>JADMLD010000489.1:0-370718 GCA_017589585.1 Phylloscopus whistleri | reverse complement strand
ATAAGGAGCTGTGGGGTGTTGGGGGTGTTTGTTAATAGAGAGGTGCCAGGGCCTTGGAAAAGTGGATTTAAAGGGAAATTAAAATTAAATAAAATTAAAAAAATTAAAATTTAAATTAAATTAAAATTAAAAATCTAAAATTTAAATTAAAATTTAAATTATCAGGAGAATGAATTCCTGGGGAGTGTGCTGAGGCCTTGGCACAGGGAGTCCCCATCCCTGGAAATGTCCCAAACCATGGGATGGGACACCTGGGGACACTGGGGACACCTGGGGACACCTGGGGGACACTTGGGGACACGGTGCCATGGTCGGGTGGCACTGGAAACTCTCTCCCAGCCGAGGGGAATTCCAGATTTTGGTGCCAGGAGGGGCTGTCCGGGCTGGGCTGGGACCTGGAGCAGGTGTCCCAGCTCGGTGTCACCCTGGGCCACCGCAGGGACAGAGTGTCCATTTAACAGCGCCGTTAATTAACGAGCAGGGAGGTGAAACTGCTCCCCTGGAAAACGATCCCAGGGCTGGGAGATGGGGACACCTGGAGCTGGGAATGATCCAAGGTCACCTCCCCTTGGGAATGTGGGGATGGAGCAGGGACACTCCGGGACAGAGGAATGTTTAATTGAGTAAATACAGGAATATTTAATGGATTAAACATAAGAATATTTAATTGAGTAAATCCAGGAATATTTAATGGATTAAACATAAAAATATTTAATTGGGTAAATCCAGGAATATTTAATGGATCAAACATAAGAATATTTAATTGAGTAAATCCAGGAATATTTAATGGATTAAACATAAAAATATTTAATTGAGTAAATCCAGGAATATTTAATGGATCAAACATAAGAATATTTAATTGAGTAAATCCAGGAATATTTAATGGATTAAACATAAAAATATTTAATTGGGTAAATCCAGGAATATTTAATGGATCAAACATAAGAATATTTAATTGAGTAAATCCAGGAATATTTAATGGATTAAACATAAAAATATTTAATTGAGTAAATCCAGGAATATTTAATGGATCAAACATAAGAATATTTAATTGAGTAAATCCAGGAATATTTAATGGATTAAACATAAAAATATTTAATTGGGTAAATCCAGGAATATTTAATGGATCAAACATAAGAATATTTAATTGAGTAAATCCAGGAATATTTAATGGATTAAACATAAGAATATTTAATTGAGCAAATAGAAGAACTTTTAATTTACCAAATATCAAAATATTTAATGGATTAAATGGAAGATCCTTTAATGCATTAAATAGGAGAATATTTAGTGGATTAAATAGGAGAATATTTAATGTATTAACTAGAAGAATATTTAATGTATTAAATAGAATATTTGATTTATTAAATAGAAGAATATTTAATGTACTAAATAGAAGAATATTTATTAAATAGAAGAATATTTAATTTATTAAAGAGAAGAATATTTAATGGATTAAATAGAAGAATAATTAATGTATCAAATGGAAGGGTATTTAATTGATTCAGTAGAAGAATATTTAATATTCCTTGGAATACCAGGAATGACTCCCCTCTTCTTTGCCAGAAATTCCTTGGAATAATGGGAATAAACCCCCTTTGCTGTGCCAGAAATTGCTTGGGATGGTGGGAATAAACCCCCTTTGCTGTGCCAAAAATCCCTGGGGACATTGGGAACGATTCCCCTGTGCTTTCCCACCAATCCCCTGGGATATCAGCAATAATCCCCTGTGCTCTCTCGGGAAGGGACCTTCAGCCTGTGGTGCCACCCCAAGTTCGAGGACCGCTGCCAGTCGGTGGTGGAGTTCATCAAGAGAGCCATCATGCACTCCAAGAACGGGAAATTCCTCTACTTCCTGCGCTCCCGCGTGCCAGGTGAGCCCGGGAATGGGAATTCTGTGATCCAGGTGAGCCCGGGAATGGGAAATTCCTGTGATCCAGGTGAGCCTGGGAATGGGAAATTCCTGTGATCTGGGGTTCCAGGTGAGCCCAGGAACAGGGAATTCCTGTGATCCAGGTGAGCCTGGGAATGGGAAATTCCTGTGATCTGGGGTTCCAGGTGAGCCCAGGAACAGGGAATTCCTGTGATCCAGGTGAGCCCGAGAATGGGGAATTCCTGTGATCCGGGATCCCAGGTTGGTCTGGGATTGGGGAATGCCCGGGGCTGGGGTTCCGTGGCTCCCGGCCTTGCCGAGCTCTCCTCGTTCCCAGAGCCGGCCTTTCCCTTTGGAATCAGCAGCACAACCCTTCCCTCCAACATCCCCTTCTTTCTTTATTTTTTTCTTTTTTCTTTATTTTTAATTTTTTTCCTTGGTTTTCCTTGGTTCCCCCTTTTTCCCCCTTTTTCCCCCTTTTTCCCCCTTTTTCCCCTTTTTTCCCATTTTTCTCTTTTTTTCTCTTTTTTTCCCCTTTTTTCCCCTTCTTTTCCCCTTTTTTCCCCTTTTTTTCCCTTCTTTTTCCCCTTTTTCCCCTTTTTTCCCATTTTTCTCTTTTTTTCTCTTTTTTCCCTTTTTTCCCTTTTTTTCCCTTTTTTTCCCTTTTTTTCCCTTTTTTCCCTTTTTTTCCCTTTTTTTCCCTTTTTTTTTCCCTTTTTTTTCCCCCTTTTTCCCTTTTTCCCTTTTTCCCTTTTTCCCTTTTTCCCTTTTTCCCTTTTTCCCTTTTCCCCTTTTTCCCCTTTTTTTTCCCCTTTTTTTTCCCTTTTTTCCCTTTTTCCCCTTTTTCCCCTTTTTCCCCTTTTTCCCCTTTTTCCCCTTTTTCCCCTTTTTCCCCTTTTTTTTCCCCTTTTTTCCTTTTTTTTTTCCTTTTCTTCCCAGCCTAATCCCGCTCTCCAAAATCTCCTTTTTCTCCCCCCAAAAAACAAAAGGCCTCCCCCCGACGCCGGTGCAGCTGCTGTACCCCGTCTCCAGGTTCAGCAACGTCAAATCCCTGCAGCACCTCTGCCGCTTCCGCATCCGGCAGCTGGTGCGGATCGACCACATCCCCGAGCTGCCGCTGCCCAAGTGAGTCCCTCCCGCAGGAATCCCGGGAATTCCCGGCCGGGAGGGGAGGGGATCGGCGGGATGTGGGGGTTTGGGGAGGCGCTGGGAATTGTCAGCGGCTCGGGAAGGAGGAGCTCCCCCTGCCCTGCCGGAGCCTTGGGAAGGAGCTGCTGTTCCCGCGGAGGGGCTGGGGTGTCGGAGGGGCTGCGCTCTGGGAAGGGCTGTGCCTCGGGGATCCGGCTGTTCCCGGTGTTCTTCCAGGGATCCAGCTCTGGCTGTGTTTTGGGAATTCTGGAGGGGGTGTGTCTCAAGGATCCAGCTGTTCCCGGTGTTTTTCCAGGGATCCAGCTCTGGTTATATTCTGGGAATTCTGGAGGGGCTGTGTCTCAGGGATCCAGCTGTTCCCGGTGTTTTTCCAGGGAAGAGGCTCTGGGTGTATTTTGGGAATATTGGAAGGGTTGTGTCTCAGGTACCTGGCTGTTCCCAGTGTTTTCCCAGAGAAGAGGCTCTGGTTGTATTTGGGAATGTCAGAGGGGCTGTGTCTCAGGGGTCTGGCTGTTCCCGGTGTTTTCCCAGGGAAGAGGCTCTGGTTATATTTTGGGAATTCTGGAAGGGCTGTGCCTCGGGGATCCGGCTGTTCCTGGTGTTTTTCCAGGGATCCAGCTCTGGTTGTGTTTTGGGAATTCTGGAGGGGCTGTGTCTCAGGGTCCGGCTGTTCCCGGTGTTTTCCCAGAGAAGAGGCTCTGGTTGTGTTTTTGGAATTCTGGAGGGGCTGTGTCTCAGGGACCTGGCTGTTCCTGGTGTTTTTCTGAAGAAGAGGCTCTGGGTGTATTTTGGGAATGTCAGAGGGGCTGTGTCTCAGGGACCTGGCTGTTCCCAGTGTTTTTCTGGAGAAGAGGCTCTGGGTGTATTTTGGGAATTCCAGAGGGGCTGTGTCTCAGGGGTCTGGCTGTTCCCAGTGTTTTTCTGGAGAAGAGGCTCTGGGTGTATTTTGGGAATTCCAGAGGGGCTGTGTCTCAGGGGTCTGGCTGTTCCCAGTGTTTTTCTGGAGAAGAGGCTCTGGGTGTATTTTGGGAATTCCAGAGGGGCTGTGGCTCAGGGACCTGGCTGTTCCCAGTGTTTTTCTGGAGAAGAGGCTCTGGTTATATTTTGGGAATTCCGGAGGGGCTGTGTCTCAGGGACCTGGCTGTTCCCGGTGTTTTTCTGGAGAAGAGGCTCTGGGTGTATTTTGGGAATGTCAGAGGGGCTGTGTCTCAGGGGTCCGGCTGTTCCCAGTGTTTTCCCAGAGAAGAGGCTCTGGGTGTATTTTGGGAATGTCAGAGGGGCTGTGTCTCAGGGACCTGGCTGTTCCCAGTGTTTTCCCGGAGAAGAGGCTCTGGTTATATTTTGGGAATGTCAGAGGGGCTGTGTCTCAGGGTCCGGCTGTTCCCGGTGTTTTTCTGGAGAAGAGGCTCTGGTTATGTTTTGGGAATTCCGGAGGGGCTGTGTCTCAGGGTCCGGCTGTTCCCGGTGTCTCCCAGGCCCCTGATCTCCTACATCCGCAAGTTCTACTACTACGACCCGCAGGAGGAGCAGTACCTGTCCCTCAAGGAGGCCCAGCTCATCTCCAGACAGAAGCAGGAGCCGGAATCCTCCACGGAATCCTCCACGTAGCGGGGCCGCCCCGGCGCCGACGGTACCGGAACGGGCTGGGAACGGGCTGGGAATGGTCAGGAATGGTCTGGGATGGTTGGGAATGCTCTGGGATGTTTTGGGAATGGTCTGGAGTGGTCTGGGATGGTTTGGGAATGGTCTGGGATGTTTTAGGGATGGTCTGGGGTGGTCTGGGGTGTTTTGGGAATGGTCTGGAGTGGTCTGGGATGGTTTGGGAATGGTCTGGGGTGGTCTGGGATGTTTTGGGAATGGTCTGGGATGGTCTGGGATGTTTTGGGAATGGTCTGGGATGTTTTAGGGATGGTCTGGGGTGGTCTGGGATGTTTTAGGGATGGTCTGGGATGTTTTGGGAATGGTCTGGGGTGGTCTGGGGTGGTCTGGGATGCTCAGGAATGGTGCCTGATCCCAGGATCAGTCCTGTGTCCTGCTGTTCCCTCAGCACCACCATCGTGGCTGTGCTCTTTTGTCATTCCCGGGGTTTCTCTGGGAAAGGGAACAGCATTTCCTGGTGTTCCACCATCCCCAGATTTCCTTGGGAAAGGGAACGGCATTTCCTGGTGTTCTACCATTCCCAGATTTCCTTGTGAAGGGGAACAGGGTTCCCTTGTGTTCTACCATTCCCAGATTTCCTTGGGAAGGGGAACAAGGTTCCCTGGTGTTTTACTGTTCCCAGTTTTCCTTGGGAAGGGGAGCCAGACTTCCTGGCCTTTCACCCTTGGGAATGGGAACAGGATTCCTTTCCTTTTACCGTTCCCAGACCTTCTCTGGGGGGGAGAACAAGGTTTCATGTGAGAACATGAACCCACCATTCCCATCTCTCCTGGGGAAGGCGCCCAACCCTCCTGCTCCATTCCCACTCCCCCTCTGCTCCATTCCCATCCCTCCCAATCCCATCTGATCCCCATTCCCGCTGTTTTTTCCCCGCAGGAATTTGGTTGCTGCCCTCCTGCCCAGCCCGGCCGTGACGGGGAGGAGGCCGAGCTCCTGCTGCTGCTGCTGCTCTGTTCCCTGGAGGAGAGGGCCCAGCATTCCCGGGAAACCCAGCATTCCCAGGAAACCCAGCATTCCCGGGAAAGCCAGCATTCCCAGCAGAGCAGGATCCGGAGCCCCGGCTCCTGGGAGAAGGAATCCCAGGGGGGAAGCCAGCCCGGCCCCGCGGGATCCTGGCGGAACAAAGAATGTCATGGCACTATTCCCAACTTTTCCTGGAAGTTTTTTCGGTTGGATATCTCTGGATTTTTTTTTTTTTTTTAATTTTCAGCGTGAGGAAAAAAAACCCAAAACTGATCCCGCTGGATTTTTCTGATCCCACTGGATTTTTCTGATCCTGCTGGATTGTTTTGATCCCACTGGATTTTTTCTGATCCCCCTGGATTTTTCTGATCCTGCCCAGGAATTCCAAGCTGGGGGAGAGGGAGGAAAAAAAGAGGGAATTCTCTGGGAAGATCCATCTGCTCCGAGGCGGCGTGGGCAAGGCTTTGATCCTGACTGGAGAGCTGCAAACGGGGCCAGGGGGATGGAATGACCCCTGGGAATGACCCCTGGGAATGACCAGGGTGGAGTTCTGAGCAGCTCCACAGCTCCTCAGGATTTGGGAAAAGAGATCCAAACCCTCCAGGACTGGTGGGAGCATCCTGGGAAAAGCTGGAGCCGTGGAAGGAAAGGAAGGAAGAGCGTTGGGATGTGGTGGATCCGGAGGGAAAAATCCCCTGGGGAGATTCCCCTGGAGCCCTGGCGAGGTGGAGAAGCTGCTGCTGGAATTCCTGGAGCTGCCCCTGCATCCCAAGGTGCCTCTTGGCAGGGATCCCAGCCTGACAGAGCTGGTGGATTCCAGAGGCTGGGAATGGAGCTGAGATCTCCTTTGGAGCACCTCCTGCTCTCCCTGGGACATGGGAACAGCAGATCCAGGGGAGCTGGGGCTCCTTCCCTGCTGCTTTTGGGCACAAATTCCCTCCCTCCCCACCCTGGGATCAGCTGCTGCTCCATCCCCTGAGTGGGAATTCCCTGGGGAGAGCTCTGGGAATTCTGGAGAAGCCTCTTCCCTCCTGTGCTTCAAGGAGCAGCAGAAATCCAAGGGATTTGCTCTGTCCTGCTGGATCTGAGGGTTCCCTGGGAGCTGCCAGGGATGATCCCTGTCCTGGAATTCCTGTGGAATTTTGATGGAAAAATTCCTCAGAGAAAGGTGCTACAAGTCCTGCCCTTCCCGCCTTTTTGGAGGGAAAAAAAACCCCAAACCAAATCCTTAAAAAAATTCCAGGCTTCTGGGTGACATCCAGGGTTTGGATCTGGAGCCCTGGAGCGAGCAGGGGACGTTGGATTGGGAGGGGATTTGGGACTGGGATGTGGGATTGGGAATTTCCCCCGGGTCCCTGGAGGTGGCAGCTGCTCCTCAGCGCTCCCAGGGCTCTGCCAGGGATGGAGGGATTGGCCCCAATCCAGCTGGATCAGATCCCAAACCAGCCCCAATCCAGCTGGATCAGGTCCCAAACCAGATCCCAAACCAGCCCCAATCCAGCTGGATCAGATCCCGAACCAGATCCCAAACCAGCCCCAATCCAGCTGGATCAGATCCCAAACCAGATCCCAAACCAGAACCCAAATCAGCCCCAATCCAGCTGGATCAGATCCCAAACCAGCCCCAATCCAGCTGGATCCAATCCCAAACCAGATCCCAAACCAGCCCCAATCCAGCTGGATCAGATCCCAAACCAGATCCCAAACCAGCCCCAATCCAGCTGGATCAGATCCCAAACCCCACCACGGTCACCGGGCTGCCCCCAAACCTGCCCAGGAGAGGGGCGGGGGGGGAGCGATCCAGGGGTTTGAATCCGGGGGAAGCAGGGAGATCCCTGTGGTTTTTAAATCCCCCCCAAAAAAGTGGCTTTAAGTCCCCAAAATTGGGGGGAAAATCCCTTGGGATCAGGGGGATCCCCTTCCCAAAAATCCCTTGGGATCAGGGGGATCCCCTTCCCAAAAATCCCTTGGGATCAGGGGGATCCCCTTCCTAAAAATCCCTTGGGATCAGGGGGATCCCCTTCCCAAAAATCCCTCAGGATCAGGGGGATCCCCTTCCCAAAAATCCCTTGGGATCAGGGGGATCCCCTTCCCAAAACCCCCTTGGGATCAGGGGATCCTCTTCCCAAAAACCCCTTGGGATCAGGGGGATCCCGCCAGCGCTGCCTCCGACTGTGCCTCCAGCTGCAAAGCACAACCAGTGCTCCCAGTGCCACCCTGGGGTGCTCCCAGTGCTCCCAGTGCCACCCTGGGGAGCTCCCAGTGCTCCCAGTGCCACCCTTGGGTGCTCCCAGTGCTCCCAATGCCCCAAAATCCCACCCTGGGCAGCTCCAAGTCCCTAAAATTCCACCCTGGGGTGTTCCCAGTGCTCCCAGTGCCTCCCTGGGCGTTCTCCCAGTGCTCCCAGTTCCCCCAAATCCCACCCCGGGGAAATCCCAGTGCCCCAAATCCACGCTGGGGCACTCCCAGTGCCACCCTGGGGTATTCCCAGTGCTCCCAGTTCCCCCAAATCCCACCCTGGGGAAATCCCAGAGCCCCAAATGCACGCCGGGGCACTCCCAGTGCCACCCTGGGGTGCTCCCAGTCCCTATAAATCCATCCTGGGGGTGCTCCAGCGTCCCAAAACCCCAGCCCAGGGTGCTCCCAGTGCCCCCAAAATCCCAACCTGGGGAGCTCCCAGTGCTCCCAGTCCCTAAAAATCCATCCTGGGGTGTTCCCAGTGCTCCCAGTGCTCCCAGTCCAGGAATTTCAGGGGCTCCAGCCTCACCTTTGGAGGATTCCAGCAGCTCCCAGGGCAGGACCTGGCCAGGATTTTGGGAATTTCAAACAACAACAACAACAAAAAAAAATGGCAGCTTTGGCTTCATTTTATCTTTATTTTTATTTTCCCCCCTCTTTTTTATTTTTAATTTTTATTTTCATTTTGTTTTGGTTTTGGTTTTGGTTTTTGGTGTGTGCTTAATTTATTCGAATAGTGGCTGTATAATTTATTTTCGTAAATATATGAGAAAAGTTACTAAATGGTTAAAAAAAAAGAAATAATAATAATAATAATAATAATAAAAAAAAACCAAACGGACTTTGCAGGCCAATCTTTCAGATTTAATGGGAAAAAAAATAATTAATAATAATAATATTAATAATGAAGGGGTTTTGATATGAACCACAAATGCACTTTTGGGTGTGTTTGGTTATTTTTTGGGGTGGAGAGCTGTGGGGTTTGTGTGTAAATATTGTATTTATAGGCATGTTTGGCCTCTCGTGGGAGATTTTAGGAACTGCTGGAATTCCTGGATTTGGGGGGTTTTTTTGGGGGTTGTGTTTTTTTTTTCCTACAGGGTCAGCCAGGAGGAGCTGGCTTGGTGTTTGTAAAAATCATTTTTAGCGTCGTTTTTGGGGGTTGTTTTGTTTTTTTTGGGGGGTCGTTTGGGGTTTGTTTTTTTTTTGGGGGGGGGGAGTGGGAAGGGAAAGAGAAGAAAGGGTTTGAAATAAAAATCTTGGAAATTGTTGGACGTTTCTTTGTGGTGGATTCCCCATTTTACCCTTTTTGTCCCTTTTTTATTTTGAGGGAGGGGGGCTCCCTGGTACCCCCCCAAATCCATCGGGGAGCTCTGGGTGTCCCAAAAATTCATCAGAACCCCAAAAATCTGTTTGGGGTGAGCTCTGGGTGCCCCAAAAATTCATCAGAACCCCAAAAATCTGTTTGGGGTGAGCTCTGGGTGCCCCAAAAATTCATCAGGGAGTTCTCGGTGCACCCCAAAAATGTCGGGAGAGCCCTGGGTGCCCCCCCAGGGATGCCCCAAAACCCCTCAGGGAGCTCCCAGTGCCCCCCAAAACCCCGAGGGTGAGCTCTGGGTACCCCAAAAACCCATCAGGGATCTCTGGGTGCCCCCCCGGGTGCTCCTGGTTCTCCCAAATCCCCTTCCTGCCCCCCTCCCCAAATCGCCCTCTTGAACCCCAAATCCCCTTCCTGCCCCCCAAACTCCACTCCTGCCCCCCAATCCCGCTCCTGTCCCCCCCCAAATCCCCTCTTGCCCCCCCAAACCCCACTCCTGCCCCCCCAAACTCCACTCCTGTTCCCCCAAACCCCACTCCTGCCCCCCAAATTCCTTCTCTTCCCCCCTTAAATCCCCTTCCTGGCCCCCTAAATCACCAATCCCGCTCCTATCCCCCCCCAAACCTGCTCCGGCCCCCCAAACTCCACTCCTGCCCCCCAAATTCCTTCCTCCCCCTCCCTAAATCCCCTCCTGTCCCCCCCAAACCCCCCCCAGCCCCTCCCCCAGGCCCCCCCCCGCCCCAAATCCCCCCCCCCCGACCGCGGCGAAGCGACAGAATCGGGGCCGGGGGGGTCTGGGGGGGTCTGGGGGGGCTCCGAGCCCCGGGACCTTCATCCCCTCCTCCTCCTCCTTCTCCCCCTGCCCCCCGCAGTTCTGGGGGTCCCTGCCCCCGGGGACAGCGGCGGTGGCGCGGGGGTGGCGCGGGGACAAAGCGCCTTTGACAGCGCCGGACGCGACACCCGCGGGTCCTTTTGGGGTTTTTAAAATGTTCTCGTGTCCCCCCCGCCCGCCCCACAGCGATGGGAGCGGGGCCGAGCTGGGGTCTGGGGAATGGGGCGGATTTGGGGTCCCTGGGGTGGGGAGTGGGGCAGATTTGGGGTCCCCTTGGGGTCCCCTGGATGGGGAGTGAGGCCGATTTGGGGTTCCCGGGATGGGGAATGGGGCAGATTTGGGGGCCCCTGGATGGGTCGGATTTGGGCTCCCTGGGGCGGGTAATAGGGTGGATTTGGGGTCTCAGAGGTGGGGAATGGGGCAGATTCGGGGTCCCCGGGGTGGGGGAGTGAGGCCGATTTGGGGTCCCTGGGAACGGGAATGGGGCAGATTCGGGGTCCCCGGGATGGGGAATGGGGCAGATTTGGGGTCCCTGGGAATGGGAATGGGGCAGATTCGGGGTCCCCGGGATGGGGAGTGAGGCCGGTTTGGGGTCCCTGGGAATGGGACAGATTTGGGGTCTCAGGGATGGGGAATGGGGCAGATTTGGGGTCCCCGGGATGGGGAATGGGGCAGATTTGGGGTCTCCGGGAATGGGAATGGGGCAGATTTGGGGTCCCCGGGATGGGGAATGGGGCAGATTTGGGGTCTCAGGGATGGGCCCGCCTGGGGATCCCCAAAACGGAGAACGAGGCCCATTTGGGCTCCCCGCAGCTTTGGGGCGCCGCATTCCCGGGACCCCCGGAGGAGCCCGTGGGGGCCCGGGGCCCCCCCTCGCTGCCCTCCCCCTCCCCAAAAAAAGCCGCTTTTGTCCGGCCGCCCCCGAGCGGGCCTGGAGCAGCCCCAGCAGGGCCGGAGCTTTATTTCCACCCCTCATTAGCATCAGAAAGCGGCGCGGCTCCCGGACAAAAGGCGCTTTCTTCGCTCTGCGCCGCCCCCCGACCCCAATCCCGCGGGTGCCGCGGCGCCCTTGGGCCCCCCCGGGACCCCCGAGAGCGGCCCCGGCCCCCGCGGGGTCGGGGAAGGCGAGGGGGGGAGCCTGGGGATGCTCAGAAATGCCGGTGGGATCCCGTCCCTAAATCCCACCCCAAAATGCCGTCCCAAAATCCCATTCCAAAATTCTGTCCCTAAATCCCGTCAAAAAAAAAAATCCCATCCTCAAATCCCATCCCAAAATGCTGCCCATAAACCCTGTCCTAAAAGATCCCATCCCAAAATCCCATCCTGAAATCCCATCCCCAAATCCACCCCCAAATCCCACCCCTCAATCCCACCCCTCAATCCCACCCCCAAACCCCACCCTTGGCAGCTCCCCGGGGTGGGCCCGGGGTGTCCGAACCCCCCAATTTGGGGCTGGGTCCTGGGGGGGGGGGTCTGGGGCGGGGGAGCCGCCCCTCCTCGGCCTCGCTCATCCCAGTGCTCTGGGGGAAGTGTGGGAACGAGGGAAACTGAGGCACGGGGTGGGGACAGCCGAGGGAAACTGAGGCACGGCGCGGGATCAATCCAAGGGAAACTGAGGCACGGGGTGGGATCAATGCAAGGGAAACTGAGGCACGGGGTGGGATCAATGCAAGGGAAACTGAGGCACAGTATGGGATCAATCCAAGGGAAACTGAGGCAGAGCACGGGATCAATCCAAGGGAAACTGAGGCACGGCGCGGGATCAATCCAAGGGAAATTGAGGCACGGGGTGGGATCAATCCAAGGGAAACTGAGGCACAGTATGGGATCAATCCAAGGGAAACTGAGGCACGGGGTGGGATCAATGCAAGGGAAATTGAGGCACGGCGCGGGATCAATCCAAGGGAAACTGAGGCACGGCGCGGGATCAATCCAAGGGAAATTGAGGCACGGGGTGGGATCAATCCAAGGGAAACTGAGGCACGGGGTGGGATCAACCCAAGGGAAACTGAGGCACGGCAGAGGATCAATCCAAGGGAAACTGAGGCACGGCAGAGGATCAATCCAAGGGAAACTGAGGCACAGTATGGGATCAATGCAAGGGAAACTGAGGCACGGCCTGGAGCCACCCAAGGGAAACTGAGGCACGGGGTGGGATCAATCCAAGGGAAACTGAGGCACATCCCAGGGCCCTGCCAAGGCAGCCGTGCCGAGCGCGGGGCGGTGCCCGAGGGCGGGCGCGGTGCCCGCTGTCCCCGGCCGAGCCCCGGCGGGCCCTGGCCGTGCCCCAGGGGTCACCGGGTCGCGCTGGGCTGGCACCCGTGCCAGGCTGGCACCCGTGCCGGGCTGGCAGCCGTGCCGGGCTGGCAGCGGCGCCGCTCCGAGCAAACATTTACCCAGCCCGGAGGGGTTGCCGGCCGCTCCTGCCGCTGCTGCTGCCCCGGGAAAGGCCCTGCCCGGGACAGGGGACACCGAGCGCTGCCTGCGGGGACACAGGGACAGCCGGTGTCACCCCGCCCTGCCACGGGGCCACCCCGGCCACGGGCGCGGCCAGCGGCGGCACCGGGAGCGCCGGAGCCCCTGGGGAAGGGAGAGGGGTGAGGGATGGAGGGAGAGATGGATGGAGGGATGGAATCCATGGATGGAGGGAGGGATGGAGGGATGGATCCATGGATGGAGGACTTGGAGCGGCGCCGGGTGCAAGGGGCAGGTGGGAGGTGGGATGCAGGGGGAGGATGGATGGACGGACGGACGGACGGATGGATGGATGGAATCCATGGATGGATGGATGGATGGATGGATGGAGGGATGGAGCAGCAGGGAAGCAGCGGGATAGGGCTGGCGGGGTCCCGGGGGAGGGCGGGCGGAGGGGAGGGAGGGGAGGGCGGCGGCGGGGTCCGGGTGGGGCCGGGGGGGCCCCCTCCCGTCGCCGCTCACATGACGCCGCTCCCGGGATGCGCCGGGCGGCGCCGGGCGTGGGCGGCGGCGGCGAGAGGCGGCGGCAGCGGGGCCGCACCGGGGCGCGCCGGCTCCGCCACCGGCACCGGCACCGACACCGGCACCGGAACCGGCCCATGGCCCGCCGCCGGACCGCCGCGCCCGCCCCCTGAGCGGCCCCATGGAGCAGGTAGGACCGGGACCGGGAGAAGGAGCGGGACCAGGACGGGGAGCGGGACCGGGCCCGGAGCCGCCGCGGCGAGGATGAGACGGGTCCAGCACCCACGGGCGCGGCGCCGTTCCGGGGCTCCGACACCCCCGGGGACCCCAGCTGCCGCCGGAGGGACCCCACCTGGCCGCCCCGTGCTCCCCACCTGCTGCTTTCTGCCCGGCCGGGTCCCCACCCACCTTCCCCCGGCCCCCAGCCTCACCCCCCGCCCTCTCCCCGCCGCCCACCTGCTGCCCCACCGCAGCATCGCCCACCCGGGACCCTCGGCGTCACCCCCACCCCGAGACCCCCCCGGGGGCACCGGCGCGCCTCGCCCAGCCCAGGTGTGCCCTGGGACCCGCTCCCGGCTCTGCCGCCGCTCCCCGGCACAGCCCGCGGCTCGCGGAGGGGATTTCTGCTCGGGGGAATGATCTCTGCTCCTGCTGGAGCCGCCGTGGGGTGTGGAAAAACCTCGGGGTTTGGGTTTTTTTGGGGGGCGGGGCGGGGGTCCTTTCCTCTGCCTCCCCATCCCGTTATCCAGCAGCGCCTCCGGCCCCGTCCCGCTCCGGGCTGTCCCCGCTCTGGGGGTCTCTCGGTGGCTCTGCGTGGGCAAGGGGGTCCCTGCAGTGGGGGGTCACCCCTCGCCGACCACCCCCACCCCAGCTGTGGGGTCCAGCCCCCCCCTCCCCGCACCCCCCGGGGCTCTGCCTCGTGTTTCCCCCTCCTCGCCCATCCCTCCGGCTCAGCCCGCATCCCAGCGCAGGATTTGATGCCTGGCGGGTGCCCCGCACCCCCCGCACCCCCCCGAGGGGCTGGGGGGCAGCGCTGGGGGACCCCGCGCGGTGCCCCCGCCGCGGGCACGACACGTCCCCAGCGCTCCGCCAGCTCCGGCCGCACGTTTGGGAGCCGCGTGCTGCAAAATCCGGGCAGGGCCTGGGCGCGGGGGGAGCACCGGGGGTGTCACAGCCCGCCGATGTCACCCAGCCCGGCGACCACCCGCACCCCGGACCCCCCGGCACGTCCCCCCTTGCCCACCGGCACGGCCACCGCCCGCGGCCCGCGGTGACATCGCGGGGGTGCGGCATCCCCCCGGGGGGGCAGAAATCCCCTCTGCCCACATCCAGCTGCAATGCAGAGGAGCTCCCGAGCCGCCCGCACGCCTTTCCCCGCCGCCCTGATTGGCGGCGACGCCTCTGGAAGCCGCCGTGGTAATTTTAGGCCGTGAGCGGCAGCAGGTTGGCATGTGCCCGCCGGCAACCGGGCACGGCCGGGAGGCTCCGGCAGCGCTGCCCGCCCGCCCTGCCCCGCTCCCGGCGGCGGCCGCGGATGCTGCGCAGCGCCCGGGGCACCCCAAACCCCGGCGGGATCGCGGCCCCTCCCCGATGTGGGATGAGCACGTAAGTCTCGGAGCCCCCCCCGCCCGCTCCCGCCGCCCTGCCCGGCTTTGCGCCGCCTCGCTCCCGGGATTCCCGGCCGCTGCCGGCCCCGAGCTCCCCTGGCCTGGCTGTTGTTTATCCCGCCGGCCCCGCTGGCGGGCAGGAAGGAGGGGCTGGGGCCGTAACCCTTTCGTCTCGCCGCCAGCTCAAAATGGCTTCGTGCCGCTGCTGCTGCTGCGGGGAGCGGGAGCTGCCGGCCGGGAGCGCCTCCCTGGAGCCGGGGGGGGCGCTGGGGGTGGGGGGCACCCGGCGAGACCCCACCCCAGCGGGGCACCCACGCCACCCCCGCGGTCACTCGGGCAGCGCCGCCGCCGCCCTGCCCCGACTCCGCTGCCCCCCCGCCCCGCGCCCCGCTTTTGCTTTTCTTGGTTTTAATTCCCGGGATTAGGTTAAAACCCATCTTCCAGGCTGGATCCCCCCCGCTCCGGCTCCCTTTGTCTGCGGCAGCGGCTCCGCAGGGAGCGGCAGCCCGGGCGGGCGGGGGGCTCCTGCTCGCCCCCCCAGCCCCGCTCCTGCGGCCGCCGGGGTTCGGGATTGCGGGCGGACCGGGGAGCGGCGGATCGGGGCGGGGATTTTCGGCCGGATGGGCACGGAATGGGGCGTGGGGGAGCCCTGGCAGGTGTGTGTGCCGCTGTCCCACCCTGCGCGTGGGGGACACGGGGGCGGCCCCCGGGGTGGGGCTGGGGGAGACGAACAATGGGAATTCCTCGGAGTGGGGAGGGAGCAGCCGAGGCGCGGCGGCACCGGCGCCTTGGGGACACCTGTGGGGGTGGGCCCAGGGTCTGGGGGCTCTCCTGAAGCCCCCCAAGCTGTGCACCCCAGGGCGGGGCTCAGCCCTCGCCGCGACCGTGTCCCTGACCCCGTGTGAGGGTCAGTCCCTGTCTCTGCAGAGCGAGGGGCCACTCGGGTTGTGTCACCTCCCTGGGTGGCACTGGGGACACCGAGAGTCCCGGGACCCAGTCCTGGGTGCTGCCGCCAGCGGCTTCTCCGTGTCAGGGCTGCCGGGGGGGGTCACAGGCCGGACGTGTCCTTGTGTCCCCTCCTGGGGGGCACAGCAAGAGGGACCCCCGGGAGCGGGGGACGGGAGCGGGTGGCACGGGACGGGACGGGAGCGGGTGGCACAGCTGGAGGAGGGCCCTGCTCTTCCCCCGGCCTGTCCTGTGGGAAGGGACGGACGCGGGCTGGGCCGGCCCTCGGTGCCAAACCCAGCCGGAGGGGACATTTCCTGGAAAGTCCTTCTGGAGAGTGGCCAGTGGCAGCCGGCCGGGGTGGCCAGCGCTGCGTGGCCGGGCAGGCAGAGGGCGGCCGTGGGCACCTCCCGCCTGCCACACCCCGGGGAGGGGTCCCAGGGTGACACAGGGGTCCTGGGGGTGCCAGGGTTGGGGTGTGGGTGTGTCCGGCTGTGCCCTACGGGGAGGAAACTCCCGTCACTCACATCCCCCCGTTTGTCCCCTCCTGCATCCCGAGGCCGGGCAGGGGACAGCAGTGACCCCGTGGGTCCCCTCAGTGGTGGCACCCACACTTCCAGAGGGGAAAACCCCTCGGTCCCACCCCTGGGTGCTGTGGGTGGCACCAGGGTGGCACCGTCCCTGTCCTCATCCGGGGTGCCCGCTGTCCATCCCTGGTTTCCGGCTGTCCCCTGTGCTCCCATCCCTGTGTTTCCCTGTCCCTGAACGTCCCTTCCCCGCTCCTGCCCCTCCTGGCTGTCCCCTGCCCACCCCAGGTGTGGGAGCTGCTCCCCCATCCCTGCCCGGCCCCGAATTCCCGGCGTTTCCGCGGCGGCCGCCGGCAGCTCGGGCATTTATTTATTTGTTCTGCTGCTGCCGCGCTCGCTCCCGGCGCCCGGAGGAAGTTGTTGTTGACACAGGATTTTCTTAATGGTGTCGCGGGGAGCTCGCGCTTGGCAGCCGCGGTGTCGCGGGCCGGCATTCCCGGGAACGCGGGATGGGCCGGGCTGGCGTTCCCGGGATAATGGAGTGGCACGGGTTGGCATTCCCGGGATAATGGAGTGGCACGGGCTGGCGTTCCCGGGAACGCGGGATGGGCCGGGCTGGCATTCCCGAGATAATGGAGTGACATGGATTGGCATTCCCAGGATAATGGAGTGACATGGATTGGCATTCCCGGGATAACGGAGTGGCACGGGCTGGCATTCCCGGATGGAACCGGGCTGGCATTCCTGGGATAATGGAGTGGCACGGGCCGGCATTCCCGGGAACGCGGGATGGGCCGGGCCGGCATTCCCGGGATAATGGAGTGGCACGGGCTGGCATTCCCAGGATAATGGAGTGACATGGATTGGCATTCCCAGGATAATGGAGTGGCAGGGGCTGGCATTCCCAGGAATGCGGGATGGGCCGGGCCGGCATTCCCGGGAATGTGGGGTGACATGGATTGGCATTCCCGGGATAACGGAGTGGCACGGGCTGGCATTCCCGGATGGAACCGGGCTGGCATTCCCAGGATAATGGAGTGGCACGGGCCGGCATTCCCGGGGGCAAAGCCGGGGTGCAGGCAGGGAAACGCCCCTCAGGACAGACTCGGGGACGGCCTCGGGGCCGGCAGTGACACGGGGACATCGCCTGGCGGTGCCAGAGCCCTTGGCGCCATCCCAGCTGCAGGATGGGGCTGCTGCCTCCCCCGGGAATTCCCTGGGGTGCTCTGGGGGTTTGTTCCAGCCCCACCTTTGTCCCACACGTGGAGCTCTGTCCCTTTTGGGGACAGAGCGGGGACAGTGACACCCGCCAGCAGCGGAGGGGCCACCTCAGGGTGCTTTGGGGGGATAATGGGAGGTGACCCCGCTGTGCCCTGCCCTGAGCCCTCCCTGGGCCCATCTGCCCCTGGGCTGGGCCCTGTTGGCTCCAGCCCCGTCACTGTGGTGACTCTGTCCCCCTCCTGCCGTGTCCCTGTGTCCCCAGGGGTTGTGGCTGTCATTCCTCCCATGTTCCTGTCACATGTGGCTCCGTTTCCCTCCCAAAATTGCCCCCCACGCCACCCCAGGGTGGGTTCTGGGTCCTGGCTGTGGCAGGTGGTGTCACAGGTGACTCAGGGCCGGTGCTGTGGCCTTGAGGTCACCTCCTGCCACCCCCAGCCCTTGAGGGGCTGTTTGCACCCCCAATGTGGGGCTGGGGCTCATTTCCTCAGCAGCTTCTCCACGGCGGTTTCGGGATGCTCCGCTGTGTCCAAGCGGCCTGAGCCAGGCCAGGCCCTGCTGGCTGTCCCCATCCCAGCTGTCCCCAAGCTGGCTGTCCCCATCCCTCTGCCTGCCAGGCCAGGCTCTGTCCATCCGTCTGTCCAGCTGTTTCCCGTCCTCGCCGTTTCCTTTCCTCGCGGGTCTGTGTCAGCCTTTGTCCGTCCGTCGGCCCCGACCCGGCTGTTTCCGTCCCCACGTCTGCCTGTGCCAGTCCCCACCACTCCTGTCCCTCTGTCCTGGCGTTTCCTGTCCGTGTGTCCTTCCGTGCCTCTCCTCCGGCCTTGGCCTCACCCTGCTGGTGCTTGTCCGGCTTTCCCTGCTGCTTTCCCTCTGCCAGCTCCCTCTGTGCCCGTCCTGGTCAGCTCAGGGTCCCTGTCCCTCTGTCCTGCCTGGTCCTGGGTGACATGTCCCTGGGTGAGATGTCCCTGGGTGACACGTCCCTGTCCCCATCCTCATCCCTGGGTGTCCCCTGCCCATGCCTGGCCTGGTTTTTGTGTATCCCTGGGAATGTCCCCTGCCCATCCCTGGGTGTCCCATTCCTGTCCCAGTCCCTGGATGTCTCTGGCCTGCTCCTGTCCCTGGGAGTCCCCTGCCCATCCCCAGGTGTCCCACTCCTGTCCGGGTCCCTGTGTGCCCTCTCCTGGTCCCTGGGTGTCCCTGGCCTGGTCCTGTCCCTGGCTGTCCCCCGCCCATCCCGGTGTCCCTGCTCTGGGCCCATCCCGGTGCCAGCTCGGTGCCGGTTCTGCTGTCCCGGTGTCACTGTTGGTGCTGGTTCCCGTTCCCACCCCGCCGTGCCGGTGCCGGTTCTGCTGTCCTGGTGCCAGTGCTGTTCCCATTCCCGTGCCACTGTCCTTGTCCCTGTTCCCACTGTCCCGGTTCCGGTTCCCGTTCCCACTCCTCTGTCCTGGTGCCGGTTCTGTTGTCCCAGTGCCAGTGCTGGTTCCCGTCCTGCCATCCCGGTGCCGGTACCGGTTCTGCTGTCCTGGTGTCGGTTCCCGTTCCCACCCCGCCATCCCGGTGCCGGTTCCGCTGTCCCGGTGCCGGTTCCGCTGTCCCGGTGCCGGTTCCCGTTCCCGCCCCGCCATCCCGGTGCCGGTTCCGCTGTCCCGGTGCCGGTTCCCGTTCCCGCCCCGCCATCCCGGTGCCGTGCCGGTCCCTCCCGCCGGGCGGGCCGTACCGAGCCGCCCCGCGCCCCGCCCGCCGCCGCGGGCGCCCGGAGGAGGCGGAGCCGCGACCGGGGCCGGGGCCGCCGCCGCCGGCCCAGCCCGAGCCGAGCCGAGCTGAGCCGAGCCGAGCCCAGCTGAGCCGCACCGCGCGGGGCCGGGCCGGGCCGGGCCGAACCCACCGGGAGCGCGCCGCGCGGGGCCGTGCCGAGCCGAGCCGTGCGGAGCCGGGCCGGGCCGGGCCGAGCCCGCCGCGCCCCGATGAATGGGATCGCCTTCTGCCTGGTCGGGATCCCGCCGTCCGCCCCCGCGGTGAGCGACACCGGGGACACCGGGGACGCGGGAGCAGGGACGGGGAGCGGCGCTGGGGGGTACTGGGTGGGCTGGGAAGGGTGTAGGCTCGGGGAAATGGGGTCTGGGAGGAACTGGGGGGTGCTGGGTGGGCTGGGGAGGGTGTAGGCTCGGCGAAGTAGGCTCTGGGAGGAAATGGAGATCCTGGCTGAGCTGTAGGTTCGGGGGGAATGGGGTTTGGGGGAACTGGGAGGTACTGGGAGAGTGTGGGGCCGGGGCTGGGCGTGCTGGGATGGCGCCGAGCTCTGGCAGTGTGGGGCCGGCTGGTGGGTGATGCCCCTCGGGGGACGGGACCGGGCCCGAGCCGGTTCCTCGGGGCCGGGCTGTGGGTCGGGACCGGCGGCACCGGGGGGTGTCCGGCCTCCCACGCCGTGGTGCCACAGGCGGCGGTGGCCGCGGTGGCCTGTCCCCAGCCGCAGCGGCGTCGTGGCAGGGCGGAGGGGCTGCGGCGCCTGAATCCGGCCCGGGAGCTCAGGGGGGAGACCCCGGGGAGGAGCTGCCCCTTCCCGGGGCGAGACCCACGGACACCCACGCGCCTCCTCCGAAACTCCCGGCCGGGCTGGCTCCGTGCGGCTCCGGCGGTTCCATCCCCGCCAGCCCTCGCCTCAGGCAGGCAGAACCCCCCGGGCGTGCCCAGGAGCCCCTGGAGGTCAAATCCATCCCCCCCCCCAGCTCCGAGCGGCCCCCCGGGACCCGCCGACCCCGCGGGTGGGCACCGGCATCGCCCGGCGCCGCCGCAGCGGAGGGCGATTCCCGTCTCCCGGTGCTGCCGAGGAAGGCCAGCCCAGCCCTGGCTAAACCCCCATTTCCTGCCCGTTTTGTGCCAAATCCCGGCGGAACCTCGGCGTGGGGACGGGGACGGCGCTGGGGGGCACGGGGCGGGGGTCTGGTGGCGGCGGGGACCCCGCGGTGGGGCAGGGGCACGGCGCCGGCTCCTTCCCGCAGAGGCTGCGCCTCCTCGCCCCAGAGCTGAGTTTGGCCTCTGTCTCTCAGTTCCTGGTTTTTTTGAACTCGGCTTCCTCGGCCCCGGCCGTGGGGTAATAACCGGCCTCGGAGGATTAATTGGGGTGTGCGAGATGGATGAGGAGCTGCCGGGCCGGCGGCCGGGCGTTAATCACGGCTCCTCCTGGGATCCCTCCCTGCTGACTCCGTCCGGACCGCTGAGCGCCGGCGCTCGGCTCTGGGGCTGGGCTGGGCTGTGAATCTCGAAATCGGCCGTGAAATGTGGGGGTGCGGCACCCGGGGCTTGGGGCGCCGATTTGGGGTGCTGGGGGATTTGGGGTCCTGGGGGATTTGGGGTCCTGGGGGATTTGGGGTGCTGGGGGATTTGGAGTCCTGGGGGTTTTGGGGTGGCTTCGGAGGGGTTCATTACCCAGCACGTGCGGGGACGAAGGCTCTTCGCCATCCTCCTGTGAGGATTTAGTGCTGCGCCAGCAGAAATCCTTCCCGGCGGCCGCCCCCAGGGCAGCGTGGCAGGGACGGTGTCCCACTGTCCCCAAACCCTCACCCGGCGGCTCCTCCTGCCCTCACCCCTGCACCCCTTTTGATGGCTCTGCTCGACAAATTGAGCTTCTTAACGCCGTTTTGGCTTTTTTAGGTTTGTTTTTTTTTAGGTTTGTTTTTTTTTGGTGTGTTTTTTTTAGGTTTTTTTTTTTTTTTTTTTTTTCTGGTTCCCCCTCCTTTCTCTCTGAACCCTGAACTTGAAAGACAGGAAAAGCCTGTGCTCGGGGCTGCTGCCGCAATCCCGCCTCGCCAGCGCGAAACCTGGCACGGGCAGCGGGCTGGGGCAGCACCGGGCTGGGGCAGCACCGGGCTGGGGCAGCACCGGCTGGGGCAGCACCGGGCTGGGGCAGCACCGGGCTGGGGCAGCACCGGGCTGGGGCAGGCGGTGCCACCCCGGGGTCCCGCTGCTCGCAGCCCCGCCCGGGAGGGCTCCGGCCCCTGCGGTTTAACCCCGGCCTGGCCCGTGGCACCGCGGGGGGAGCGAGCGGGGCCGTGTGATCCTAAATCGCCCCCGGGGCTGATCCTAAATCACCCAGCCCCGGCGTTATCTGGGCCTTGGGGACAGCGGCTTTGGGGACTTTTGGCCTTGGGGGGGGCACAGCTCGGGTCGGTTGGGGTCGGCCTGGGGGATGCTGAGTGTGGGAGCGGCTCCGAACTGGAATTTGGAGCCTCTCCCCAGTTCACGTGGAGCCACTCACTGGGAGAAAACACCCGGGGCGAGGGGGGGTTGTCCTGGGAGGCTGCCGAGCCCCGGGATGGCCTTTTATTCTCATTAAAAGGGAAAAAAACAGGATTAGGTTTCAAGTCGGTGCCGTCCCATTAATAAACCAAGTTGGTCCTCGGCAAGGCAGCAAGACCTGATTTAAAAAGGAATGGAGATAGATGACCTATTTTAAGCTCTCAAGTTGGAAAATATCGACCTGGCTGCCTCCAGCCCGCCAGCGGCGGGGCCGGCTGTGCCAGCTGGGCCACACAGCGCTCCCAAAACCTGAATGGCTCTCCCAGAACCTGCACGGCTCTCCCAGAACCTGCCTGGATCTCCCAAACCCTCCTGGCTCTCCCAGAACCTGCACGGCTCTCCCAAAACCTGCACGGCTCTCCCAGAACCTGCCTGGATCTCCCTAAACCTGCACGGCTCTCCCAAAACCTGCATGGCTCTCCCCAAACCCTCCTGGATCTCCCAAACCCTCCTGGATCTCCCAAAACCCTCCCAGCTCTTCCAAAACCCTCCTGGATCTCCCAAAACTCTCCTGGCTCTCCCCAAACCATCCCAGCTCTCCCCAAACCGTCCCAGCTCTCCCCAAACCGTCCCAGCTCTCCCCAAACCCTCCTGGCTCTCCCAAACCCTCCCAGCTCTCCCCAAACCCGCCCGGCTCAGCGTGACCCAGCTGCTGCTTCAAAAGCGCCGCCGACCTCCTGCCCGGAGCACCCGGAGCCTCCTTTCTAACCCTGGCAGCTTCTCCCCAGGAATTCATTAGGAATTCATTAAGTCCTGCCTAATTGCCAGCCCGGGCACACCTTGGCGTGGCGCAAGGTCCGGCAGCTCGGTGCCACTGCGGCCGCGCCGGGGATGGGGCACATTCCTGCTGGGGTTGGTGTGGCCAGGCCAGGGAGAGGTGGTTTTTGGGGGATGGAGGGTGTGGGGCTGTGGGGCTGGCCCCGGTCTGGGGGAGGGTGAAGCTGGGGCTGGGCTGGCCCTGGGGAAGAGGGGACGAGTTGTCCCAAAGTGACCAAAATGAGGGAGCGGTGGCCGGGGGGGTGGCTCTGGTCACCCTGGGGATGGACCCTGGTGGCCGTGGGGATGGCCCTGGTGACCATGGGGATGGCCCTGGTGGCCGTGGGGATGGCCCTGGTGACTGTGGGGATGGCCCTGGTCACCCTGGGGATGGACCCTGGTGACCGTGGGGATGGACCCTGGTGGCCGTGGGGATGGACCCTGGTCACCCTGGGGATGGACCCTGGTGGCCGTGGGGATGGCTCTGGTGACTGTGGGGATGGCCCTGGTGGCCATGGGGATGGACCCTGGTGGCCGTGGGGATGGCCCTGGTCACCCTGGGGATGGACCCTGGTGGCCATGGGGATGGCTCTGGTGACTGTGGGGATGGCCCTGGTCACCCTGGGGATGGACCCTGGTGGCCATGGGGATGGCTCTGGTCACCCTGGGGATGGACCCTGGTGGCCGTGGGGATGGCTCTGGTGACTGTGGGGATGGCTCTGGTCACCCTGGGGATGGACCCTGGTGACCATGGGGATGGACCCTGGTGGCCGTGGGGATGGACCCTGGTGGCCATGGGGATGGACCCTGGTGGCCATGCAGATGGCCCTGGTGGCCATGGGGATGGCCCTGGTCACCCTGGGGATGGACCCTGGTGGCCATGCAGATGGCCCTGGTGGCTGTGAGGATGGCCCTGGTCACCCTGGGGATGGACCCTGGTGGCCATGCAGATGGCCCTGGTCACCCTGGGTATGGCTCTAGTGGCTGTGACGATGGCCCTGGTCACTCTGGGGATGGCCCTGGTCACTCTGGGGATGGCCCTGGTCACCCTGGGGAAGGACCCTGCTCTCACCCCGGGGTGAGAATCCCTTGTCCAGTTGCAGCAGGATGGATCTGGGATCCCAGGAGCCATCCCAGGGTCAGGAATAGGTTCCTGCCAGAGTCCTGAGCCCCAGGCCCGTGTCCCCTTCAGCCACCAGCCAGCTCCCCACTGCCCCTCTGGTGGCACCCCACGACCTGTCACCGCACACCCCGGGGTGCCCACGGTGACCGTGTCCCCCCCCCCTCTCCCCGCCATCCCCCGAGGGCAACAGAGGGTCCCTTGATGGGGCCGAGCGCGTGGGGCAGCCCCGGGGCGGGCGGGCCCGAGCCCGGTGGCTGCGGGGGGACAATCGGGCCATTGTGGCTCATAGTGGCTCTTTCTGTGCCGCGCCGGGCGGGGGCCGGGCGGCGGTGCCAGCGCTTGTCAGGGCAGAGCGTGGTCCCCAGCGGGGCTGGCGGTGACAGCAGCGGCAGGACGGAGCGGTGTCCCCGGCCGGGGAGGGGACTCGGGCTGGGCGTTCGGCCGCTGGACGCGCGTGGGCCGAGGAAAAAATGCTGGGCTGCTCCTGATCCCGGGACAAGCGCCGCGGCTGGGAGCTCGGTGTCCCCAAAGCCGTGTCCCCAAAGCCACCCCCCCGTCCGTGCTGTGGCCGGGGGGAAGCTCAGGACCCCCTTTGGGCTCCTTTTCTTCACCCTCCAGCGAGGACTGTGGGGTTTGTGCTCCCTCCCACAGCCTCGGGCATCGCCCCAAGGGTGTCCCTGATGTATGTGTGTCGTGGGGGGGTTCACGGCCACTGTCCCCACCCCACACCCCCATCCTCGAGCGGGGCAGGGGCTGGAAGGAGCTGCAGCCTCCCCCTGACCTCCCCGGCGCGGGAGCGGAGCGCAAGGTGCCTCTGGAGCCGCCGGAGGAAATGGCTCATTGTTACCCGGCCGAACAAAACAGAGCCCCGAAAAGCGGCCCGAGTGAGGCCAGCTTCTATTTGAGGGTTTGCACGGCAAAAACAGGAAACGGAATCCTGTTACTTTTCTAGGGCCCGCTGCCGATAACGCCGTTTTTAGGACGGGGCAGAGGAGGAGGAGGAGGAGGAGGAGCTGGGGATGAAGGCAGCCCCAGCGTGGCCTTCGCTGTCCCTCCTGGGCTGGGAGATGAAAACTCCTCCTTGGAGCGGCTCTGGCTCCGTGGTTCCCGTCTCTCTGCTGGCCCTGGTGTGTCCCCAGCCTCGTCCCTGCCTCGGGGCTGCTCTCCCTGCTGGCACCTGGGGACAATCCAGGAGGGATGAGGAGCTGGGAGGGGGGGCTGGGATGTGGTGTTGGAATTCTGGAAAGTGAGAATTGGGAATTTTTAATCCCGGCTCTAACACGAGGAAAAGAAGATAAAAAACCCCAACAAATTGCTGTGGAGGGGGATTTGCTGCCTTAAGGGGACACAGCGTCCCCAAAACTGCCCCCTGGCTGTCCTGGGGTGTGGCCATGGGATGCTGTGAGTGTCCCCTGTCCCCACCACCCAGAGGGATTTAGGAGAGCTGGGATGGAGCCACGTCCTGCCCTGGGTTTGTGACACGGGGGATCTGTGTCACCTCAGCCCAGTGACAGCAGCTGGTGACACCTGCGGGGCTGCTCACGGGGACAATTCCAGCCCAGGGATTCCTCCAAGGATCCAGCAGCGGTGGGGACTGGCACAGGCAGAGCCGGGTGGCCAGAGAGCCACGGGGGGCACGGGGAGAGCTCAGGAAAGGGAAGGAGGCTCAGAGAATTCCCGAATTTCTCCGGATGTGGCAGCAGCAGGGACCCCCTGTCCGGGCAGGCTGGAGCTGCAGCTCTGGGATGTGTCAGGAACGAGATCCCTGTGGATCCAGGGATGGTGGCCCGGGGTGGGCAGTGCCAGCTTGGTCTGGTGGCAGCACCCGGTGTGGGCTGGGGGGGAGATGCTGTCCTGATAAAAGGTGGGGTTGGGAAGGGAAGGGAAGGGAAGGGAAGGGAAGGGAAGGGAAGGGAAGGGAAGGGAAGGGAAGGGAAGGGAGGAAGGAAGGAAGGAAGGAAGGAAGGAAGGAAGGAAGGAAGGAAGGAAGGAAGGAAGGAAGGAAGGAAGGAAGGAAGGAAGGAAGGAAGGAAGGAAGGAAGGAAGGAAGGAAGGAAGGAAGGAAGGAATTTCCTTCCCCATGCTCACACCCAGCCTGGAGCAGCAGGAATGTCACAGGGGTGGTTGGTGGCCTCTCCTTGGCTCCAGTGTCACCCGGGCAGTGTCACCACTCCGCTCCTGGCTGCTCTGGGGGTGCGGATGTGGGTCCTTGGCTGTTGTGGGGTGGGATTTGGCAGTGGGGCAGCTCCCACCCAGCCCTCAGTGCTGGATCTCCTGTGGGATCCCTGTCCTGGGCTGTTCCCAGAGCTGGCAGTGAGCACAGGGACCCCCAGCCTTGGGCCCTGGTGGCTTTTCCATGGGACAGGGACCCCCAGCCCTGGGCCTGGTGGCTTTTCCATGGGACAGGGACCCCCAGCCATGATCTCTGGTGGCTTTTCCATGAGACAGGGACCCCCAGCCATGATCTCTGGTGGCTTTTCCATGTCCCCCATGAGGTCTGGGAGGTTTGTGGGGTCCCAGTGGTGCCTCGAGGGGCTCGGGGGTGCTGTTGACAGCCAGGCCGTGGCAAAAGAGGCCGTTGGGAATCTCCATGGACGCTCGGAGCAAACCCCGCTGGCATCAGCTGAGAGTCATCCCCAGCACTCCCACCCTCCCCAGGGGTGGTGCATCCATCCCGAGGGATCCTGCCCGGGCTGGGCAGGCACAGGGAGGCACCAGGGGGGTTTCTCTCCATCACTGAGGTGTTTTTCCCTCCTTTTCCCTCCTTTTCCCAGCGCTGCTGCTCCTGCCTGGGATGTCCCTCCCCTCCCAGGGCTCCCCCGCTGCTTTCCCCCCATTCCCGGCGGGATCCGGCCGGGTGGGATTGGGCTGGGGGCATCCCAGGGGGCCGGAGCATCCCGGGGCTCTGCCTGGGTGCGATCACCCCTCCCTTAAATCCCCGCTGAGCTGCAAAGCTCCTCAGCCCTGGTTTGAGTTAAAGAGAATTAAAATGCTTTCTCCCGCCGATCCCTAATCCCAGCGGCTGGGGCGCTGCCAGCAGGGGATGCCCGGATGCTCCCGGCCTGCTCACCTGTCCCCATCCCCGTGCTGCTGTCGCTTCACCGCCCCCCTCCAGGCCAGGTCCCGCTGCGGGAGCAGCCCCGCCCCGCCCCGGGGGCTGTGGGTGGGCGCGGGCAGCTCCTGCCTGCAGGGGAGCATCGATCTCGGCTCTTTTTGGGGCCACAGCCCCCCCCAAACGCTGCCTGGAACCCAGAGGGGGCCAAGTGTGGGACCCTCGGACCCCCTTGCCCATCGCAGGTGGGAGCCGGCAGCAGCTTTGCCATAAAAGGGCTGGAAATGGGTTATTGTCTCAGCAGGGCTTTCTCCTCCTCCAAAATCCTATTAAAACCTCATTTTTCTGACCCTAATCTCAGCTGGCCCTTCGCGGGGGGATTAGCGGTTGTGTCCCCCCCCCGCCCCGGCCCCGCCGGATCCGCGCGGCCGGAGGAGGGCGGCGGTGTCGCTGCGGTGGTGGCAGCGCTGCCAGCTGCCTGTCCGTGTGCCTGTCCCTGTCCCTGTCTCTGTGTCTGTCCCTATCCCTGTCCCCATCCCTGTCCCATCCCTGTCCCTGTCCCTCTCCCTGTCCCTGTCCCTGTCCCTGTCCCTGTCCCTGTCCCTGTCCCATCCCTGTCCCTGTCCCCGTCCCTGTCCCTGTCCCTGTCCCTGTCCCCATCCCTCTCCCTGTCCCTGTCCCTGTCCCTGTCCCTGTCCCTGTCCCTGTCCCATCCCTGTCCCTGTCCCTGTCCTGTCCCTGTCCCTGTCCCTGTCCCTGTCCCTGTCCCTGTCCCTGTCCCATCCCTGTCCCATCCCTGTCCCTGTCCCTGTCCCTGTCCCCGTCCCTGTCCCTGTCCCATCCCTGTCCCATCCCTGTCCCTGTCCCATCCCTGTCCCTGTCCCATCCCTGTCCCATCCCTGTCCCTGTCCCTGTCCCTGTCCCCGTCCCTGTCCCTGTCCCATCCCTGTCCCATCCCTGTCCCTGTCCCATCCCTGTCCCTGTCCCATCCCTGTCCCTGTCCCTGTCCCATCCCTGCCCCTGTCCCTGTCCCTGTCCCCGTCCCTGTCCCATCCCTGTTCCATCCCTGTCCCTGCCCCTGTCCCTGTCCCTGTCCCTGTCCCTGTCCCTGTCCCTGTCCCATCCCTGTCCCTGTCCCTGTCCCTGTCCCTGTCCCTGTCCCTGTCCCTGTCCCTGTCCCTGTCCCTGTCCCTGCCCGGGGGTGACGTTATCCCCGCCGCGTGCCAGGGCCGGCGATGGCGCGGCTGGCAGGGCCCGGGAGCGGTGACACGGCCCCAGCTGGGAGCAGCGGCCGCGTCCCGGCGATGTCACCGCGCTCAGGGCAGGGCGGGGTGGGACACGGGGGTGACACGGGGGTGGCACCGGGGTGGAAATGTGGAGATCCCTCAGTACGGGCCGCTGTGGGAGCAAGGCCGTGTGTCCCCCTGTCCGTGTGTCCGGCTGTCCGTGTGTCCCCAGGGCCACATGTCCTCCATGGACATGTGTGCCCTGTCCATGTGACCCCTCATCTGTGTGTTCCCATGCCCGCATGTCCCCTCTGTCCCTGTGTTCCGCTGTCCCTGTGTCCCTCTGTCCGTGTGTCCCTCTGTCCCTGTGTCCCGCTGTCCCTGTGTCCCTCTGTCCCTGTGTCCCTCTGTCCGTATGTCCAGCTGTCCGTGTGTCCCGCTGTCCTGTGACCCTCTGTCCATGTGTCCCCCTGTCCCTGTGTCCCTCTGTCCGCGTGTCCCCCTGTCCCTCTGTCCATGTGTCCCCCTGTCCCTGTGTCCCTCTGTCCGTGTGTCCGGCTGTCCGTGTGTCCCCTGTCCGTGTGTCCCTCTGTCCGTGTGTCCCCCTGTCCCTGTGTCCCCCTGTTCCTGTGTCCCTCTGTCCGTGTGTCCCTCTGTCCCTGTGTCCCCCTGTCTGTGTGTCCGGCTGTCCGTGTGTCCCCTGTCCCTGTGTCCCTCTGTCCGCGTGTCCCTCTGTCCCTGTGTCCCGCTGTCCGTGTGTCCCCCTGTCCCTGTGTCCCCCTGTTCCTGTGTCCCTCTGTCCCTGTGTCCCCCTGTCTGTGTGTCCGGCTGTCCGTGTGTCCCCTGTCCGTGTGTCCCTCTGTCCGTGTGTCCCCCTGCCCGTGTGTCTCTCTGTCCGTGTGTTCGTGTGTGCCCCTGTCCGTGTGTCCCCTGTCCGTGTGTCCGTGTGTCCCCTGTCCGTGTTTCCGGCTGTCCGTGTGTCCCGCTGTGCATATGTCCGGCTGTCCGTGTGTCCGTGTGTCCGCGGGCCGCGCGGGGCCGGTGCCTGCCGGGAGCCGCTCTTTGGCCGCGTGTTTCGGGCGCTCCTGAGCACAACACGAGCGATTTTGGAAGCCGTCCAGGCGCGCTCGCATTCCTCGGGGTGGAATCTGCCCCCGCCAACGCCGCCTGACCTCTCCCGCTTTGGGCTGCGGGAACAATCCCAGGGACCGTCCCCTCCCTGTCCCCCCCACCGGGGCTTGGGGACCCCCTCCCCAGGCGCCCCCCGGGCAGCCCAACCCGGCCGGGAGGGGCTGAGGGAGGTGACAGGATGGCACCCATTGTCCCCAGCGCTGCTCCAGCTGTCCCGGGACCCCCGGGCCGGATCCAGCCCCCCACTCCCGGCTGGATTTCGCCCGCTTTGAGCCAGGAAGCGAAGCCCCCCGGGCGCTGCTCGCACCCACAGCCCTGTCTGGTTGCTCCAGCCGGGCAGCTCTGCGAGCTGGGACACGCCAGCTGCCTTCCCCGGGCTGGGGCGAGGCCACCGGCCTGCCCCCGGGGTGGCTCCCGCGGCCGACCCCCGTCACAGGCACCGGGTGACATCGGGGTGACATCGGGGTGTCCCCTTCGGGGGGTGCCGCTGGCAGGGGTTGGCTCCCACCTCTCTCCATCCCGCTTTCTCGCGGCTGTGCCCATGCGGAGGCACCGGGGGGGGCAGGGGGGTCCTTGGGGACACGGCTGCCACCACCCCACCCCACCCAGCCGAGACTCAGGGCGGCTGCCGGGGCTGTTTTGGGGCAGAGCTGTGTCACCTCGGGTGGGCACTGGGGACATTCCGGACACCGCAGCGTGCAGAGGGTCAGTGTGGCAGAGGGTGGTGGTCAGTGTGACATCGCCCTGGTCAGTGTGACATTGCCCCGGTCAGTGTGACATTGCCCTGGCAGTGTGACATTGCCCCCAGTGTGACATTGCCCCGGTCAGTGTGACATTGCCCCCAGTGTGACATTGCAGTGGTCAGTGTGACATTGCAGTGGTCAGTGTGACATTGCCCCGGTCAGTGTGACAGAGGGTGGCGGTCAGTGTGACATTGCAGTGGTCAGTGTGACATTGCCCCAGTCAGTGTGACATTGCCCCGGTCAGTGTGACATTGCCCTGGTCAGTGTGATATTGCCCTGGTCAGTGTGACATTGCCCCAGTCAGTGTGACATTGCACTGGTCAGTGTGACATTGCAGTGGTCAGTGTGACATTGCCCCCAGTGTGACATTGCCCTGGTCAGTGTGACATTGCACTGGTCAGTGTGACATTGCAGTGGGCAGTGTGACATTGCCCCCAGTGTGACATTGCAGTGGTCAGTGTGACATTGCCCCCAGTGTGACATTGCCCCTAGTGTGACATTGCCCCGGGCAGTGTGACATTGCCCCGGGCAGTGTCCCCGCTGTGTGCCATCACCCCGCCTGTGTGCGGGGCAGGCGGGGGTGACACCCGGGCCCGGGGGGTGACACCCGGTGCCGCGGGGCTGCAATCCCAGCAATGCCCGGCATTTCCCGGCGTGGCCGCACGGGCCGGGCTCCCCTCGGCTCCAGCACGGCAGGAATGCGGCGCGGGACCCCCTGGAGCGGGAGGGGGGACAGGCCGAGGGGACACTGCCAACCCCCCGGCCCCTTCCCAGCTGGGCCAGGCTCCCCGAGGTGCCGCTCTTTCCCTTGTTCCTCCCAAATTTTGGCTGCCGTGGGTGGGACAGCGGCCCGGGGAGGGGATTTGTCCCCCTGCCGCGAGGGTGGCTTCTTGTCCCAAGTGCCCCCAGCGCTGTCAGCGGTGGAACCGCGGTGCCTCCGTGGCTGAGGGGACAACAGGGGACCCGCCAGGCCTGGGCATCCCCCAGAATGAGCGGTGGGGCTGGGAGGGGGCTCTCGCTTTAATTCCAGCTGGGAATTGTCCGTGCAGCCCCACTGAGAGGGGCGTGAGGTGCTGTGCCCGTCTCTGGGGACAGAGAGGGGACCCGGGGTGTCCCGCAGCCCCCCCCGGCTCTCCCCCCGCAGAGCCCGGTGGTGACAGAGGGGTGACAATCGCTGCGCCCCGAGGATGTCCCCCCGCTCCGTGTCCCCGGCATCGCCCGGTGCCCTGCGGAAAGGAAGGAAGGAAGGGGCCGGGAGGAGGGAGAGGAGGAAGCGGGGAGGGTGGGATGCTGCCCGGGGTGATGGAAGGAAGAAGGGGGCGGATTGGAAAAAAAAAAAAAAAGAAATTGAAGGGAAAAAAATGAAACTAATAAAAAAAAAAAAAAAAAAAAGAAGAAGAAAAAGGGAAAGTCCTGGCAAAGTAACACCGCAGGCGGCGGGTGGGAGGCTGGGGGCGGGGGGCTGGCTGGGGGCGGTGGGCTGGGCACTGATCCCTGCCAGCAGCTGGAGCCGCAGCCGGGACGTGTGGCTGCCCGCCCTCCCTCCGTCCATCCTTCCATCCATCCCTCCCTCCCTCCCTCTTTCCACCCCTCCCTCCCTCCCTCTCTCCCTCCCTCCATCCGGGAGGCCGGGGGGTGGCGGGGTGGGGGCTGTGCCGCTCGGGGGGGGCCGCGCTGAGCCAGCGATCGCTCGGCGATGCCAGCGTGAGGCAGCTCCGCCGGCTCCGCGCATCGCCCCCCGCCCACCCGCGGGGGCGGGTTGGCCGCGACCCCCATGGGGGTCCCGACCCCGGCTGAGACCCCCTGAAGGCCGGGATGGTGGAGGAGAGCTGTGGCGGGGCGGCGCGGGGGTCGCGGCGGGGTCCCTGCCGGCCCCCCCCGGCCCCCAGCCCCAAGCGGCTGTGGAGCGTGGAGCGCTCCGGGAGGGGCTGGCGCCTGGAGCGCCCGGTCGGGGTGGATTGCAGCTCCCCCGAGCCCCGCTGCATCTGGCTGAGCAGCCTGCGCCGCCACGCCGCCGCCCCCGACCCCCGCCCGCCCCCGGGCCCCCGGCCCGGCCGAGGGCTGAGAACCGAGCGGCGCCGCCGGGTGAGAGCCGAGAGCCGGGGGCGCGCCGGGGTGGGGCGGGGGGAAGGATTTGGGAGGGTGGGGAGGGTCCCGGGAGGGAGGGTGGGGTGTCTGTCACAGCCCGCGGGTGGCCGTGTGTCCCCTGCGGGGCCCGAGGACGGGCTGGGGTCAGGGTCCGGCTCCCGGAGCAGCTCAGGGGACAAATCCCGAGCCCCAGGATGAGGGGACAAGGCTCCTTTGTTCTGCTGGAGTGGGACACTGGCAGGAGATCCCTGTCCCCACCGTGTCCCCACAGTGCCAGGGGGGACAGGGGCTCGGTGACATCTGTGCTGGGGGGAGCGGGAGCTCACAGGGGCCGGGGTGACCCGGCTGGGGGGGTCTGGATGTCACGGGCACTGGATCGGGGGGCTGGGATGGGGATTTGGGAACGCTGGGATGGGGAGGATGAGGACGCAGCTGGTGGAGCGCGGCCGGAGCCACCAGGGCGAGGTTAAAATGGAGCCAGAAATTTGGCAGGAGGGACGGGGCTCTGAGGACAAACAGCTGAGGTGACAAACCGGGTGTCACCAGCGGGAGCTGGAGCGTCTCAGCCAGCGCTGGGCGGGTGCCCAAGGCCACAACCGGCGGCTTGGAAACCCCAAATCCTCCAAACCCGGGTGGTGGAGAGGGAAACTGAGGCAGGGCAGTCCCCGGCAGGATGCTGCCGTGGTCACCTCACACCTGAGGACGCGTCCCTGAGCGCCGGAGCCGCCTTGACGGCGCTGACACGGGGACACGTCCCCGTCCCCGCGGGCCGGTGCTGCCGTTGGTGTCGGCAGCGATTCCGACCCCTCTCTCCGAGGCCTGTCTGCGCCGGTTACCGTCAGCGGGGCACATTCAGCTGTCAGCTTAAAAATAATCCGGCGAGCCGGCGGCCACACAATGGAGGGCGCAGATGGGGCCGGGCGCCGCCGGGATGCTCCCGGCCCCGGGGCCCGGGGAGGGACGGGGGTCCCCCGGGAGCCGGGGGGGGGGGCCTGTTGCCATCTGGGTTGGGGTTATCCGTGGGGCTCGGCGGGGCGGGGAGGGGTTGTGGGGTTGGCAGCGGGGTTTTGCGGCTCTGCTGCTGTTCCGTGTGGGTTTTTGGAGGGGGGGTGTGGAAGGTGGGGAGCAGCCAGCTTTTGGAGGGGGTCAGTGCAGTGCCAGAGGTGTGTCCTCAGCACGGGGACTCCCTCCAGGAGGGGACAAGAGCCCCGTGGTGGCCCCGTGCGGGACGTGCCGGGCAGGGGCCGCGGCCCCGGCCCTGCCTCAGCTCTCCCCACCGGCAGCGAAAAGGCGCACTCAGCACAGGCACACACACAAAGGCTTTTTGTGCCTTGTCCCTTTGTGTCCCCGTCCCCTCCCCGCTGCCCATCCATCGCTTCCACCCAGACAGCCCCTGAATTTTAACACCCTGGTCCCAGGACGGGCCGGCTGCGGCTGCTGCAGCGGGGAAAGGAGCCGGGACCGGGGCAGGGCCCCTGTGGATCCCTGCCTGTCCCTCCCGCTCCCAATTCCCCCGGTTCTGGCCGAGCTGGGTGGTGCCAGGACATCAGGCAGAGCCCAGCCAGATGTGCTGCCAGATGTGCAGCCACGGGGAGCAGCACCGGCCCTCACTGGGGCCTTGCCGAGCCCTCCCAAACTCATCGCAGCTGTTGGCACTCGGGCTGTTTCTCCAAGCTCGGTGCCAGGAGAGGTGCCCGTGGCTGCTCCAGCTTCTCTCAGCCCCATCCCCTCTCCCGGCACATCCCTGGGAGCTCTGGGATGGAGCCACATCCCCTCAGCCCCATCTGCTGCCCGGGGCGGTGTCCCTGCCGGATGCCCCGGCGCTGCCAGCTCCCTGCCCCACATTTTGGGAAGCCTCACTCACCCCACCGCCTCCCCGGCGGCTCCTCCCGGCTCTGCCCGAGGTTGTTGCTGCGGCATCGTCAGAAGGGACCTTTTGTCCCCAAGTGCCACATCCCGTCCCCTGATCTCCCCTCCTGGGTCCCATCCAGACCCCCGGGCACAGCTCATTTATTTTGATTTCCTTTCCATTCATCTCCTTCCCAAAGGCCCCGCGGGAGGAGGCAAAGGGGGGGGGGGGGGGGCTGGAATTCGCTGGTGGGAGGGGCTGGGATTAGGGACGGTGGGGCGAGTTTGGGAATGGGGGCAAGTTTGGGAACGGGGGAGCTTTTTTGGGCGGAGCTCAGCCCCCAGCACGGGGCTCGGGCTGGGCACGTGGGGTGACACCTTGTCCTTGTCCTTATCCCCACAGCCGACGCCGGGCCGCAGAGATGGGGCGTCCCCCAACGCCAACGCGCCCCCGGAGGGGGGGTCCTTCCCCTGGGTGGGCCCCAAGACGGTGGCGCTGCGGAAGAGCTCCCAGGGCGGCTTCGGCTTCACCCTCCGGCATTTCATCGTGTACCCTCCGGAGTCGGCCGTGCACTCGGCCAAGGTAGGGCTGGGAGCCGGGGGGGAGCCCGGGAATGCTGCAGCGGGGAGGGGTTGGGTGCAGGAAGCTCCTGTCTGGGCAGGGAGATGAGGTTGTTGGGGTTCCTGGAGCCCCCCACGGGGATCCCACCCCCGTGGAGCTGCTGGAAGGTGAGCTCTGGGCAAGCAGCGCCTCTGGAGACACCCCAGAGCCTTTTTTGGGATGTGGGGTTGTTTGTGGGGATGGAGAGAATCCCTCAGCTCCGAGCAGCGGCCCCTGGGAAGGCAGGAAAGGCACCTCAGAGCTCCTGAGGCCGGGCAGGGCTGGCCGGGTTTGGCTCCGCGGCTCTTGGCGGGGATTTCCCAGCCGGATCTGCCCCGGGATCTGTGTTCTGGTCACCCGGTCCGTGTGACGCCTTTGGGGAGGGGACACGGCCGTGCCCTGGCACCTCTGAGCCCCTCTCCGGGCAGTGCCTCCCCCCTCAGGGACCGAGGGACCCCAGGGAGCCGCCCGGCAGCAGCTCCCGGCCGGGATGGGGAGCCCCGCACGCCCCCAGGCACCAGCCAGCTCCAGGACCCTGGAATTCCGAGCCCCCTTTTCTCCCCGTGCTCTGGGGAGGGCGAGAGGAGGATCCGGGATCCGCGCAGCCCCACACCTCCCCTGCCCTGCTCCAGGCGGGGCAGATCCCTGCATCACCCCAGCAGCCCTGGAGCTGCACGGCTGCCCCACAGCTCCCCCACAGCCCTGGCTGCCCCACAGCTCTGGAGCTGCCCCACAGCTCTGGCTGCCCCACAGCTCTGTCTGCCCCACAGCCCCGGCTGCCCCACAGCCCCGGCTGCCCCACAGCTCTCTCACAGCCTCGGCTGCCCCACAGCTCCAGCTGCCCCACAGCTCTGTCTGCCCCACAGCCCCGGCTGCCCCACAGCCCCAGCTGCCCCACAGCTCTCTCACAGCCTCGGCTGCCCCACAGCTCCAGCTGCCCCACAGCTCTGTCTGCCCCGGCTGCCCCACAGCTCTGTCTGCCCCACAGCTCTGTCTGCCCCACAGCCCTGGCTGCCCCACAGCTCCAGCTGCCCCACAGCTCCCCCACAGCCCTGGCTGCCCCACAGCTCTGGAGCTGCCCCACAGCTCTGTCTGCCCCACAGCCCCGGCTGCCCCACAGCCCTGGCTGCCCCACAGCTCTGTCTGCCCCACAGCCCCGGCTGCCCCACAGCTCTCTCACAGCCCCGGCTGCCCCACAGCTCTGTCTGCCCCACAGCTTCCCCACAGCCCCGGCTGCCTCACAGCTCCCCCACAGCACCAGCTGCCCCACAGCTCTGTCTGCCCCACAGCCCCGGCTGCCCCACAGCCCTGGCTGCCTCACAGCTCTGTCTGCCCCACAGCCCCGGCTGCCCCACAGCTCTGTCTGCCCCACAGCCCCGGCTGCCCCACAGCTCTGTCTGCCCCGGCTGCCCCACAGCTCTGTCTGCCCCACAGCCCCAGCTGCCCCACAGCCCCGGCTGCCCCACAGCTGCCCCACAGCTGCCCCACAGCTGCAGTGCCCCACAGCTCCGCTGGCAGACGCGGAAGTGCCGTGGGAAGTGAGTCACAGGGTGGGGAGAACCGACTCTCCGGAATCCCCGCTCGCCGTCCTGCGGCACCGGCGCTGTTCCCAGGCTCCCGCTCCTGCCTCTCCAGCCCCTTCCTGCCTTCCTGCGCCCGGAGCGCGGCCCCGTCTCCGCCAGCGCCGCTCTGCCGGGGAGATTTTGTTCCTGGGAATGGCCCGAAGCTCCTCCAAACCCGCTCCCACCTCTCCACCGCCTCCCAAAAGATTGATCCTGCCCCGCTGGGCACCCGGGCCGGGCCCTGCCCGGGCGGGAGCACCCGGGGCCGCGGTGGGGAGGAGGCGGATCAGCGCCGGGAGCTCTTGGAAATGAGGAGATGCTCTTGGAAAGAGGCCGGGAATAGCTCCCGGCCGCCGTGCCAGCCGGAGCCGGCGGGGCAGGGCGCGGTGGGGCCGGCTCAGCAGCACCGGCAGCAGCCTCGGGGCCCGGCACCCCGCCAGCTCCGGGGGCTGAGTTTCGGTGGCTTGACTCAGCAGGGAGGGGGCCGGGAGCCGAGCCGGCCACGCTCGCCTCGCTCATCGCCCTGGCAGCGGCACCGCCGGGATGGCCCCGGGGCCGGGAAGGGCTCTGGGGCGCCGCAGGGCCGGGACGGGCCGGGAGGGGCTGAGTCCGTGCCCGCGGGGGCTCTCGGTGGCCCCACGGTCTCGCTGCGGCCGCGGAATGCGGCTTTTCCTGCGCTGGGCACCCGGAGCGGTGCCGCTGGATGTCTGGGAGCGCCTGGGATGGAGACAGGAGCGCTCCCGGCACCCTGGGGGGACCCTGGGGACACCGGGGCCGTGTCCCTGCAGGCTGCGGCCAGGCCTGTGCTCCCAGCCGGGCATGGGAAAATCCGGCACTGGTGGAGCGAGAATTCCCGAATTCCCGTCCCAGGTGCCCGGATCCCTCCTTGGGGGGGGGGACGTGAGTCCCACCCTGTGCCCCACCCCAGCCTGGCATCCCCGCCTGGGTACCTGCTCTGCTTGGGGGGGTCCCCATAGGGGATTTGGGTTAAAAGGGCGGGGATTTGGCACAATTCCCACCCCACGGGACAGATCGGTGCCCACCGCAGCCCGGGCAGTGCCCCGGGAGGCTGCAGGGATGGGCAGGGATGCGGATTCATCCGCGGTGAGATGGATCCCTCCCTCCCCTGCAAGCCCAGGACAGGGGCCGGGCTCTGCCTGGCAGGTCCGGGGCGAAGGCTGAGGAGCCGCCCCGGGGCTGGCGGGGCCCCTTCCTGCTCCCCCGCCCCACAGGCGGCCCCAGAGCGGCAGCTGGGTACGGGGGTCCCGCCGCCGGGGCCGGGTCCGGTGTCACGGGGTAATTTTAGCCGGGGGCGGCGGAGGGCAGAGGGACGCGCCGGTGCCACCAGGGGCTTGGCGGGGCTGCCACCCCCCGGTCCCCTCCGGTCCCCTTGTCCCCGCCACCAAATCAATGCTTTTCTCTTTTCTCTTTTTTTTCTTTTTTTTGGCAGGAGGAGGAGAACGGGAACCGAGCAGGTGAGGACACTGAGGGGACAGCGGCACAGGGTGGCACAGCGGGGAGGGGGGTGACGCGGCTGTCACGGCGCGCAGCGGGCGCTGTTGTTGTCACCACAGCCCTCAATTCCAGCTGGCGGTGAAGCCAGGCGGTGCTTTGGTGGCAGCTCGGTGTCCCCTGGTCACTCACACCCCGCGGGGCTGCGGCGTGGCCCCCGACCAGCCAGCGCGGGGTGTTTGGGGACAGGGCCGCGGCCGGGCTGTCCCCTCCCGGCGGCTCAGGGTGACGTGAGCGAATGTGAAGGTGTCAGAACCGATCGGCGCTGGCAGCGGTGACGCGGCGCCGGGGCCGCGCTGCCCGGGCAGCCGGTGCGGGCGGCGGTGCCAGCCCTGGCACCCGGCGGGGCTGGGGAGGGGGGCTCCGATCTCGTTCCCAGGGGGATTTGGGATCCCCGGTGGGCACCGCGCCCGCCTGGCAGCACCCGGGGGGATTCAACTCTCAGCCCCGGCTGGGGGTGGCGAGGATCTGGAGGAGGAGGGCAGGTGACTCCCCCGCCACGGGAGGGTGGCGGCTGCGGTGGCAGCTCCCTGACGCGCTGTCCCCACGGAGCAGGTCCCCCCCGGAGCCGCCTGGAGCCCATGGACACGATCTTCGTGAAGAGCGTGCGGGAGGACGGGCCGGCGCACCAGGCGGGGCTGCGCACGGGTGAGCGCGGCCGCGGGGCCGGGGGTGGCTCCGGGGGTCCCGGGAATGCTCCGCTTCCTCTGCCGGGGAGTTTCTCGCTTGTTCCGTTCTTTTTTTTTTTTTTTTTCCCCTGGCGTTCCTGCTCTTTTCTCCCTCTTCTCCCTGGTTCTGGGAGCGCTCTGCTCTCTCTGGTGCTCAGAGCAGCCCTGGGGGTCTCCGGGGGTTCTCCTGGGTTTGGGGTGGCCCCGTTGCTCCCTTTGCCACAGGGATCTGCTCAAACCCTGCCCTGAGCGACCCTGGGGACACCCAGGTGCCACCGCTCCCTGGTGGTGACACTGTCCCCTCCCCGGGCCCTGCAGGTGACCGGCTGGTCAAGGTGAACGGGGAGAGCATCATCGGGAAAACCTACTCGCAGGTGATCGCCCTGATCCAGAACAGGTGAGCCCTCCCCGGGCTGGGAGGTGACAGGATGGGGACACGTCACGGCAGGCTCTGTCCCTCGGGGTGTCACTGGGATGACAGGGGCCCTGAGGTGCTCGGGTGACCAGGGACAGGCAGCAACGTGCTGTCACCGTCACGTGGGGACAGGGACGCTCAGCTCCTGGGGGATCCAGCCAGGAGTGAGCTTGGGGACAGGTGGGGACTGACCCCGCCCAGCCTGACCCCTCTGTCCCCTGTCCCGCAGTGACGATGTGCTGGAGCTCTCCATCATGCCCAAGGACGAGGACATCCTCCAGCTGGTGAGTTTGCTGGGCAGGTGCCTTGGGGACACTTGGGGACACTTGGGGACTCTTGGGGATGCTTGGGGACTCTTGGGGATGCTTGGGGACACTTGAGAACACTTGGGGACACTTGGGGATGTTTGGGGACACTTGGGAACACTTGGGGAATGCTTGGGGACACTTGGGGACGCTTGGGGACACTTGGGGACGCTTGGGGACACTTGAGAACACTTGGGGATGCTTGGGGATGCTTGAGGACATTTGGGGACTCTTGGGGACACCTGGGGACTCTTGGGGACACCTGGGGACGCTTGGGGACACTTGGGGACGCTTGGGGATGCTTGAGGACGCTTGGGAACACTTGGGGATGCTTGGGGACACTTGGGGACGCTTGGGGACCCTTGGGGACACCTGGGGACACCTGGGGACTCTTAGGGACACTTGGGGACGCTTGGGGACACTTGGGGACAGGGCTCCACCGGCATTGCTGGAGGAGCAGTGGCTGCAGAACTGGGGACCCTGGGGCAGGACCAGGGGGGTGCGGCCGCTGTGATTTTTGGGGGGAGCATCCTTAGGCACAGCCGGGGTTGTCCCAGGTTTCGGGGTCTGGCTCATCCAGGACCCCCCAGGCGGCTCTGCCGTGGATGTGCCGGGCTCTGGGGGTGACAGTGACCCTGGCAGGGTGACAGATCCCAGGGGTGTGCGCGGGGCTCCTCCTGATGCCACTCCCACCCCAGCTTGGATATTTGGTGGCTTTTGGGGTCCCCCGCTGCTCGTCCCCAGCCGGGGGGGCCCTTTCCCGTAGGGCTGGGGGGGTTTTCCAAGGGGGTCCCCATCTGCTCCAGGCTCTGGGAATCCCCGGCGGGGAGTCCGGGTGAGAAGTGAGCCGGGGCAGCCGGGATGGCCGCGCCGGGTGTTTTGGGAAGGAGGGGAGGGGACAGCGGAGGGAGGGGACAGCGGAAGGAGGGGACAGCAGAGGGAGGGGACAGCACTGCTCGGAGCCGGGGGGACCCCGTGGGAAAGCGGGATGGGTGCGGGGGGGCTGCATCCAGCCCAGCCCAGCCCCGCTGACCCCACGGGAGGTTCGCTCAGGGGTTCGGGGATGCAGGGAGCATCCCTGCGGTGGCAATGTGGAAGGTTGTCACGCTGTCCCCCCGTCCCTGACCCCCCCGTCCCCCCCTCCCCAGGCCTATTCCCAGGACGCTTACCTGAAGGGCAACGAGCCGTACTCCGGGGGGGCTCAGAGCATCCCCGAGCCCCCTCCCATCTGCTACCCACGGAAAACCTACCCCTTCCAGGCCCGGGGTGCCGAGCCCGCCCCGGGCCAGCCGCCGGACCCCCGCGCCCCCCGCCCGGCCACCACCGGTCCCTCGTCCCCGCTGGGCGCCCGCAGCGACACCGGCGGCAGCCCCGCGCACCGGCCCGAGGAGCCGCAGCCCGGGGGTCCCTCCCCGCGCCCCGCCGCACCCCACGGGCACCCCGGCTCCTTCTCCCGCTCCGCCTGCCCCGCCAGCGCCGCACCCTCCGTGCCCGAGCGCTACGGGATGTCCCCGGCCGCCGCCTCCTCCTGCTACGGCGTCCCCAAGCACCTCCCGGAGCACCGGACTCACTGCGGCTTCAAGGAAGGCGTCGGGGGGCTCTCGGGAGCCGGGCGGCTCCCCCGGGACGTGTCGGGCCCCCAGCGTGTGCCCGGTCGCCAGGAGTGCCAGCAGGCGCTGTCGCGCTGGTTCTGCAGCCAGGAGCCGCGGCGCAGCGCCTCGGAGGAGCGGCGGCACGCCATGCCCCGCTACCGCAGCGTGTCCCACGACCGCCTGGGCGGCTCCGGGCCCGCGGCCACCCGGGGCTGGCCGCACAGCGCCTCGCACGACACCCTGCTGCAGCCCAGCCGCGAGGGCTGGGCCCCCCGAGCCCGCTCCGACCATTACCTGGGCAGGTACGGGCGCTCCATGGAGGCGCTGGAGCCCAGCGCGCTGCTCTCGCCGCACCTGGAGCGCTCGGCCTGGCCGCCCGAGAGGCTCTGCAGGGCCGCTGCCGCCGCGGCCGCCGCCGGGCAGCCCATCCCGCCCGCCTCCTCCTTCGCCGCTTCCTCCTCCTCATCCTCCTCCTCGTCGCGGGAGCCGGCGCCGGTGCAGAAGCACCCGTCGCAGCCCAACCTGCAGAGCGTGGATGACTCGGGCTACATCGGCTACCGCAGCTACAGCCCGTCCTTCCAGCGCCGCACCGGGCTGCTGCACGCCCTGGCCTGCCGCGACCCGGCCTTCGGGGGGCTGCCCAGCTTCAGCATCGCGCAGCGGGCGCCGCTCAGGGACAGCGTGCTGGGCCCGGCCCTGCCCTCCGCGCCCGCCCCGGCCGGGCCCCCCGCGCCCCGGGAGCCGCGGCCCGAGAGCGGCCGCGTGTGCGCCGAGCAGCCCGAGGAGCGCAGGGAGGAGGTGGTGCTGCGGCAGAAGCCGCCCACGGGCCGCAAGGTGCCCGCGCCGCTGAGGCAGATGAACTTCGTGTTCGCCGAGGGGGTGAAGGAGACGGACGTTGGTGACCCCGCGGGCAGAGGGGAGCGGCCGGGGAACGAGCGGCCGGGCCGGCGGGTGGCTCCCTTGGCCGCCCCCGAGGATTCGCTGGCGTCCATTCCCTTCATCGGTGAGTCCGGGCAGGGCTCGCCGGGCACGTCGGGGAGGGGATTTAGGATTTAGGATTTAACGTTTAGGATTTAAGGTTTAGGATTTAGGAGGTCCCGTGCCAGGGAGGGCGCGTTTGAGGTCGGAAGTCCAGAGCGCCCGTCTGTGGCCAGCGTGGAGATGGGAAGGGGCTGCACCGGCAGCGCCCTCAGTGCCTGCACCCCACAGTGCCCCACAGTGCCCCACAGTGCCCCACAGTACCCCGCACCCCACAGTGACCCGCACCCCACAGTGACCCGCACCCCACAGTGCCCCACAGTGCCCCACAGTGCCCCACAGTGCCCCACAGTACCCCACAGTGCCTGCGCCCCAGAGTGCCTGCACCCCACAGTGTCCCTCACCCCACAGTGCCCCACTCCTCTCTGGGTTTGCTGTCCCCAAGCAGGGCCGAGGTTGGCAATGGGGTGCCAGGGTTTGGGTTTGAGCACCCTCACCCCTCCCTCTTGTCCTGCACCCCCAGCCCAGCTGCTGGTGCCCCTCGCTGGTGTGAACTGGAGCCCCGCCCGCTCCTGCCCTGCCCCGGGGTGAGGACGGGGCTGTCCCTGTGTCCCCTGGGATCTCCCTGCCCAGGATCCAGAGGGCTTTGGGAAGCCACAGCTCCACCCTGTCGCTGCTCCGGGGAGGGAACTGGGTGGGACGGGAGGAGATGGAGTGGGGGTGGGGGTCTCGGGGTTGCTGTGGGTGAGGGTCCGCCTGCCCCATCAGCTTCTGGGGGTGGCTGGTGCCCCCCAGCCCAACCCTGACACCAAACCCACCACGTCCAGAATCACCGGGGGGTCCCAGCAGGGACTTCCCCTGCCCCAAGCCCCCCTCCAACACTGCCCACCCCCCTCACAGACGAGCCCACCAGCCCCAGCATCGACCTGAAGGCCAAGCACGTCCCGGCCTCCTCGGTGGTGTCCAGCGCCATGAACTCGGCGCCCGCCGTGGCCACCAGCCCCGCCTCGCCCACCTTCGCCTTTGCCCTGTCCCGGCACTACTCCCAGGACTGCAGTGAGTGCTGGGGAGGGGGAACCGCCCCGGGAGCCTGGGAGGGGGAGCAGCCCCCCGCCCCAGAGCGCTGCCCGGCGCCCCCGGGCTGAGCAGGGCGGGCTTTGCCCCTCTCCCCCCCGCAGGCAGCATCAAGGCCGGCCGCCGCTCCTCCTACCTGCTGGCCATCACCACCGAGCGCTCCAAGTCCTGCGACGACGGTCTGAACGCGTTTCGGGATGAGGGGAAGATCCTGAGGTAGGGCTGGACCACCCCCCCGGCGGGTCCCACCGCCCCCCCGGGTGCCACCCCCGCCCGCTGACGGGGGCTGCTCTCCCCCCAGGAGGATGCCCAGCCGGGTCCCCAGCCTCCGCATGCTGAGGAGCTTCTTCACCGATGGGGTGAGTGCCCTAAAAGAACCCCGGGGGTTCCCTGGTGGAGCCGGGGGTGCCCTAAAACAACCCCGGGAGTTCCCTGGTGGAGCGGGGGGTGCCCTAAAACAACCCCGGGGGTTCCCTGGTGGAGCCAGGGGTGCCCTAAAACACCCCCGGGGGTTCCCGGGTGGAGCCGGGGGTGCCCTAAAACACCCCCGGGGGTTCCCTGGTGGAGCGGGGGGTGCCCTAAAACAACCCCGGGGGTTCCCTGGTGGAGCCGGGGGTGCCCTAAAACACCCCCGGGGGTTCTCTGGTGGAGCCGGGGGTGCCCTTAAACAACCCCGGGGGTTCGCTGGTGGAGCCGGGGGTGCCCTAAAACAACCCCGGGGGTTCCCTGGTGGAGCCGGGGGTGCCCTAAAACACCCCCGGGGGTTCCCTGGTGGAGCCGGGGGTGCCCTAAAACAACCCCGGGGGTTCCCTGGTGGAGCCGGGGGTGCCCTAAAACAACCCCGGGGGTTCTCTGGTGGAGCGGGGGGCGCCGATGGCCTCACCCCAACCCCTCCCTCCGCCCCCCCCGCAGTCTCTGGACAGCCTGGGCACGTCGGAAGACGCCCGTTCCAAAAGACACTCAACCTCCGACCTCTCGGACGTGCCGTTCAGCGCCGTGAGGAAGGAGGGCTGGCTCCACTGCAAGCAGATCCTCACCAAAAAGGGGAAGGTAGGCGGGGTCTGCCCCCAGCCCAGAGCCCGGCGGGGCCGGGAGCCGCTCCCTGAGGCCGGCGCTCCATCCCTTCTCCCCGCAGAAGGTCGGTGGAGGCATCCGGCAGTGGAAGCGCGTCTTCGCCGTGCTGCGCACCCACTCGCTGTACCTGTGCAAGGACAGGCGGGAGGCGGTGACCTGCGCCCCGGCCCCAGGTGAGGAGGAGCCGCCGATCAGCATCCAAGCGTGCCTGGTGGACATCTCCTACAGCGAGACCAAGAGGAAGCACGTCTTCCGCCTGACGACCGCTGACTTCTGTGAATATCTCTTTCAGGCAGAGGATCGGGAAGACATGCTGGCCTGGATCAAAGTCATCAGGGAGAACAGCAAGGCTGAGGGCGAGGTGAGAGCCACATGGGGCTCCCGGCTGCCTCTGGCTCTCCCGGCACTAACCGCCTCGGCTCTCTCCGGCTCTTTGCCTTGTGCTGCTTCCCCAGGCCACGGCCAGGCCCGTGCCGTGCTCCCAGGGGCGCGTGGGGGCCGGCGGCGTCCAAGAAGAGCGTGGCCCCGCGGGGCAGGGTGCGCGGGCTGCTCGGCCGAGGGGCCGTGGCTCTCCGGGCGGAGCCGCTGTGCCGGTGTTTGGTTGGGCTGTGCGGCTCTGCCGAGGCCTGTTGTGGCTCTGCCGAGGCCTGGCGTGGCTCTGCCGAGGCCTGGTGTGGCTCTGCCGTGGCGTGGCGTGGCTCTGCCGAGGCCAGGCGTGGCTCTGCCGTGGTGTGGCGTGGCTTTGGTGAGGTGCCGTGTGGCTGTGCCGCGGTGTGACGTGGCTGTGCCGTGGTTTGACATGTCCCTGATGTGGTTTGACATGTCCCTGACATGGTTTGACATGTCCCTGATGTGGTTTGACATGTCCCTGATGTGGTTTGACATGTGCCTGCCGTGCTGTGCCATGGCATGATGTGACCCCACCGGGGTGTTATGTGGCTGTGCCGTGGTTTGACGCAGCTCTGCCGTGATGTGGCCTGTCCCTGCCATGGTGTGACTTGTCCCTGCTGTGGTTTGATGTGGCTCTGTTCGTGGAGAGAGGTCCGTGCACGGTGCCCTTGTGGTGCTGGCGAGGCTGAGCCCTCCCTGGGCAGCCGTGGGCTGTGCGGAGTGCCTCGGGTGTGAGCTGGGCAGGGCCAGTGTGAGATGGGCAGGGCTGCCCCCGGGGCCGCTCCGGGCTCCAGCGGTGGATCTGTGGTTCGGCTGTGCCGGCGCCGGGCCGGCCGCGGTGCCGGTGGCTCGTTGGCTCGGTTTGGTGGCAGTGGTCGCGCTGGGCTCGTGGCAGCTCCGGCCCTGGAGGGCACGTTGAGCTCAGAGCAGGTTCTGGGTGTCTGCGGCACAGCCCTGCGCCAGAGGGTGCAGAGGGCTCGGTGGGGACGGTGCTGCTGGGTCGGAACCGGACATTGGTGCTGGTTTGGAACTGGATGGTGGTGCTGGTTTGGAATTGGATGGTTCTGCTGGGTTGGAACCGGATGATTCTGGTTTGGAACTGGATGGTTCTGCTGGGTTGGAACCGGATGGTTCTGGTTTGGAATTGGATGGTTCTGCTGGGTTGGAACCGGATGATTCTGGTTTGGAACTGGATGGTTCTGCTGGATTGGAACCGGATGGTTCTGGTTTGGAACCGGATGGTTCTGCTGGGTTGGAACCGGATGGTGCTGGTTTGGAACCGGATGGTTCTGGTTTGGAACTGGATGGTGCTGCTGGGTTGGAGCTGGATGGTTCTGGTTTGGAACTGGATGGTTCTGCTGGATTGGAGCTGGATGGTTCTGGTTTGGAACCGGATGGTTCTGGTTTGGAACTGGATGGTGCTGCTGGATTGGAACCGGATGGTGCTGCCGGGTCGGAACTGGATGGTTCTGGTTTGGAACTGGACGGTTCTGGTTTGGAACTGGATGGTGCTGCCGGGTCGGAACCGGACGGTGCTCCAGGAACACACGGAGCTCTCTGGGCAGACGCCGGCGCTGCGGTGCTGTCGGGAGCGTCCCCCGGTGATGCTCCGTGGCCGTGGAGGCTGCGCGGGTTGGTGGAGGTGTGCATGCCGTGGAAGGACACACCTGTGTCCGGCTCAGACCCCGCTCCATGGCCTGGAGTGACGGACGGCTGTGGGGCCGTGAGCTCTGGCTGTCCCGGGGCAGCGGGGACCTGGTGCTGCCCCTGCCCGGCGCCGCCCGGCCCCGCGCGGTGCCCGGCAGAGCGTGGACTTGCCCGGGGGTGTCCGGCGGACGCGCTGCTCAAGCTCTCCCTTCCCCTCTTCTCTCTGCCTCCCCAGGACCCCGGTTTTGCCAGCCAAGCCCTTATCAGCAAGAAGTTAAACGACTACCGGAAAGTGAGGTACGGACCGGGGGTGGTGGGCACCGAGAGCCCCGGGGCGTTGGTCACCCCGGTGTGACGGTGACGCAGCAAAGCCGGCGGCTCCCTGGACGGGGCGGTGATGGAAGAGCCGCCCACACCCGGCTTGGGTTCAGCCAAAGTGGCACCGGGCTCTTTTAAACAAGGGCTGGAGCGGCCCGGTGCTGCCCGGGGGTGTCTGTAGGATGCCGGGAGGCCTGGGAGTGGTGCCGGCAGTGTTTACCGGGAGGTTCTGTGCCGGGCTGGTGCCCCTGGCCCTGCCCCACCTGAGCCCTCCCCGCTCTCCCTGCAGCCCTGCGGGTACCAAGCCCGACTCATCCCCCAAGGGCCCTCGAGGGCTGGGGATCCGAGCCGAGTTCCTGAAGCAGACGGGAACCAGCGCGCCCCGGTCCCCCAGGCAGGAGGCGGCTGTCACAAAAGGTACGTGGGACACCCCAGGATGACAAACCAGGGGTGCTTTGTGTCCCCCAGGCCTTCTCCCTGTAGGGCTGCTCTTCCCATTTATCCCAAGTGATCCCGTGGGGTTTTTTTTTCCCCCCACCCCAGATGAAAGCAGCTCCCAAAAAACCCCGTGGGGCATCAACATCATGAAGAAGAACAAGAAATCTGCCCCGCGTGCCTTCGGCGTGAGGCTGGAGGATTGTCAGCCTGCCCCGGACAACAAGGTACGGCCCTGCCAGCACCGCCAGCCCTCGGGGACTCTGCTCAGTCCTGGCACGCCCTGAGCCCGTCCCTGTCCCTGCAGAACGTGCCCCTGATCGTGGAGGCGTGCTGCAAGGTGGTGGAGGACCGGGGGCTGGAGTACATGGGCATCTACCGTGTGCCCGGCAACAACGCCGTGGTGTCCAGCCTGCAGGAGCAGCTCAACAAGGGAGCCACCGAGATCAACCTGCAGGACGAGGTGAGGGCAGGGCAGGTGACCCTCGTCCCTATCATGCCTCTGGAATGCTCTCCTGGTCTGTGTCACCGTGGCTGTCCCTGTCATCATCCCAGTCCGTGTTATCATTCCTGTTCCTGTCATCATCCTTGTCCCATCATCATCCTGTCCTTGTTATCATCCATGTTCCTGTCCCCATCATCTCTGTCCCCATCATCCCTGTCCCCATCATCATCCCTGTCCTTGTTATGATCCCTGTTCCTGTCATCGTCCCTGCCCCATCATCCCTGTCCCATTATCCCTGTCCCCACCGCCCCTGTCCCCGTTATCCCTGTCCCCACTGTCCCTATCCCCGTTATCCCTGTCCCCACTGTCCCTCTCCCCACCATCCCTGTCCCCGTTATCCCTGTCCCCGTTATCCCTGTCCCCACCATCCCTGTCCCCGTTATCCCTGTCCCCACTGTCCCTGTCCCCACCATCCCTGTCCCAACCATCCCTGTCCCCGTTATCCCTGTCCCCACTGTCCCTGTCCCTGTTATCCCTGTCCCGTTATCCCTGTCCCCGTTATCCCTGTCCCCACTGTCCCTGTCCCGTTATCCCTGTCCCCATTATCCCTGTTCCCGTTATCCCTGTCCCCACTGTCCCTGTCCCCGTTATCCCTGTCTCGTTATCCCTGTCCCAACCATCCCTGTCCCCGTTATCCCTGTCTCCACTGTCCCTGTCCCCGTTATCCCTGTCCCGTTATCCCTGTCCCCACCGTCCCTGTCCCCACTGTCCCTGTCCCCGTTATCCCTGTCCCCGTTATCCCTGTCCCCACTGTCCCTGTCCCCGTTATCCCTGTCCCGTTATCCCTGTCCCCGTTATCCCTGTCCCCACTGTCCCTGTCCCATTATCCCTGTCCCGTTATCCCTGTCCCCATTATCCCTGTCCCCGTTATCCCTGTCCCCACTGTCCCTGTCCCCGTTATCCCTGTCCCCGTTATCCCTGTCCCGTTATCCCTGTCCCCACTGTCCCTGTCCCCGTTATCCCTGTCCCCGTTATCCCTGTCCCCGTTATCCCTGTCCCATTTTCCCTGTCCCCACTGTCCCCGTCCCTCCAGCCCCGTGACCTTCCCTGGAGTGGTGGAGCCGCCTAGCGGCCGCTGCCAACACTACAGGTGTCACTGTAGGTGTCACTGCAGGTGTCACTGTAGGTGACATCCCGGGGACACTTCTGTCCCCATGCATCTCCCCACGCTGCTGCGGTGTCACCGGGGCTGGCCCTGGTTTGGGGAACTTCATCCCGCTGTCCCCCGGGTGTCCCTGGCTGTCCCTCTGAGCAGCCTCTTCTGTCTCCTGCAGCGGTGGCAGGACCTGAACGTCATCAGCAGCCTCTTGAAATCCTTCTTCCGAAAGCTGCCCGAGCCTCTCTTCACCGACGGTGAGTCCCTGTCCCCCGGGGCCACCGGAGCCCCAGACCCCGCCCCCTGCCTTGGGGACAGGTGCCCAGACCCAGTGACACAACCACCCGCGGTGGGGGACAATGCAGAGCCCCTGTCACCAAGGCCACCTGTCCTTGTCCCTCCTTGCCCTGCAGTGGGAGTGACACTGAGAGCCTTCCCCAGTATCTCCAGTGGGTTCATCAGGGGGTCCCTGACTCTGGGAGGGGGTGGCCTGTCCCCCCCACCCAGCTGTGACACGCTCATGTCCCCCTCTCAGATAAATACAACGACTTCATCGAAGCCAACCGGATCGAGGATGCCAGCGAGAGGATGAGGACGCTGCGGAAGCTGGTAGGGACATGGGGCAGGGGCTGGGCTGGGGACACCGCCCTGGAGCCCCCCTCGGGTGGGGACAGTGAGCAGTGGGGTGACCCAACGCCTCCCCACAGATCCGGGACCTGCCAGGCCACTACTATGAGACCCTCAAGTTCCTGGTGGGTCACCTGAAGACCATCGCTGACCACTCGGAGAAGAACAAGGTACCGATCCCTCCCCCAACCCTGGGAACCTCCTGCCCCCCCCTGCAGCCCCCCAGCCTGGGCTGGGCTGGAGCTCTGACCCGGCTCTGGTGGCAGATGGAGCCCCGGAACCTGGCGCTGGTGTTCGGCCCCACGCTGGTGCGAACGTCCGAGGACAACATGACCGACATGGTGACGCACATGCCCGACCGCTACAAGATCGTGGAGACCCTGATCCAGCACGTGAGTGGCACCCCTGGGTGGGCAGCTGTGGGAACCTCTGGGGTTGTTTTCTTTTCATCTGTCAGAGCTGGGATGAAATGCTCGGGAGACGCAGTTTGTGTTCGGACTCAGATCTGTTTATTAATTCTTATCTGTAGCACAGGCTCACAGGCTGTGAGTTCCAGCCAGCAAAGTGACAAATGGCTCTGTGTCTGTCTCTGTGCAAGGCCTTTTAAGCACAAACTGTCCAATTGTGAGATGACACCTAAATTATTTTTACTTTTAACCCAATAACCAAATACCCGTGGCCCGCAATGCAGATTTTCTTACCCAGTTACAAACCCATGGAGAAGAAAGTGAAAAAAAAGAACTCAGCCTCTGCCCTAAATCCTCCATCTTGCTTTGTATAGATCACTGTATTCTAAACCCTGAAACTCTGATTTTCCACCCTGATTTGCACAGCTCTATTCAAACTCCACACCCACAATCCCAGCGCTGTCACTCAGTTTTGGGAGCTGTTCCACGGCCTCAGGTCAATGCAGGGTTTGCTTGGGGCTCAGTGCCTGCCAGCACAGAAAGCCTGCACTCCTCAGTGCCCAGGGTTCCAGCAGGAACTGGAAAAGCAGAGGAATTTCACGGCGTTGCAGTGAGCTCGCATAGAGAGAGGCTTGAACCAGAGCTGGGTTTTAGGCTTTGAAATATTTGGAGCATAGAAGGTTTCTGAGCTGCAGAAAAACACGGAGCAGGCAACTCTGGTGTGCTGCAAGGTTTAGTGACTGGCTGCAGGAGATGCTTGGAAGCTTTCAGCATCAGCCTGCTGGCTAAAACACTTTTTAAAAGGCCTTGGGACAAAGAGAACTTTGGCCTTGTTGTGGCACCAGTTTTATTGTCTTTTATGTCTCTGCCTTCACTGAGGCTGATAACGAAATAAAAAACTCATGGAAGGTCACCCCATCTAATCACTAATTATTAGTAATTAGATCCTACAGGCTGGGGAGGGCGGGGTCTGCACCCCAAGGATGGGGACGGAGCTCCTGACCCCTCTCCTGTCTCCCCCCACAGTCAGACTGGTTCTTCAGTGACAAGGAGGACAAGGGCGAGAAGGTGAGCCCTGCCCCCCCTCAGGGGGGTCTGGCTGTGGGTCAGGGGGGTGCAGACCCCCAGCTGGGAGTTGGGGGGCTCTTGGCAGCCCCCTGATCCCCTCTTCCCGCGCCGCAGACCCCCGTGGATGAGAAGGAGGCTCAGTCCGTGCCCAACATCGAGTACCTGCTGCCCAACATCGGCAGGACCGCGGCGCCCGGCGATGCCGCAGGTGAGGGGTGGCGGCCGTGACATCCCCCCTCCTCTCCTGGCACCCCGGGGTGCCCCTCCCGACCCTCTGTCCCCTCCCGACCCTCTGTCCCCACCCCTGCCCACATCTGAGGGCAGCCAGCCCGGCTCAGCCGCGGCCGGAGCGTGCTGCAGTGGGACACCCCGGCGCCCTCCTCTCCCAAAAAATGGGAACGGCCCCCGGGAGTGCCCGAGGAGCCCCCTGCCCCCTGTCCCTGTCACCCGATGGCCGCTCCTTGTCCCTCGGGGTGCCCCGGGAGCACCCACCCCTGCAGGACCCCCACCCCCGCCCGTGCCCAGAGCTGGAGACTGGGAGCCTTTGACGTTGGACTGATCTCTCACCTTCTTTCCTTGAACTTCTCTGTGCTGTCCTCTTCCTCCTCCTCCTCCTCTTCCTCCTCCAGCGGACTTCCTCGAGAGCTAGAGCGGGTACAGTCTGATCCCGTGTGCATTGCTCACGCACTAACCCCGGGGGGACCACGAGAGAGCGGGAGCAGGGGGGCACAGGGAGGGGAGGGGACGCTGTCCCGCCTGGCGCTGTCCCCAGGGTCCCCAACACCAGCAGGGGAGCCCCGGATCCTTTTCACTCTGCTCTTCTGCCAGTGCCTGGGGATGGGTGTGGGGTGTCCCAGGACGCTCAGACTCTGGGGTGTGAGGTTCCCAAGGCCCCGGGGAGGGTCAGCACCCCCTGTCTGCCTCCCCCTCTCTCGTTGTCAGCAGCTGCTAACCCCGTCCCGGGCATGCGGGGCGGGAGAGGGGTCTGTGTCCTGTCCTCGTCCTTCACACGGCGGCAGCAGGGCCAGGGCTGCCTGTCCCCTCTGTGTCCCCTCTGTGTCCCCTCTGTGTCCCCTCTTCACCCCGTAACCCCCCGGCCTGTCCCAGCCCCCTCCGGCACCGCCCAGCCCCGCTCCCCGGCTGGGTGCGGCACGGAGCCGCCTCCCCACTCTCCGTCCCCGGTGACGCGGCGGTGGCAGCGCCCTGTCCCTGTCCCCTCTGTGCCCCGCGGCCGCGGGAGGGTTGGGGTCCCACCGCGGGGGTCCTGGCTGTGTGTCCCCCTTGTCCCCACTCCTCACCCCGGCTGAGGCGGGCAGTGCCCCCGCGACCACCGGAGCCCCTCCTGGCACCTCCTGCCACCCCGTGCCAGGGCCCAGCCGGTGTGACAGCCCCGGCATGTCCCCGTCCTGCTTCGGGGGGACGGAGCAGCGTCCCCAGCACGACCCCAGACCCCTCCCCGGCACATTCCCACCCTCGGGACCCCTCTAACCTCCCCTCTCCCCTCTGCTTTTCCAGGCTCCACCCGCAGCGGCTCCGCCAAACCCAAGGTGAGCGGGGTCCCGGGTTGGGGCCGGCGGGGCGGGGGCGCGGGGGTGGGGACACTCAGCCCGCCCCTGTCCCTGTCCCTGTCCCTGTCCCTGTCCCTGTCCCTGTCCCTGTCCCTGTCCCCGTCCCTGTCCCCGCCACCCTTGACCCCGCTGTCCCCTCGCTCCCAGGGCACGTGGCCGTCGCGCAAAGCGCCGCCGCACCGGGAGCTCCTCGCCATCCCCTTCGTCTCGGCCGCCGCCCGCAAGAGGAAGAAGAGGAGAGAGGCCGAAGGCGTTGGGAGCAGCACCGACGACGACGCGGAGCGCAGGGACGGCCCGGGCCGGCAGCAGGAGCGGGAGGGCCCCGCGGGGACACCCGGCAAAGCCCCGCGCGGCACCGGCACCGAGCCCGCGGCTCCCGGCCCGGCCGGCATGGAACGGGAATGCTCCGCCGGGTCCGAGCCGGCGCCAGACGCCCGCTCCATCGTGTCCGGCTACTCCACGCTGTCCACCATGGACCGCAGCCTGTGCTCCGAGGTGCACTCGGTGGCCGGCAGCCGCGGGGAGGAGGCGGATGACGAGCGCAGCGAGCTCAGCCACATGGAGACGGACACGGAGAGCCGCGAGGGCGCCGGGCCGCGGGGCCAGGCCGGGCCGGGGACAGGCGACGAGGACAAGCCACCCCTGGGCCGCCCTTCCTTCAACTCGCACCGCCTGATCCAGTGCGACACGCTGGCCCGCAGGAAGCTGGCGCGGCCGCGGCCGGCCGGGGACACCGCGGCGGTGGCCGGCGGCGACGAGCAGAGCTGGGTGACCGCGGGGCGAGCGTCGCTGCGGGAGCAGCTCCGGCAGCACCTGCGGGGCTCCGCCGATGACACGGGGGTCCGCCTGCGCCGGGCTCACTCCCCCGAGACCCGCCGCAAGAAGAGCAGCTGGCGCCGGCACACCGTGGTGGTGCCCGGCGGCCTCAAGGACCTCAACTTCAACGAGTGGAAGGAGCCGCGGGGACTCGAGGGGACGCCGCCACCCTGTCGCGACAAGGACTCGGGGCTCAGCAGCCTGGAATCCACCAAAGCCCGGCCAGCGGCTCCCGCCCCGGCCCCGCCCGGCGCTGCTGGCCCGGGCACGGCCACCGAGAGCCCCCCGGGCAGCCCCGGGCCCCCCCTGCGCTTCCCGCAGTGTCTCTGACCCCCCCGGGCCGTGTTTAATTTAAGGACTTGTCCCTTGTCCCCGTATTTAATTGCGCTCCGGACGAGCCGCTTGTTGTTATTTAACAGGTCCCGGTGGCCCCGCGCCGTGCGGGGGACAAAAGCCACCTTGTCCCTGACCCTCTGGGGACCGGCGTGCCACCGCAGGGTGCCCCGGCCCCCAGGCAGTGCCGGGAGGGGCTCACGGGGACTGTCCCCAGCGGTGGCCCTGCTGTCCCCAGCCGCGGCGGAGCGAAGTGCGGGCACTTCCCTGGGCGCCGCGGCTGCTCCGGCCGGGGGCTGCCCCGGGTTGGGGACCCTGGGGACCCTGGGGACCTCGGTGTCACAGACCCCGGTGTTAGGGGACCCTGGGGACCCTGGGGACCTCGGTGTCACAGACCCCGGTGTTAGGGGATCCTGGGGACCCTGGGGACCTCGGTGTCACGGACCCTTGCTCTGGGGGACCTTGGGGACATCAGTGTTAGAGACCCTGGGGACCCTGGGGACCTCGGTGTCACAGACCCCGCTGTTAGGGGACCCTGGGGACCCTGTCAGAGACCTCTGTGCTGGGGACCCTGAGGACCTCGGTGTCACAGACCCCGTTGTTGGGGGACCCTGGGGACGTCGATGTCACAGACCCTTGCTCTGGGGGACCTTGGGGACATCAGTGTCAGAGACCCTGGGGACCCCGGGGACCTCGATGAGAGGCCCCTGCCCTGGTGACCCCGGGGATCCCACACCAGAGACCCCTCCCCATGTGCTGGGGTCCCTTGGGGACCTCAGCGCTGTCACCCTGAGCCGGGGGGGCTCTGCTGAGCTGGGGGAGCCCTTGGGGGGTCCTCAGGAGCCGGGGAGGGGCTGGCACTGAGCGGGGACACCCCGCGGCGGGAGGGGACACTGCCACCCTTTACCCGCGACACTCGGGGACCGCGCCCCGGAATGTCCCCGTCCCCTCCCGTCGCTGTCCCCCCTCTGCCCCCCGGGCCAGAAGCACTTTAGGAAGGGGGCGCGGGGACCCCCGGCCTGGCCACGCGGGGACAGCGGTGCCACCAGCCGGGTGGCCCCGTGTCGCGTCTGTCACCGCCTCTCCGTGTCGTTCTCATGCGTTATGCAAATATTTGCTGTAAAGTCGTTTGTTTTTCTTTTCTTTTCGATTTTTTTTTGTTGTTGTTGTTAGTTTTTTTTTTTTCCCTGTAAATATCGTCTCTGCCCGTGTAACATATCCCAAAGGATTTATAAGGATTTTTTAAGAAGTTTTGCTCAGCGGAAAGGCCAGCCCCGAGCAGGGGACGTGCTGGACCAGTGGTGACTTTTTAAAACCCTCCTGCATGTCCCCCCCAAATCCCATCCCACCCCCATTCCCGGCGTGATGGCCCCGTCGGGATCTGCAAAACTGCAAAAAAAAAAAACCCAAAAAACCCCAAACCAACCCAAAAAATCCCCCCTGCTTTGGCCCCCCCACCTCCAGTCCTGGTCTATATATTGGAAATAAACTGGTTATTCAAGGTCTTGCTGGTGTTAATTCCCATTTTTTTGGCGGGCAGAGACCCCAAATTCCCGGTGCTGGGAGTTTTAATTCCTGGATTTTTCCACGGGAGGATAAATCTCATTTTTCTCTGAGCCTGTGGGGAGGAAATCACAGAATTGGCGATGCCCCCGTCCCCGTCAAAATTCTCAGTTTGGAGGGGGAGAAAGTGAGGGGAAAACAGCGCCAGAAAAAGAGAGGAAAAGAGGAAAAAAAAAATTATTAAAGCCAGACACTCTGATAGAAAAGTTATAAAGGGAAAAAAGGAAAATAATAAAAAGCAACCCTTTTGTCACGGGAATTACAACAGTCACACACAACTACCCATGGCATCCACAGTGACATGGGGGACATGTCTGCCAGGACCCAGGGTGGAGCCAGGGAAGCTCTGGATTCCTGTGTCCATCCCTGCTCCAGCCGCCCAAATTTACCCACTGGAGGTGTCCCCTGGAGGCTGGAGGTGTCCCCTCCACAGCTGTGGGCACCGGGATGTGGCGCTGGTGGCACCTGGGAGTGCCACCCCGGCAGGAGCAAACACCCAAATCCAGGGGCAGGGAAAACCTGGGGCAAATTCCATGTAGTCTGGGTAGATGTTGTAAATCTGTCTTCCGAAGATTCAAACCCTCAAAAGGCTCCATTGTTCTTTATCTCTCACAGGAATGCCAGGCCACCCTTCTGGCTTCTATCTAGTTAGAGGTTACAAAAAAGTACAACCCCCATCTCTTACTTTGTATCTGCGTTGCTCTGTCCACCTTTCCCGTGTAATAAGGGGTCCCCTGACCTCTGTGGCCTTTCCCTGCCCTCTGAGGACACCGTGGCCAGAACCTGGAACCACCCAGTCTGTGACATCAGCCCCAGGGCTGCAGCTGCTGCGGGCACTCGGGTCAGTGGCTGCACTGGAAGAGACTGGAGCTTTTGTCCCTTCCAGCTGGCAGATGCTGCTGGCAGTGATGAACCTGCTGTACCTCCTCATCCTGCTGGCTGTGTACAGCCCTGCTCATGGCACCTGGGACACCTGCAGGTATGGCCCCAGGCTCTGGGAGGGGGCTTGTCCCCTGTGGCACACGACACAAAGAAATGTCACCCACACGCTGAGGTGTCCAAGGCAGAAAGAGGCAGTTTATTTACAATTTCAACATTTAGAGAATTCCAGCAGAGACCATGGATTGGAGGAAGAAAATCTTCCTCTTCAACTACACTGGGCAACCCAACAGTCCATCAACAGTCACCTCCTTGTGAGAAGAATGTAAATATTCTTACACGCTGAGATGTTTAAGGCAGAAAAGGGGCAGTTTATTTACAAATTTGAATGTTTACAGAACTCTAGCAGTGACCGTGGATTATTTGGAGGCAGTTTATTTACAAACTTCAGCATTTATAGAATTTCAGCAGTGACCATGGATTGGAGGAAGAAAATCTTCCTCTTCAACCACACTGGGCAACCCAGCAGAGTCCATCAATAGTTTCTTCCTTATGAGAAGAATGCAAACATGGTTAGACAGTTACAATAACAAAAGGTTGTTGATGTAAAATCGTGTCTGACTCCATTGCAAAAGGTAAACACAGAAAACTAAAAACAAAACTTTCAAAAACTCCTTAAAGAGACAGAGGAGAACAGCAAAACTCCAAACAACACTCCCCCACTGCCACACCCCAAGCCTCGTGTGGGGCTCCTTGGCAGCCCCCAGGTGCTGGGGCAGAGGCACCCAGGGTGAGCAGCTGCTGGGCAGGGCAGTAATTTTGTTTTTGTGCTTCCAGAGGGAGCTGTGGGCTCCGGCCCATGGCTCCTGACTACGACGCCCTGGCAGCTGACTACAGAATCATGGCTGGCATGGGCGCCCTGCCAGGGGCCTGGCCCTGGATTGTCAGCATCCAGGACCCCAGGAAAATAGGCACGGGCCACACGTGTGGAGGGTCCCTCATCAGCCCACAGTGGGTCCTCACAGCAGCCCACTGCTTCCTGCAGGCCAGGTAAGGAGGAGCAAGGAGTGAGGGTGCCCCCAGCACACAAAGAGCTGCCCAGCCTGCAGCACCACAGTTATTGCTTAATATCTTCTATGTGTCAATTAACCATAACATTTAACACAAAGTACCTAAATCATTCATATCACCTATAACAGTTAATTATCTCAACCTTAAGGTGGCTACTGTGATCACACTATAACTATACTATCTAATACCTAAACACACCTTAATCTAAATTTTTGCTGCGCCACAGGCTTATCAACTTCCACACAGGCCTGAATCTGAGGCCCAGGCTGGGATAGCTCAAATCTCATTCCAAAACACATCGTGCCCACGTTCTCTAAGAAATTCTGCTACAGGCCACAGCTTCAGAGAACCACAAAATGGTTTGGGTTGGAAGAGACCTTGGAGGCCACGCAAGGCAAAAGGGGTCCCGTGCCTGGCACCTGCAAAACGACCCCGTGGGCAGACAAAGCTGGCACAAAGGGAAAGTCACTCCAAAGGCAGTGGTTGGTCAGAGAGGGTGCTCAGAGCCACCACGGGGTGGAGAAAACTGGCACATCAAAGCTAAGAAGAGGACAGGAAGGAACAAGGCCATGTGCCAACAACCTGCTGCTCCCCTCCTGTTTCCTTGCAGCGTGCCCAGTGCCTCGGCACTGCAGAGCCCAACAGGGGCTGCTCGGGAGGCTGGGCTGGTGCCCCTGCTGCCCAGCAGCCTCCAGGGTGGCATTCCTGGAGCCTGAGGCTTGCTAGGGCACTCACACTCCTCTCTGCTCTGCTTTCCTCGCTGCCTTGGCAAGCAGGAGGCAGGGAAGTGCTGAGCTGCCACAGTGGTGCCTTTTCAGGATGACCTGAAAACAGAGGCCAGACAAAATGAAGGGAATAAGAAGTGGTTCTAATTATTGAAGGGCCTTCAGGTACATTTTGGGCAGATGAAGCCCTGCTCCCCTGAGGGCTCCACCCAAAAATGGACCATGGTCACGGGTTTTCACACTTTTATAGGTCTGGTCCATTTGCATATTGAGGTTTAATCTTCCAATTACAGCTTCAGGTAATGAAGTCATTTATCCCAAGTTTGCTCCCCTCCAACTCACTTTTGTTTCCATCTCTCAGGGCCTGAGGCAGTGAGCTGTCCTTGAGTCCCAGGCCTGGAGAGGAATTGTGTCTGACCAGAATGGGAAAGCAGCAGCTTTTTTTTAACTCCACTGTACATGGAGTTTAGAGTTATGCACTAAAGAATTACAGGATTACAAATAGATTAAAAATAGAAAATGGATTATATGGAGTTTAGAATTATACACTAAAGAATTGCAGGATCACAAATATAGAAAAATTGATTATATGGAGTATAGAGTTACACACTAAAGAATTGCAAGATTGCAAATAGATGAAAAATAGGAAATGGACTGTATGGAGTTCAGAGTTACACACTAAAGAACTGCAGGATTACAAATACATGGAAAATAGAAAATGGACTGTATGGAGTTTGGAGTTACTAAAGAATTGCAAGATTACAAATAGATGAAAAATAGAAAATGGACTGTATGGAGTTCAGGGTTACACACTAAACAATTGCAGGATTACAAATATAGAAAAATTGATTATATGGAGTTCAGAGTTACACACTAAAAATTGCAAGATTACAAATACATGAAAAACAGAAAATGGACTGTATGATGGAGTTTAGAGTTACACACTAAACAATTGCAGGACCACAAATACAGAAAAATTGATTATATGGCGTTTAGAGTTGCACACTAAAGAATTGCAGGATTACAAATAGATGAAAAATAGAAAATTGGCTGTATGGAGTTTGCAGTTACTAAAGAATTGCAAGATTGCAAATAGATGAAAAATAGGAAATGGGCGGTATGGAATGTGGAGTTACTAAGGAATTGCAGGTAACAAACACATGAAAAATAGAAAATGGACTGTATGGAGTTCAGGGTTACACTCTAAAGAACTGCAGGATTACAAATACATGAAAAACAGAAGATGGACTGTTATGGAGTTCAGGGTTACACACTAAAGAATTGCAGGATCACAAACATAGAAAAAATGATTATATGGAGTTTAGAGTTGCACACTAAAGAATTGCAGGATTACAAATAGGCGAAAAATAGAAAATAGACTGTATGGAGTTTAGAGTTATAAACTAAAGAATTGCAAGATTGCAAATAGATGAAAAATAGGAAATGGGCTGTATGGAGTTCAGGGTTACACAGTAAACAATTGCAGGATTACAAATATGGAAAAATTGATTATATGGAGTTTAGAGTTACACACTAAGGAATTGCAGGTAACAAACACATGAAAAATAGAAAATTGACTGTATGGAGTTCAGAGTTATAAACTGAAGAATTGCAAGATTGCAAATAGATGAAAAAGAGGAAATGGGCTGTATGGAGTTTGGAGTTACTAAGGAATTGCAGGATTACAAGTACATGAAAACCAGAAAATGGACTGTATGGAGTTCAGGGTTACACACTAAACAATTGCAGGATCACAAATATGGAAAAATCGATTATATGGCGTTTAGAGTCGCACACTAAAGAACCGCAGGATTACAAACAGACGAAAACCACCGACAGCGCAGGGCTCGGCTCCCTCTCAGCCCTCCGTGTGCCCCGCAGGAACGTCACCATGTGGCGAGTGCTGATCGGGGCCACCCAGCTGACCCACCTGGGCCCCGAGGCGCAGGTGCGGCACGTCAAGCGGCTGCTGGCGCACCAGCAGTACACGGCGGACTCGCAGCGGAACGACATCGCCCTGCTGGAGCTGGACGAGCCCGTGCAGTGCAGCCAGTACGTGCAGCTGGCCTGTGTGCCCAACGCCTCGCTGACCGTGTCCGAGCTGAAAGCCTGCTACATCGCTGGCTGGGGCTCGGCCAGGGATGAAGGTGAGAGCCCCCCCAGAAAAGGGCGCTGAGGGTGAGCTGGGCATAGAGGAGGAATGGGATGCTGAGAGCAGAGAAATGGGATGCTGAGAGCAGAGAAATGGGATTCTGAGAGCAGAGAAATGGGATTCTGATAGCAGAGAAATGAGATTCTGACAGCAGAGAAAAGGGGTCCTTAGAGCAGAGAAATGGGATTCTGATAGCAGAGAAATGGGATCCTGACATCAGAGAAAAGGGATCCTCAGAGCAGAGAAATGATATCGTGAGAGTAGAGAAATGGGATTCTGACAGCAGAGAAATGGGATCCTCAGAGCAGAGAAATGGGATTCTGACATCAGAGAAATGGGATTCTGAGAGCAGAGAAAAGGGATCCTCAGAGCAGAGAAATGGGATCCTGACATCAGAGAAATGGGATTCTGAGAGCAGAGAAATGGGATTCTGAGAGCAGAGAAATGGGATCCTCAGAGCAGAGAAATGGGATTCTGAGAGCAGAGAAATGGGATCCTGAGAGCAGAGAAATGGGATCCTGAGAGCAGAGAGCAGAGTCAGGCTGTGGGGTGTGTGCCTCTGGAGAGATGGGCCTGGCTGTGGGAAACAGATTTGTAGAGAACTCTCAAAGCCTGGCAGAAGGCTCACATAGTCTGTATTTGTGAGGTTAAAGATGCTGACTTAGAAAGGCCATGGAATAGGACAGACATGGTTGAGAGAGAAATGGAACTGGAAACAAGTTTCAAATGATGACCTTGCAAGTAGACCAAATATTTTGAAGAAATAGACCTATGAAAGATGTATTTTAGTAGGACCCACAAGGGGTATTTTTAGATGATTAGCTTAAAAGCATTAGCAGCATTGTGTGGCAAAAGCTGATAGGCCAAGAAACACTTATAATGGATGGTAATTAGGAAATAGTTTGGCTTCTGATTGTGATGGTGTGAATTGTAACATCTGTACCAGCTCACCTTTCACATGAGACTGAAAATGGAGTAAAAGTCTTTAAAATGCCTCTCAGGAGCCCCCTCTGTGGGTCAGAAAAAGGGATCATCTGCCACCTGGCCTGCTCCCCAAAGGCACAGCGCTTCAACAGCTGCTCCAGAGGCAAAGCCAAGCCCTGAGGAAGGACTTGACCCCTCAGAGAGGGGGAGTGGAAGTGGCCAGGAGCAGCTGGATGCTCATTCCTTGCTGTGCTCCCAGCCCAGGGTCCCAGTGATGTCCTGCAGGAGGCCAAGGTCCGTCTCCTGGACATCCAGCTGGTCAACAGCAGCCGCTGGTACGCCGGGACCATCCACACCCACAACCTGTGTGCTGGCTACCCCCGGGGGGGCATGGACACCTGCCAGGTAGGAGTGCTGTCCCCAGCCAGCCCCCAGCTGGAAAGGCAGCCCAGCACCTCGTGCTGTGCCTGGCAAAGCATTTCTCCATCCCTGGGTCTCCTCCTCCCCTCGGTGGAGTTTCCTGGCGTGCTCCCCAGGCCTGCCCCTCTGCCCAGAAAGCCCAGCCAGTGCTCTGAGCAGCCCAGAGGTCCAGATTCTGGATCATCTGTGCTCTGCCCATCCAGGCTCACTGTGCAGATACAAGAGGGGGCCTTCACAGGCACCCACCCTGTTCCCAGCTGAGGTTCTGGAGACTCCAGCACCTGAGCAGAGCCTTTCTGTGCCGGGACCACAGCTGTGGCAGGGCCTGCAAGAGAGAAGCAAGCCTCTAGTGCTGACAGCAGCCACCCAACAGCACCCTACTCCTCTTTCCTCTGCTGCAGGGTGACAGTGGAGGGCCTCTGGTGTGCAAAGATAACAGTGCCAGCTACTTCTGGCTTGTTGGAGTGACCAGCTGGGGAAAAGGCTGTGCCAGAGCAAAACGGCCGGGAGTCTACACCTCCACTCAGCACTTCTACAAGTGGATCCTGCTTCAGATGGGGCTGTGCCCAGCTGTAACAGGCACTCCAGAACCAGAGTCACCCTGCAGCTCAACCCCTTTTGAGCAGCCAGAGCCAACACCAACGGAGTCAGGCTGCTCTACTTCCACTCCATATCCACAGACAACTGCAACAGCCACTCCAACAGCAGAGCCAACACCAGCAGAGCCAACACCAACAGAGCCAACACCAGCAGAGCCAACACCAACAGAGTCAGGCTGCTCCACACCCACTCCTGTGACAGCAACAGAGCCAGCCTTGACCACAGCCCCCTCTGAGCAGCCAGTGCCAACACCTCTCCTGCCTACTCCACATCCCTACCAGATCCTGGTGCGATTCTTAACTCGGGTGCACCAGATACTGCAGAACCTCATGGGGAAAAGGACAGGGGGAAAAGCAGGCTGACCAGGAGCCAGTCAGACTGCAGTGGACCATGACCATTTCACACTGGGGCAGTGCCTGCTGATCCACAGGCAGCCTCAGGGTCAAAGGTGTCCTCTGTCCTGCCCATCTTCCTCCTCTGCATGCACACAAGTGCTGAAATTGATTTAGTTGTGGAAATAAAGTTGCCTATGGTCACTGTTAGCAGGTGTTTGCAGTCCTGTTCAGTCTCCTGGGCAAGGCAGGGAATCCCAAGCCAGGCACCAGTAGTCCTTAAGTGTTTTCAGAGTCGTCTTCTCCTCACTGTGCATCTGAGGCTGTACCTGCAAGGCTGAGATCTCTGTTACCCTGGGAGGAGAAGGTCCATGAGCCATTCCAAAAGCACTGCACACCACCATCTGTTCAAGAGCCAAGCAGCTCCCCAAGCAGAGCAGAGAAATTCAGGCAAGAAAGGGGCAGGCAAGTCAAAGTGGGGGATGGATTTGCAGGGCAAGGCAAGAGATGGGTCTGCAAGGCAAGGAAAGAGAAGGGAGGGGTGGGCCAGGCAAGGGAGGCTAAGGCAAAGACAGGCAAGGGAATTGTATGCAAGGCAAGGCAAGGCATAGGTAGGGAAGGCAAGACAAAGGAATTTTTATCTGGAAACAAAAGAGAAGAAAGCAGTTGCTGGGTTTCACATTCACATCAAAGATTTCAACACCACCATGCAAAAGTGCTGTGAGCTTTCCTTTCAACGTCACATTCTTCCCATCATGCACAGTCTCTGAATCAAAACAATTCTCTACTGTCCCAGTGACATTGGGGTGCTCCCATCACCCTCCCAGGCTCCCCCAGCCCCTCCATTTTTACTCACCCCCAAAAGAAGCCACAAAATGAGTGAAACTGCCCTGGGCAGCACCTTGCTGATCTAATAATCTAATAATCTAATAATCTAATAATCTAATAATCTAATAATCCAATCTCATCATGCCATTTCCATCTGTACATGTCCCAGCCCCACAAGGGAGGGAAGCCCCCAAGCAGTTCCTGCCCCACAGCAGAGGGGGAGTGTGCCCAAGGATGGGGCCTCATCTCCTGGAGCTGCTCTGCAGTCAACACACACATGCATATTTGAGTAAAGAATGCTTGAGGCCCAAGGAGGATGTAATTTTATTTTATATTAATTTTGGCAGTTCTGGAAAGTAGGGAGAGTCCTCATCATTTAAGACTTCATGCTGTCATCTAAGTACTCCATACAAATACAGCTGGTAAATGAAAACACAGATTTTAGCACATATCTATTGTTGAAATTCATGTTGAGAACAGATAAACAACAACAAGCAGCACATCTTATCCCTGAATAAAACAGCATTTTCCAGTTTCACACTGTAGACAGATCAAAAGAGACAGTGAGTTCTGCAAGCCAAGCTGTTCCTAGCTCGGATAAATCACTTTACCATCAAGGAATGCATTGCCAAACAACATGGTCACTGCCACTCCTTTTAAATTTGTCTGAATCTTGACCATGTAACAAGAGCAGAATTTGATCCTTCTGTTGGAGAGTGCTTTGCTGGTGCTCCACCCTGTATGCTGAGCTACTGAGCACTGCTCACAAAACACAGGGGGTGTTTATAATTACCAGCAACCAGGAAAGAAAAAGCCTCTCTCTCTCACAGACAGAGGTGGGTTGGGGTGAATAGCAATAAATATCAAATCTACCAAATTACTGAGAGTTGTCCACAAATGGAGAAGGCAAATGTAAGAAAATGAAAATTAGCAACATCAAAGACTCATTAGTAAAACTCTGAGATGTGTAATGATGGAGCATTATTTAGCACTTTGCTTTGATTTATTTACTTAGGATGTCTCCAAACTGAAATTTCATTTAGTTGCAGTATAAAACATGCCATGAAGCTGAGCTACTGATCTCAAGTTTCCTTCACAGTGAGTGGTGATATGGTCATTAAAATCCAGCATGTGATCCACCAAATCAAATGCTGAGGTCTGATTTTGGGCAGGACAAATGATCCTCACGTTTAGGAGAGCTCACGTGGGTCAAATGACCCAAAAGGTTATTGCACACACTGCTTTTTCTACCTGAATGTCCATGGATGTGACACTGGGAGCACAGAGGGAGCCACTGGGAAGGAAGGCTGCAGCAGGAAGGGGTCACAGAGAGAACTGGACTGTGTCACACATCCCTCTTGTGTACATCAGGAGCAGTCCAGGAGCTGAGCTGCACAGAGCCAGGTTTCAGCTGCTGTCACGCCCTTCTTGGTTCCACCTCTGTGACTAAGGGTCTGCTCCTTGCTTTGTGAAAAAGCATCAGCACACATGGAAGACAGGGCAGATTTGCAACGAGCATGCTGATAAACATCACCAGGGCAGGAATCTCTTTGGCACGACAGGGGGGGCCTTACTGCCCCTCAAAGTCCTGTTATGCTACCTAATTTGGGTCTGTACAGAACAATTATACAAAAAGGATCATTCTTCCTGAAAGTAGCAAAGCCAAGCTGTGACTTTCCTGTGAAACAACTCTTCCAGGGCAGCAGTCTCAAATGCAGTTTATCAGCAACAACTCCTGTTCCTTCAGCTCTTAAAAGAAGCAATCAGAGTTCCTTTTTCAAAGTTTGGCAGGAAAATTATCTTCCAATTTCACCTCCAGAGCACCCACACCTGGAAAATCCTTCTGTAACTCCAGCTCGCTGGCAGACTGAGTCAGAGCCTTGGCATTTAGTTTTAAGGCTTTCAGCTGCATCCTGTTATCACTGTCTTCACCATCAGAGATGGGACTTATTTCTTGAATTTTCAAGAGATCTCCAGTACTGAAAGTCTTCTCTGTGTTACTGGAACTCGTTCTCAGGGCTCTTGGTGGAAGGCCTGCCTTCCTGGAGCTGATCTTCTGAAGTTTAGCAGGGAGCTTGTTCTTCTCTCCTGTAATATCAGCACAGTCAAGGGGACAAACCTGTTCTCTTCTGCTTTTCTTATCAATGGGACTGCTCAAGAGAGATGCCTGGGACAGGTTTTCTTCTTGCTCTTTGACGCTGTAAGGAGGAGTGGGGACTTCAAAGGTGGCGTGGAACTGAGAATAATCGACACGGAAAAAGCCATCCTCCAGAGACATCACTGGCAGGAACCTGTGACCCCACAGCACTTCATCTCTGTGTACGAGGTCCTGGCTTGGCAGGTCATTCCTGTGGGAATGGACAAGAGCATTCCAAGGTGAGCAAGCAGACTGGCCCATGGAACAAAAAAATACATGACTGATAAAAGTCAATTGCAGCCAGCAAGCCAACAATTTTATAGATGATGAAATGGGGAAATTGTTCCTAGACATTCTTCTGACAGGCAATGGAGTGCCTCTAATTGACAGAAAGCTCTCTGATCAATCAAAGTTTAACAAATCCTCAAAAGAAGGAAGAAGATCAGAATGCTGATGACTGTACTGAATGATTTGGACCTGAACAATTCTCATGGACTGTTGATGAAGAGCTCCTTATACAACTGGAACCCATTTCCATGGGATTCATAAAAGAACTGAGTCCTCAAAACAAAAGGCCACAAAATCAGCTGCCATCTGGGCAACCATACCCAAATTTAAAAAAGAAACAAAACCCTTCTCATATTTGTCAATAACTACATATGCCTACAACCTTTGTGATATGAGGTCTGTATTTGTGCTGTGAAAGTGGATTTCTTATTCAATTTGGTGCAAGCTAGGCTGAAAGGAATTTTGCAGCACTGGCAACTTTAAAAGTTCAACTTTCTTTCAGGGTGGTGCTCCTCAAAACAGAAGCCTCATAAGAGTGTTGAGCTGTTCCACAGGAGTGGCAGTGCTGGCCACTTTGGGAATTGGCAATGCAGAGCCCTGTGGGGAAGGGAGGTCTCTATTGGCTGGTGAGAGCCACTGAAGCTCTGCAGCATATGGCAGGATATGCTGGAGCATCCAGGACTAACAGCTGCCTTGCTAAAAATATCAGCACTGAAAACAAAGACTAAAAAAATCAGAGTGTGCAGATTATTCTGCCTTACCGGTGGTCTCAACGATTCCTTCGAGGATGACAACGATTTCAAACTGTTCACTCCTCAGTGATCTTTGTGAGAGACAGAAGAAGGGGCTCTCTGAGTTAATTTCATGACAGATGGTTAGAGGGGAAACTAAAAACAGCTGGTCAGCTCCAGTTCCAAATCCAACGTCCAGTTCACACTGGTCTAGTGGCAGGAATTCTCCCTCCGGGGTCTGCCTGGACTGAAGATAAAAAGATGATTTAGTGATCACTGTGTGAGGCAAAACACAGAACCAGTGCAATCAGGTTTAAACCTGCCTCTTCCAGGATGTTACAATCTCCCTTCACAAGGGAGATGTCAGTGATGCTAAATACTCTGAGGCTGCTGTGCAAGACCAATTTTGACTTTTCTTATTATGCCAGTAGATCTCATCACCACCTGCAAACTTTACTGTGACAATACATATACATACTTTGGCAAAAATGTCATGTACCACACACTCCATGCCTTGCAATGGGTGTTCAACATGAATATCCTGTGGCAAAAGTTCCTGTTAACAAGACCAAAATCTGCAAGCTGGGCACATTTCATTCTGTTGTGTGAATTCACATTCCATTATTTTTGTGTGTTACTAGCTTTTGTTTGGCAGACACTGTGATGTACTAACTCAAAGGTAAACACCACAGTAATTGTACAGTGCATCTGGTAAGTGGCATTTTCACAAGCTCACCTGAATTGATACTGATGCTGCTATCATCCCTTGCAGGTAACACCTACTGCATATTGATCTTAACAATTATTATTAAGCTAAGTGCCTCATTTTTCTTCCCATCATTTCATGAGTCCAGCAAAAATACTGATATGGTAGCTTCCCTCCACCCCACAGGGTTCCCTCCAAATTTTCCTGGTATTCAAAGTCTAACTAAAAATGACATCAGTTGGTCAGGCAGCTCCTCACCTGATTGCTTTGAAAGTCTCTGGTGGAAATTGCTCACCAAAATTAGAAGCTTTGCATAAATAATATAAATCCTATTTAAAATCTTTTCTGCTCATTGTTTGATTGAAAAGCACTTTACTCTTCAAGAGGATGACTCTTGATTATAAATAAATAAATATTATTATAAGTTATACGATCATAAATGAAGAAATAAATAGTTTTAATTGTGTTGCATTTGTATTGACAAACTGGTTCCACTGCTTGGAGACATTGTTCATTGAGAGCAAGCCAAAGGCAGCAGTTTTGCCATCAATTCAGATCTGACTGGTGTTCTTTTAAGAAAGTTTCTGTCTTTAAAGAAAATCCCCAAGCAAATAGTCTATCTTCATATTGTCTCCCTCTTCACATGACCTTAGAAGTGCTGGATTTCTAAATCCTGGTGTTTACTGGAGATTCCATAAGCAGCTGGGCAGCAGCTGGGGTGCAGCTCATTATTAAACCCAATCCATGATTTCACCTAGGTGCTACATGTTTGTTTTGCTGCTGAGGAAGAAACATTCTTCCTGTCTAAGCAACAAAGCTCCCCCCTGCACAGGAGGACAAGAGTCGATTCCTCCTTTACTGATGAAGACAGATGAAATATCAGCTGACTGCGTCTCAAAGCATTTTCACAAATTATTTATGATTTGAAACATAAAAGTGCTATGAGATAAAAGCCATCAGCACTGCTGCTACATACCAGTCATGACAGTCTCTGTCATATGCAAAGGTGCTGCAAAAACATCTTTTCTCTTTTCCTGCAGAGCTGAGCTGCAGACTGTGGCACTGCTTTTGTTGCCTGGCTGCTGTTCTTGCAGTGGGTGCACAAATTGATTGCCCAGGTATGATCTTTGCTCCAAATCCGAGCAAAACATCACATTTACTGCTAAATATATCTCCTAGCTCAAGTACAAAAACGTGATGTGTTTCTTCACATTCCTTTACTGTGACACCAGCACAAAAGAAAATTCTGGCTCCCTGGTCAGGTGCAGGAGTGTAGCAAGATCAGCTGCTGGCAGCACTGCAGGGGCACAGAGGCCAGAGCTCAAACCACACAAAGGATTTGCTGAAGGCAGCAAGCAAATTCTGGCACATTCACCATAAGGACACACAAAGCTGCTTCAAAGCAGCTGATGGAAATTCAAGGGTGAGCTGAAGAGGCAGCACTGGCTCCTAATGGTGTGTCCAGTTCAGTGCCAAGGATTTACAGAGAGACATGGGAACTAAAACCACGCCTTTCAATGAGGACTGAGGAAAGGGCAGCTACTGCACTTTCAATTTTAAATCTTTTTTTCATAGCTTGTGTTTGTTTAAGGTCACGAAGCAGCTTGAAGACAGCACATGGGCATGAGGATCATACAAAAAAAAAAAAAATAAAATCAAAGAATTGCTCACTGATTCATTGTCTGGCCTACAAAACAGCTTTCCTAAGACACAATGCAGGTCCATCAAATGTCCTTCGGTTTTCTGTCCCAGTCATCTGCATACCAGCATTGTGTAGCAGAAAGGACATCAGCTTGTGTATTTGGTGTCTTATTTCAAAAGAAAATGAGTTGCCCTCTATGTAAAAACACAATGTGACCCCACTTTTATTCCACTTTGACCTGCATCCCATTTTGAATGATAGAATGTAATACTTTAGAGGAGACTTCTGCTAGAAAGCAACAAAAACCATGGTTCAGCTGGCTTTCCAATTCCTACAAAAATTGCTCCATTGTAATTCCTCACAGCTTGTTCCCATATATATACACACACAACTTCTTTTTAAATCTTAGCAGATTCTCCATTTTAAGTGGTATTCTGTAGCAAGAAAAATTAACAGCTCAGTCTAGCATTCAGCACAGAACAGAAGGAAAACAGCCTTTCAGATTTACTGCCCCATCGCCTATTGCTTCATGCTTGTCTATTATTGAAAAGGCCAGAGAGAATTACCAGACAGAGTACAGAACATTTATAACAGTCAAACATCATATCCTGAAATTAATGTCATCACTGGGATCCAGCTTGTGACAGCTTAGGAGCTTTGGACAGAGCTTCTCACCAAGCATGCTCCCCTGACAAGTCATAGCTGCTGTGAGATGCTACATTGCTTAGTCTTTTCCAGTGTTTTTCTTCCATTCTACTCCAGCCCAGTTTATCTTCTAGATTTTTGTGACTGCCAAACTCTTCTGTCCTGATAATTGTTCTGGTTTTGGTTTTGTTATTATCTCCTTTGAATTCCAGTTTTCTTGCATTCTGAATTATACTGGCCATTGTCAGTGGTTAATAAACAGATACTGGTGACAATCAAAGGGTGTTTCCACTAAAGCATCTCTACAATCCCTCTGAAATGCTGTGAGGTCACCAGCTGGATCACTGGGATAAGGGGCTGCAAGCTAAAGCTCACCAAGTTTCCCCAAGAGGAAGAGGAGGTCAAGGTTGATCTTCACCCCAGTTTAATACCACCACAAATCAATTCCTTTATTCCCAGCCATCATCTGCTAAGCAGCACGCCTCAGTAGCTGCCCTGCATCCTGACCCTAACCTATCCCTCCTGACCAAACTGGGTGTTTGTCAGCCTCACAATGCACTGAAATGCCCTTGGGAGGTCCCTGAGGAGACGCTGAGCCTGCTTGGCTCTTTCATGGCTCCTGTTGTGGACAGCTCCACCAAAACCTTCCACAGCCCTTCTCACCGCCCCGGTCACATCCCAGCACCCGCCCAGGGACAGCGCGGCTGCCCCCGGGCCAGGGCAGAGCTGCCAGCAGGCAACAAGGGCTGCTCAGGGGCTGCTCAGGGGAAGCCCCAGGCTACCTGCCCTCGGTGCCCACCCCTGCCCGTGTCACCCACCGCCACCCACCTGTGCCACGCCTCACCTTGATCAGCTTGCAGCGGATCTGGGCAGACACCATGTGGCTGTTGCGGAGGTTGCCCACGCGGAACATGAGGCAGAGCTTGGCGTCCCTCTGCGAGATGACCGCGGCGCGGCTGAACATGAGGGTCTCGGCTCGCTTCTTGGGCTGGGACATCTTGATGAACATGCAGCCGATGAGGAAGGCGTCCACCACGGAGCCCAGCAGCGACTGGAAGAGGAACAGCACGATGCCCTCGGGGCAGCGCTCCGTGATGTAGCGGTGCCCGTAGCCGATGGTGGCCTCGGTCTCGATGAAGAAGAGGAAGGCGGAGGGGAAGTTGTACACGTTGGCCACGCAGGGGCTGTAGGTGTCACCGTGCGCCTGGTGCAGGTCGCCGCGCAGGTAGGCGATGCCCCACCACATCGAGGCCATCACCAGCCAGGCCACCGTGTAGGTCAGCAGGAAGATGAGCAGGTTCCAGCGCCACTTGAGGTCCACCAGCGTGGTGAAGAAGTCGGAGAGGTAGCGGCTGCTCTCGCCGCCCAGGTTCCCGTGCTGCACATTGCAGCGCCCGTTCTTGTCCACGAAGCGCTGCCGCTCTCTGCGGGCGCTGCAGCCGGCGAGGCCCACGGCCTGGTACTCGTCCCCAAACTTCCTGCGCACGGCTGACATGCCGCCGGCCGCCGAGGGGCTCCGGGGCACGCCGGGGATGCGGGAGGGCGAGCGCACCTCGCTGCCTGCGCGCAGCAGCCGCCGGACGCGCCGCCGGCCCCCAGCGCTCGGGGAGCACCGGGATGCCCGCGGAGCCGGAGCGGAGCTGCCAGCGCTGCCCGATCGCCAGCAGAGCAGGGGAAGGGCCGGAGCAGCCGCGGCCTGAGCGAGGAGACGACGGCAGGACCGCGCAGCCGGCGGGGAGAGTCGGGCTGGGCTGGGCTGGGGCGGGGAGAGCCGGGCTGGGGCGGGGAGAGAGGGGCTGGGCTGGGCTGGAGTGAGCGGGCTCGGCTGGGGCGGGGTGAGAGGGGCTGGGGCTGGAGAGCCGGGCTGGGGTGGGGAGGGGAGAACCGGGCTGGGGAAGAGCGAACTGAGCTGGGGAGAGCTGGGGCTCGGGGCAGGGAGAGCGGGGCTGGAGCTGGAGCGGGGCTGGGGCGGGGGATGAGCCGGGCTGGGGCCGGTCGAGCACCGGGGGTGTCTGGGCGAGCCCCGCGGGTTCCGGCGGTCAGGGCGGCGGGGATCCGAAGGGGGCACAGCGGTGGGTCCGGGGGATGGATGGCCGGCTGCTTTTTGCTGCCAGCCGTGTGCCATCAACGCTTCGTTCCGCCTCAGGGGACCCTCGGGGCGAGGCCGAAGGGTCGCCGTGCACAGCTCGGGTCACCCAGCGCAGTTGGGCTGCCGGAGGTGACGGTGACAGTGACAGTGACAGTGACAGTGACAGTGACAGTGACAGTGACAGTGACAGTGACAGTGACAGTGACAGTGACAGTGTGCGCGGCACTGAACCCTCCGCTGTGAGGAGGAACTTGAAAGGGAAATCGTGAGGCAGGTCATCTCTTACACAAAGAAATGTAAAGATGCTAATCCTCAATCCGCGTTTCAAGTAAAGTAAGTATTCCAAGTAAACCATAGCCTTTACCATAGCAAAGCCTGGTCCATCGGATTTAGACTAATTATGTCTAGGCATTCCTGCTTAACACAGAGAATCTGTTCCAAAGACCCTTCCCGAGAAGCTTAAGCAACTACAGTGCAGCTCTCTGGATATATTAAATCAACAATGTTAAATTTTAAAGGCATTACAAGCTCAAAATGGGCCTATGCTGCTCATTTTCCCCTCCACCACATTTATTATTTTTAATGCCTTTCAGAAATAATTAGTATTTCAATTCTCAGCTGTAGATGAACAGTATTATCATTCAGATCAGTCATTTCTACTCCTGATTTTCAGATTGTCATTACAAAACCGTAGCCTGCAGTTACTGAGATTTTAGAAGATGAGTCTGCAATAGATGGCAACTGTGTTTTGCATCAGTCCTAGACTGAGAACTGAACAAAGTGGCATAAATCTCAGTTTAACTAGGCTCCTTTCAGACAAGCTAACAAAGCTGATGGAGTTTACTGAGAGATTAAGGGCTATATTCATAAAAGGCCATGGGTACCAAAGCTAAAACTTGAACCTTTGAACTCCTGCATTTTGCCTTGCTCTCACTGCAGTCTGTACTTCATAAAGTCACTCAAACCTGATGGAACAGTGTCAGTTTTACACAGAAGGGGAGATGGAACAGGAGCGCTGTGTTTCTTCCATGAGCTCAGCCAGGGCAGAGATGTACTGCTTGAATTGCTGTTCCTGGGCACCAAACATCCACCGGCACGATTTGCTCTACGTTATTTTTGTGCACGTTTCAATGCTGTGCCCTCTTGGGATTAATCCTCTTAAAAAAAAAAAAATATATATATATAATATATAAAAGAGTCTTGCAATGCCACAGCACACCTGGCAACTGCCAGCCAGGGCACCAGAGGCTGTGAACACACTCGGTCCTGAGAGGAAAGATGGGTGCTAATGTCTTTACAAATAATTTGATGGGTGAAAGGATGAGTGTTCGCGTCTTTGAAATGGGTCTTAATGTCTCTACGAACTTGGGGCAGCCGGTTTGTTACTGAGCCCAGGCAGCCTGGCTCCTGAGACACACAAGGGTCAGCGCAAGGCTGATCTTCTGAACTTTGGGGTAAAATGCGAAGTTCAAGGGGGGATATGGGGCAGGCGGTTTGGGAAAGCTGCACCTTCCTGGTACCTCAGCAATGGGGAAAGGAAGAAGGCAACGTGTGGGCGGCAATTTGGGATAAAAGGGAGGTTGCGCCCTCTGAAACCCCAAGAGAGAAAAGCCCGCGGGCTGTGCCCCGGTGGCCTCTCTCCCTTTACTCGAATAAAGTAGAAGGGCTCCTCTGTCTCCTTTATGGACATAAACCTCTGGCGTTTTGGATTTTCCTGACAGTCCCCAAGGATGACTTCAATGAGGGGTCTCTGGAGGCCGGGCCGAGGCAGCGCCCAGCTCCGCCCGGAGCTCCCCGGGGAAAGCCGCGTCCGGAGCCGCCCGCTCTGGGGCGAAACCCCTGAGCGGAGCCGGCAGTCCCTAACCCCGGAGCTGCGCTGACCACCCGATCCGGGACGATCCAGCCTGTGTGCAGCGACCCCAACGAGCCCGGCCGCCCCGCAGGCCCCGGCAGCTCGGGGGAGGGAGGCAAAGCAGGGAGGCGTGCGTAGAACGGCTCTGAGGGCGCATGAGCGAGGTGCGCACCAGGCTGCGGGAGCTCCGCGGCCGGCGGGGCAGCCTCCAGCGCCTCAGGAGCTCAGCCCGGGCCGCTCCCGCAGGTAACGTGGGACCGGGGCAGCGCCGGGCCCGGGGCGCGGTGCGGGGGCTGCAGGGGCGGCCGCGGCGCCGCCATTTTGTGGCACACCGGGCCGGCTCCGGTGCTGCCTTGCAGGCGCGGCCCGGCCTGAGGGAGCCCGCGGCTGTGCTGGGTGTGCCTGGGGGCCTCGGTACGACCTCCGGACCCGGAGTGTGCTCGGGAAGCAGCAGCTCAGGCAGGGCCGTCTCGCTGCTCGGTCCGGAACGGAACCTCGCTCCGTAAGCGCTGGAGCTCTGAGGAGGTCTGGGCCCGCAAGTATCACCTCCGGCAGAATCACCGGCACCCGGGCTCACATAAAGCTCTCTCCGGGGCGGGACAGCCCTTGCCGGGGTTACCGGTGCTCTGCCCGGGGGGTTTGTCAGGCGGGCCCCCATAGAACTCGAGGGTTGCGCAGCTGAGGCCAAAGCGCCGAGCGCGGCTCTGTGGGGCCCGAGCGCCGCGCCGGGAGCTGTCCAGCCCCGCGGTGCCCAGCAGGGAACGATGTACGGTTCTCTATGGTCAGCCAGCAGAGCAGTGTCTTTTTCCGTGTTACAGTAGGTTCGGTACCCCGCGGAAGAGCTTCACTCAGGTTTAGACAGGAGGAGAAATCCTGTGTGGCCCTCAGCTATCACCTATGGCCCCATTATCATACTGATGTATCTTCTGACCAAATCGCTAGGGTGATGTAAAATGTTAAACTGCACTTGCTTCATGAAAGCAGCTACAGCTTTGAATGATACAATCTGGATTACAGAAGCTTTATGTTGTGTTAAGCTGTGAACCACAATAGGTTTATTCTGCAAGTTAATGGGGATATGCCAAGTCATATTACGCTTCTGTTTTATCTCCTACTTTGACCCCATGGCAAGCATCAGTTCAGTTTATTTAACAGCCCTTTTTCTAGGCAAGAAAGGTGCTTCAGGCATTCAGTATTGGGAGCATCTGGGCAAAGATATGTGTGAAAAATGGACTAAGGTTTAGGTAAATATCTTTGAGAGGAAAAGTGTATTTGAGCCTATTGATACTACAGTGGTGAGGGGACAGATTCATGCTTTTGAGACCCATCTTGCAAAATATCACCTGCTGGGGCTGATTTTAATACCTCTGAGAGCCAGCCCTGGGTATGGAATGCTTTTCATTCTTTGGAGTGTTCATTCCAGGCGGTTCTGTGTGACGGGGTTGTTACAGAGCATGGAAGATGCCTCTAGGGGAAGCCTCCATTTTGATTGCTGTGCCTAACTCGACTAATTCTGATGCTCCTGAGTTTGCTGTCAGGTTTTTAAGATGCTGAAATGTGTGTTTTCCAGATTCCTGTGTGGGCTGTTTTGTCACTAAGAATCTGGAAAATAATTTGGCTTTTCGTGGGGTTTGGTGCTAAACAGGTTTAACTGTAGGAAGCACAGGTTGTAAAGATGAAGCGTACAATTAAAGTTCTCTTTCTTAATAACTTGAGAAGATTCAAATATGTGTCAAATGAGATGCCATGGTCAAGGAACCAAATCAGTCAAATGAATTGCTCATAAATTTTTTTTGGTGTAAAGTGTGTGTTTGTGAGTGAAGTGTTTATTTCTTCTAAGCAATAGGTGATAAGAGTGTTTAAATAAAGATACAGTGTATATATAATGCACTGGAGCGCAACCCATGGATTAGAGTGAAATTTCAACACTCAGTTCATTTACTTAGAGAACTCCAGTTATGTTTTGATGCCCAGATGGATTAATTAATTCCAGTGGTAGAAAATATAGCGTGTAAAACACAGGTGGACTGTTGCAGCACGACACAAAACAAATGACACTCACACACTGAGATGTCCAAGGCAAAAAGGGGCAGTTTATTTACAGACCTCAACATTTATAGAATTCCAACAGTGACCATGGATTGGAGGAAGAAAATCTTCCTCTCCAACCACATTGGTTAAGCCAACAGTCCATCAACAGCCTCCTCCTTATGAGAAGAATGTAAACATGAAAAGACAGTTAAGATAACAATAGGCTGTTTATGTGAAAATCGTGAGGGACTTCATTGCAAAAGGTAAACAATCAGAAGGCTGAAATAGAACTTTAGAAAAACTTTAAAAAAACAGAGGAGAACAGAAAAAACCCAGACAACAGGTGAGCTTAGTATTTCACTGTGTTGTAGAGAAACCCAGGAATCTAGAACATTCTAAATAAGTAAATGCTAATTTGCCATGCAGTACTATGCCATTTTCAGGCAGCTAGTCAGGAAAATTTGAATTGGAAGACCATCAAACTTGTTTCATACAATCAAAATATCAGAGACTTATCTACAAACAGAAGCACAAGGAACATCCTTTTTTTTTTTTTTTGTATTCAGCAATGAGTTGGAGTATGTGTGCTGTTATGGAAGCCTATTTTTATGCAAATATTAGTCCAATGAATTTTATAAGGATGAACAAGATTGTAAGTGCCCTGAAACATAATGTTTCATCTTGGACTGGCAATTATACACATAGATTCAGTTTTGCCTTTTTTTTTTAAAAAAAAAAAAATTGCTCTGGAGTAATTTGCTCTCAGTGCCAAGAGAAATCTGCAAGAGAAATACCTAAAGCAATTTCTGAGCAGTGGAAGTAGCTTTACTTTTTTATAACATCCTTAGTACCTGTGACCAAGGTTGGTAGAGTGACAGTGCTGCCAGCTTTAAGGAGCTGCATGTAACTGATCCTGATTCCTCAGGATCCCAGGACGTGTACATTTCTTTGAGATGTGCTTTTGGGAAGCCCCAGAACATCTTGTGATGTGGCATCTTCCTGCATGCCCTTATTTCTGCACGTGATATTTTCCAGTGCTATTAAACATCCCTTCTCTTATTTCAGACAGTTATTCAGACTGCTCAAACTATCTGTCTGGACAGACACTCTTGTTAGCCTCAGCTTTATTATCCAAGATGCAATATGGTTATTGCATAACCTAATATTTTTCATTTTGTTACTCGCGTAGCAGAATAACTGCAAAACTCTGCTTGATTCAGGTCAAACTAAAAACTTGAAAAATCGCTGGTTTTACATGCCTGACGTTTTTCTTGCATGCTTGAGCTGAGGTGTTATGTTTGCTCATTTCAGGACTGCCTCTGAGTCACAGTCCAGAAAGAAGAACCAATCCTGTTGGATTAAGTTGAACATTTGTCTCCAAGAGTAAGAACAAAGCCATGCCAGTGCTTTCAGAAGACTCAGGTAACTCAACTTCATGCTTCCAACACAACAGTGACTGAAATCCTACCACAGGTGTTTCACACATAAAATTAATTCAATTTGGAGTAAAATGTAATAGAATTAAGATAATTCAAGTGGAGCTTTTCAGCAATTACCTACAAGAAGGAAGGTGGAGTGTAAAAGGTGAAAGTTAATAAAGTTGGTCAGGAAACAGTTTCCTAAGAGCCCTAGAGCACCTGAATATGTTCTGATAGACCTGAATGTGTTCTGATAGACCTCAATATGTTCTGATAGACCTGAATGTGTTCTGATAGACCTGAATGTGTTCTGATAGACCTGAATATATTCTGATATAGACCTTAATATGTTCTGATAGACCTCAATATGTTCTGATAGACCTCAATATGTTCTGATGGACTCCTGCAGACAAAGTTGGACCTCTCAGTGTTAACAGTGCCTTCTACACCTGTTTGTTAAAGATCAGCCCATATGTATCTGCTGCTTGCTGTGTCACTTCGTAATATTTTCTGAACAGGGGTTGGTAAACTTTGTTAATATTTTTCCTTTTAACTTAAAATAAGTGACTTTGTTCAAGGCTACTTTAGTAGCTTCTCCCAGGGGGAAGTCATCAATACTAAATGATGCTTAGTGTTAAAGCAGGAGGGAGTTTGAGTTTTCTGGATCAAAATCCACTCTTAAGGTTCACGGAGAGGATAGCCATAGGAATAGGTTTGAACCCCCTCCCCTTTTTTATTCTTTTTAAATTTTCATGTTTTGTTTTGGTCTTGTCTTCCCTGACATGGTTCACCAGGAAAAATCTGGTGTTTGTCTGGCCCTGTGTACTGCAAAATTGGGATATTGGTGATGCAAAGACTTTTTAGAAAACTAGCCACAAGCTTTGATTCCACCACAATGGAAATCTACACCTGTCCTTTCTTCCTCTGGTCAGACCTGGCTTCTTATTTGTGCCTCAGAGGCAGAAGGGGCAGGATAACACTCGTAAGCAAAGTTGCTGGGGAAGTAGAGCTGCTACCTGTGCAACAAAGGAGGTCATCCAGTCATTCTGAGAGTCTGCTGTGGCACTAAAACTTCAGAGTTTGTGAGAGGGAAACAAAGGGTTCTGGAAGCAAAGTGTAATAAACATGATGTGGGAAACGTGACAGATAATTTTTAAAAATATATATATATTGCTTTGTTAGCTTTTGCCTTATTATGATGCTGTGTTTGCCACTTATGTAGGGAGTGTTGCAAAATGAGTGGTGGATAAACACAAGAAAAACACAAAATGAGTGGTGGATAAACACAAGATAAACACGAATCTCTCTGCAAACTTGATGATCAGCAGTGTGGAACCCAAGTAAATGTAGTGACTGTTAAGTCTGCAGTAGAAGGTCCCATGAGAAATGCTGTGCACAATGTTTTTGTTCTGTCCTGAATCTAAATTTAGGCTTGCATGAAACTTTGGCCCTTTTGACATCTCAGCTAAGACCTGATTCAAATCATAAGGAGGAAATGGGATTCCTTAGGGATGTCTTCAGTGAAAGGAGTCTCAGCTACCTGATGAAGGTAAAAATTTATTTATGTACATTCTCTTTACATTTTACTTTTTCTCTGTTCCCTTGATTTATCAACCATTTACTTTGCCAAACCTTTTTTTAAGAATTCTGTACCAACCAAAGCATATGTGTGTTTAAGAGCAAACATTAATAATATTTGACAATTAGCATGTTTTGCTCAGAAATAATTTTTTCTGCTCTTCTTGCTAAAATGAAGATACAGTGCCCCATAGCTAAAAGTAGTGTGAAATGGCTTCCATTTTTCCCTTCTGCTCCTAAAGTCTTTACAGATTTTCTGACTGTCTGAAGCTACCATGAGCAAAAATAAAACTAAAAGACTCCTAAACAAAACAAAAACAACCCTAAGAGAGATTATTTTTCTGACACATCTCAGATAAATTATGTTCCTTAAATATAAAAATATTCCAGTGTAGGTATATTTAGAAAGTTTTGTATCTCTCTGTAGAAATATCCCTGAATAATCTTTTTTCAGATTCATGAAAAGCTCCGTCATTATGAAAGACAGAGTCCAACTCCTGTTTTACATAGTGCAGCAGGATTAGTTGAAGATGTGAGTAAAAATTCTTGTCTCATAATTTGCCTGTTATTTACACCTGCTTTTCTAACAGATCAAAGCTTTGCAGTTGTACTGTATGTGAACATATTTCTCATCTTCCCCAGCTGTCTTTGTAATGTGTTGGCCATGATTAATCAAGGAAATGGGAGTCAAAAATACCAAGTCATTAAATGTCTAGTGAAGATGGACACTTTCAGGTAGAAGGAAAGGATATTATTGAAGGCCTTCCTAAGGGAGAGGCTGCAAAAGGCGTTCAGTCCTCTCTTGTCAGTGGGCTGTCCCAGCTGAGCATTCAGACTTATATTCAGACTTAAAACCATTAAGGCAGCATTGCTGTTGACACAGTGTGGTTTGGGTTGGAGGGACCTTGAAAAGTGATCTCATCTGACCACCACAGGCAGGCTCACCTTTCCCTAGATCAGATTGCTCACAGCCCCGTTTATCCTCATTTTGAACATTCCCAATGGTCAGGCATCCCAGACTTCTCTTGGCAGCCCTGTTTCCAGCATCTCACCGTGCAGATGTTCTAGCATCTCACCACCTTCATCATAAAAACAATTCTTCCTTATATCCAATCTAAATCTCTGTTTCAATTTAAAACTGTTGCCCTGTGTCCTGTCACTACAAGCCTTGGTAAAGAGCTTTTCTCTCTCTTTAAGCCTCCTTTATGTGCTGAATTACAGCAGCAAAGTCTCCCCCAAGCCCTCTCTTCTCCAAGCTGAACAATCCCAACTGTCTCATCCTTTCCTCATAGGAGAGGTGCTCCAGCCCTCTGAGCATTTCCGTGATCCTGTGGATGCACTAGGTCTGTGCACTGGGGGCTCTGGAGCTGGACTCTGCTCCAGGTGAGGGGGTCTCATGAGAGCAGGAGGAGGGAGAGGATCCCCTCCCCTGAGCTGCTGCCCCTGCTTCTCTTCCTGCAGGCTGGGATACAATAAAGTCCTGTTGTCTTCCTGGACTGCAGCCCACACATTGCCATCATGTATCTGGTGTTTCATCTGCCAGCATCCTCAGGTCATTCTCCTAAGGGCTGCTCTCAATCAGTTCATCCCCCAGTCTGTTCACAGAGCAGAGTTGTGTTACATTTGTGTGTGACAGGATGCCATGTGCCTGTGAAGTCAAATTTACTCTGCATTTGCTGGCTCTTTACGTGCACCATAGTGTAGGGAGGGGCAGTGGAAGGTTTGGGAGCTGGAGTATCTCCCTATTCAAAGTCAGGAGACCCCAGTGCCCCACCTTAACATGCAGCACACCCTCTCTGCCTGTTCCACACACAGTGCTACCTGTCAAGTCATACAGAATTTCTAAAGAACAGCTGAGAAGTTTTTTATAGAGCTATATAACTTCCCTGTTGAGAACCCTTAACAGGGTAAAGAAATCTCTTTTGCCTCAACCCATTTTCCTTCCTCCTCCCTCCCTTGCTTTATCTCTCCTCCCACCCAATCAGCCCAGTGCAGAAGTGACTCCATTATTTCTCTAATCTTTTCTTTAAAAGGCCTGAGACTCCAGGGCATATTTTAGTGGCCAGGTTTTGCAGGGGAACGGGGGAAGTTATGTTATGTGTTCCACACAGGTGATACTAGATAATTGCAGAAAGGTTTAAAGTATGTTATCAAATAATACAAGCACAAGTTGTTTCAGGTATCATTTACATGTTCCATATAGAATTTAAAATTCAGAACTCGCTTCTGAAATTATATTGATGGAATAACTCTTAAAATGTGTGTTTAGGGATTATGATTCAGATTCCTAATGCTGTTTTCTGTACTATCTAATAAAAATAGCTGAAGAAACGTTGGTTTCTTTCAGGTTTCATGCACCATGGACTGGGATCAGTTTTGATCTGTGCAGACCACTTTGATGGATGTTAGATGTTAGCAAACACTCAACAGAAATGTAAATACATGATCTTGTTTGGCAGACTCCTTTCATTTTGAGGTCATAAATTTTTATTTTTTAAAGGTAATAGAAGAGTTGCAGACAGCACCAGTGAATAATGAAGAAAAAGAATTGCTTCAACTGTTGTCAACACCACATCTCAGGGTAAAAACCACACTGGGGACCTTAATGAAATGCCTTTGCAGAATTGTTATAGAACATTTTGTAACAGAAAAGTTATGTAGAAGCCTCCCTTGGAGAAAGGAAAAGCCTCCTCCAAACTTCTGTTCCACTGGGATTTCCTGCACAGGCTTTAGGATGTGAAGGAAATTGAAAAGAGACAGCTTTCCTGCATAATACACCATGCTGTCTTCCATTCCTCCCTTCCTTCCTGTGTTCTGAGGGACCCAAAAAGAAAAGGAGAAGAAAAGGATACCTTCTTGCTTTTCATAGTCCACTTAAGTTTTTTTTTTAGGCTGAGCTTTGTTGTTGCCTGGATTTATTTTAAATATTGACATATACAAGTATATAGGTTACGTGATGGGTAAGGTAGTTGCTAAATCTTTTTTGGAGGATTTGAAGTGAGGGTAGAAAGGGAGAGGTTTAATTTTGGTGTAATACTGGAAACGTGAGAATGGGAAGTGTAATATTACTCCATTACCATTTAACTCCTGTTTTTTATTTCCTTTCTGCAGGCAATGCTTGTAGTACATGACACTGTAGCACAGAAGAACTTTGACCCAGCTCTTCCACCTCTACCTGATAATTTTGATGATGATTTTGATGAGGAATCAGTGAAAATTGTTCGGCTAGTGAAAAATAAAGAACCCTTGGTACATATTAGATCACCCATCTCTAGTCATAAAACTTTATAGTGCAAGAGTGTTCTTGTGGGTGTGGAGGAGATACTTGAAGATGTCATCAAATAGCCTTCAGAAACTTGGAGTGTTCTGAAGCTTGTAAAGTAACATAAAAAACAATTTGGTAAATGATAAATGCACTTTCACAATTTTGCATTTAGATGCTTTATGGGCATAGTTTATAATGCCAGTTAGCACAGGAAACACAGTGAAATTGTATATGCTGAAGCAATTATGCTGATGATATGTATTAATTCTTTTCATACTGTAGCTAACATTCAATGACTTAAGGTATTCACTTGCATGAAAGTCAGTGATGTATGGTAAGAGTATGTTTGGTACTTGTGTGTAAACATTGTATTGTCAAGGTCCTAATTTTATACAAGGGATAATGGAAGAATTGATTTCCTAAGGAAAAACAGTTCTATTGGGACAGAAATCTGCTTTTTGTGTATCACAGTAGTAGAAGGGAGCAGTAACTGAATTCCTGATTAAAGCTGTGTATTTCCAGCAGAGTTAAGAGGAGAAAAAAAAATCTAATTACTTGGCTTTTGTTGTTTTTACATATAAAAGTGCTGACTATTGTATCAAGATTCAGAAGAGGAAGAGAAGGAATTTGTTATAGTAATGGACAATATTTTTGTACAATAGGAAGAGAAAGAATTTTTGCAATAATTTTTTGCACACTTGAGTGACTTGATGACCACAATAGTGCAGGAAGTGTAAGCACTTAGCAAAGTCAGCAGAAAGGAAGGTGAGTGCACCTTCCCATAATCACTTGGCATGGGCAAAACTCGAATAATGGTGGAAAATCATCAAGGAGAAAGAGGAAATCCATAGAACAAATTAATTCCAGTTTAAAAGACATAATAGCATACACGTTATTTGACATAATAGCATACATGTTATTTCACTGGTTGCTGAATTTAGGGCAAATTTCTTACTTTTTTTTGGGGGGGGGAAATGTGTTTTATTTCAGGGAGCTACCATCAGAAGAGATGAACACACAGGAGCTGTGATTGTGGCAAGGATCATGAGAGGTGGTGCAGCTGATCGCAGTGGTATGATTGCAGTAGCACATTCCTGAAGTTGCCTTTGTAAACCTCTGAAGTGTCCTAAGCATGCTCTTAGCATTTCATCAGTAATCTGTTAATCTAGTTACATATGCTTTTTATTAAAATGGCCATTAGGAGGAAAGGAAAACAGAGATGGAAGAAGTATGTTGGAGCTTTAGAAGAAAGCAAAAAATGTTTTTTACTTTTAATCTAGTAGTTAGTGCATCACGTGTTGTTTCCTGTTTGCTTTACTGAGAAATTCTTTTATGTCAGTTAACAGTAGCTATATATATGATAAGTAAAACATTTCTTACTGAACTGGATAAATAATCCTAAATCTTGTAGAGCCTCATGGCTTGTTAAGAAAAATTTTAGTCCAGCATTCTTTCTGTGAGTGTGATGTATTGATCTGTCAGTTGACAGACATGTCATTCCTGCCTTTATAGTCAGCAGTGTGTCTCCTGACTTCATAAGATTTGGTCACACTTATGAAATTATTTCAGTTTTGCATACTTAGTACTGATCCAAAGAGTGTTTTTCCAGAGTACCTTGCCACAAGCTGCCTGCCTGCGTGCTGCTCTCCTTTGAGACTGTGCTGCACAGAAAAAAGTGCCATAAGGAATAAAGGCAGGAGTCTCTGAGGCACTTGGCTTTGGTACTAAATCAATCAGTCTGCATGAGGGAGGAGAGGGAGTACATGCTAATGACTTAGGCTGGACATCAGAGGAGTAGTGCTTTCCAGTCTCCAGACCTGTTTTAATTTCCTTACCATCTTTTCAGGTCTTGTCCATGTTGGAGATGAACTAAGAGAAGTCAATGGTATTACTGTGCTTCACAAACGACCAGAAGAAATAAGTCAGATTTTGGTCTGCACTGATTTTCATTTCAAGATCTTTTCTGTTTGGTGATCTAGTAATTACAGTAGATGATGACATTTAACCATGAGTTTAAAATATAGAGCTAAAAGATGCAATCCCTGCTTGTCTTTGCATTAAGAGTTTTTCTTCTCCCAGTGGATTAGTCTTCTCCTTTTGACTTCAGAAACTTCTGCGAGCTGGATTGGTACCAAGTAAGATACAAATACAAAGTTAACATGTTGCTCTGTCAAGAACTTCCCTTTAATGCTTTGTTTATGACAAGCAAGCTGCAAATTATAAATACACTCCTAGAAGATGGTTCATAATGTGGTGTGTTAGGAAGCTGAAGAGAGTATTGTCCGTGTGTTCAGTAGAGCTGTCAGCCTGTTCTTCACCAGCAGATTCCTGGTGACATGAGCAATTCCTTGCTTCAAGCTTCTCTAACATGAATACCCACAAATCTTGGTGGGAAGTGCTGTAGCTCTTACGCTTCTTTATCCCTGACTTCCCTCTTGTGGCGTGGTTCCCCCTTGTCTTGGTGTGGAGTGGAGTTAGGGCCACAGTAAGGAGCCTGGCATCAGTTCCATCCCCTAATTTCAATTTAGCTCAAATAATCCCAAGTAATGCCAATGACTGCTTTTAACTTGGGGGGAGAGGGGGTATCAAAACCACTTTGAAATAGTGTGTAAAATTTTATTTATGGGGATCTTGGGATGCTATTTATCTATTCTGTGTATTTTCTAGTTATGTATGTCCCATGAGAGCTACTGCCTGAAGTGTAACACTTTCCTTTTCATGGTTTATTTTTTGAAGAAAAGCTACAAATGTTTGTGTTTGGTTTATAATCTGTGCAGAATTGCAGGCTTCTCTACAACACAGTTCATCTCATGCAAAATAAGGCATCTAAAACAGACAAGATAAACCCATTCTAGATTTCCGAAGGATCTAGAAGGGTCTAGAAGACATTTTTAGTTTACTATAACTAATAATTGCCAGCAAAGATTTCTAGAGTGAAAGCAGGTGTTTATTTTGTAGATGCTTACATTTCACTCTACCAAGTTAGCCACTATATGGAGAAAAAGCAGCAATATTTTTCAAAGCAGCACTTTAAAATGATTAGTCTGCAAAAATTCAAGTCAGTGTTGTACTAAAAGCCACAGAAGCATTTAATGCCCTGTGAACTCTAGCCCAGAAATTAATGCAATTGCTAAAAGCAAATGAAGGAATTTTTGTGCAGGTCTTAATATGTTTTAGCCAAGTAGTTACTGTGGATGTCTCCATGGGCAAGACACTGTTGTGGAGTCCTGGAACATCCTGATATTCTCTGTACTGCAGTTAAATAGTGGATTAGCTTGGCCTGTTGAAGTTCTGAGCAGGAGACAGCTGCTAGCTCCTTAACTGGAGCTTGAATAGCCTGCATTGCATCCTTGTCCTGCTTTCAAAGTAAAAAACCATTTCTGTTTTTCTCAGGCTCAGTCTCGAGGGTCGATAACGCTAAAGATAATTCCAGCCATCAAAGAGGAAGATCGTCTAAAAGACAGCAAGGTATGCAGCTGCAGTACCAGAGCACATCTCTGCATCTCTGTAAATGCAGCATTCCTGCTGTAAATGCAGCGTTCCTGCTCCAGTGGGAAGTGCCACAGACACATAATGGAGTTGCAAAGACAGGAGAGTGCTTTCTTGTGCAGTACCCTTCTGTTCAGTAGAATTACTTGCATGGCTCTTCTCCTCTCCATCTTGGCACATGTTCTTTTGTAGCATTTCTGAAATCCTGCCTCTTCTTTTTGCTTGGTGTAATTAAATCCAGTGCTCTGCTGTCTCTTCTCACCATGGCAGCTGCAATCTGTCCATTATCTCTGGGCATTTTGCCACTCACTTGAGTGAAAATGGACCTCTCCACAAACAGAGCTGCATTCAGCACGAGCCCATCAGCCCACTTCACCTGCCCTACCTGATCAGCAATAACTTAATGCTCGACTGGTCCCTCATAGGATTCCTCTCTCAGTCTCTGCTTCCCTGCTTTTGATTGCTGCACTTTGCCTCGAAGCCCACAAATCACTTTCTGAAGTGGTTCTGCTGTTATGTGTCAAACAGTGTTAAGATCTAAATCCAAAGTTGAATAGTAGATTTGGATGCATTAAAGGAACATTTTAAGGAGAGTCTTTACAACTGGGCAACATGGCCATAAATCCTTTTTAAACATTTTTATTGTTTTCTCTCTTCCCTTATTTTTTTTTCAACCATTCCTTTATTGCATTTTGTACTTAATGCAGATTGTGATCTGTGTCTCTTGGAACTTTTGAGTCTTTTGAGTCTTATGTTCCACAAGTCTGATATATAATTACTGGGTATGTGCTGGAAAGATATATATATATTATATATATAAACTGGAAAGTTAATTTCTTTTTCTGCATAAGCTGCTGGGTGTCTGTATTTTTAAGTATGTGCTGGAAAGATATATATATATTATATATTATATATTATATATTATATATTATATATTATATATTATATATTATATATTATATATTATATATTATATATTATATATTATATATTATATATTATATATATACTGGAAAATTAATTTATTTTGCTGCTAGGTGTCTGTATTTTTGAGTATATGCTGGAAAGATATATATTTTATATATATATATATATCTGTAAACTGGAAGGTTAATTTCTTTTTCTGCATAAGCTGCTAGGTGTCTGTATTTTTGAGTTGAAGGAGACATAAAGTGTCTATACAATTAGCAGCGTTACCACTGGGGAAAGCCTTTTAAAGGCAAACACTTGAAATTCCAGCTGAGACAAGAAGAAATGACACGTTCACTTTCTTTTGAAGGTGTTTATGAGGGCACTTTTCTGCTACAACCCCAAAGAAGACAGAGCCATTCCTTGCCAGGAGGCTGGGCTGCCCTTTAAGAGGCGACACGTGCTGGAAGTTGTGAGCCAAGACGATCCCACGTGGTGGCAAGCCAAGCGTGTTGGGGATACCAACCTCAGGGCAGGCTTGATCCCCTCCAAACAGTTCCAAGAAAGGTTTGTGAGCAAAGATGACAGGTTTTGTTTTTCTTGATCCCCTCCAAACAGTTCCCAAGAAAGGTTTGTCAGCAAAGATGACAGGTTTTGTTTTTCTTGATCCCCTCCAAACAGTTCCCAAGAAAGGTTTGTCAGCAAAGATGACAGGTTTTGTTTTTTTTTCACATGGTGAATGTTGTCACTGCATTGATATACTGGTTTTATGCTGGTTTTTTTTTGCACAGAAAATGAAGGGCATGGTCATGCCAGGGTAAATACAGCTGCTCAGGGGGAAATGCTAAAAAGCTCCATCTTCTCCAATGATATCATAAACTTCCTAGCTTGATTTAGTTATTTTGCCATTGTCTTAATGCTTTGTAGCATGAGGACAGAGGCACTTGCTAAACAAACATGTATGAAATTGAGATACTCCCCTGGGTTGTTGGGGTGGTTTTGGTGTTGGGTTTTTGGCAGGAGGTGTTGAGCAAATAGGAATTGTGATCTGATTTTTTTTAACATGTAAGAAAATTTTACTTGATAATCTGTTCTTATATTTTCACACAAGCTGAGTAACTTGGTTTGTTTACTAGTAAATAACAGAAAACTTCAAACTGATCTGGAAAAAGGTGGATAATTTCTATGTATGCATAGCTGCAATGACTGCTTTGGACAAAGGTTATCTACTTTTCTTAAAGTTGCAAAAAAAATTATGTGGGCAAGAGGGAAATAGAAAAAAACCCCAGATTGATAAACTATTGATTTCTATGCTCTGATATATGAAAGCATAAAATGTTTTAGAATTTTCTTTTCATTCCCTTACCAGTAACAATCTGAGACTGCCATAGTTTTAAATAAATTCAACTTTTAAATAGTTGAATTTTAAATTTTTTTAAGAAAAAGCACTATTTCATTCTTTATTTTCCATGCTGTGTGTATAACATGCCACAAATTCTCTCTGATTCTGAGTTTACATCTCTAAAATAGAATTCTTTTCTATTCAGACGACTGAATTACAGGAGAACAACAGGCACTCTGCAGAATGCCAGAACTCTGAAGAAACCATTATGTAAGTCTGCTCTGTTCTTTCAGTGATGTTTTAATTGGTACTGAGTTCTCAGTATTTTTCTGTTACTCCAATAATGATGTTTGAGTGAGTTTCACCACTGATTGATATTTTGAATACAATCTGCCGTTGGTTGATATGCATGGACACAAGGGGAGGATTTGGGTTTGAGCTCAATCCAGTGTTGCTAGTGCCTGTTGTTTTCAAAAATCATAGCTGTGCCTCTCTTCCTGCTCTCAAGAACATGAGGCCTTACACACTTAGATGCCTTAAGATTTGCTAGTGTTCACACTTTTTGTATGGTTTGAAACTTGAAAGCTGCCAAAATAACCTTATGCATATTTCTCAAAATTCTTATATGAAACTAAACTTGTATGAAAATAAAGTGTAGCTTTAAGGAGGTTAAAAAAATCACTGGAGGTGGAAATACAATCTGTGTGTTCAGGCTTGATGTGACAGAGCTGGTCTTAAGTGGACTTCAGAGTGATTGTTGTTCACAGCCCTGGAGTCTCTGTCACTGAATTATTCACACAACCTCTGCTTGGGAGGAAATTGCTAGGAAGTGCTGGAAAGCAGAAGATGTTATGATTATCCCCAAATGTGCTTCTGTTGCTCTTGGGTGCTTGAGACACTGCTGATGTGGGGGGAAAGCTGTGACTGTGCAGCCAGGACTGTGCTGGGACTGCCAGCTTGGAAATGATCCCTTTGGAGTAACAGAATGAATTTCTGCCTTTGCTGCATGATGAGATCCAGGTATCCTTGTGCTACAAGGAGGGAAAATGCCCAATCAAGTTATAAAATAGTTACTGATTTAAATGAAGCTTTTCCAAATTAGTTCCCATTACACTCAAATTAGGAGTGTAGGCATGTAATGAGTGCAGCTTAAGCTTTATCTCAGATGTTTTTGAGACAATTAAGCTAAGTGGTTATAATAACTACATTTCAGCCCAAAATTCTTTAATCAGTTGAGAAGGGTATTATTGTATTGCAGTACTTTTTTTTAGACAGAAAAGCCTGTTAAGCAAATTAAACCAGAAGAACCTTCCTTTACATTTTCTCTAATTTTGCTCAATTATTTGTCCAACTTTTAATACCATCCCAACTCTGCCTTTCATGCTAACTATAGATGATCAGTCTTCTGACAAAGGTAGGTGCTCTCCTAACTCACTTTCTGTCTGAATATAAACAACCAATGTATTTTTAAAAATACTTGCTACAACTCCAAAGGGAGCAGTAAATTTAGTGTTCCTAGGACATTTTCTTTGTGAATTATTATTTAAACTAACCTAATTCAGATTGATGACTTAAGTAGTGGTAACTTCCAAATTGGCTTCTGATTCAAGAGAAAAGATTTGGCTTCTGAGATGGATTTCCATGTTCTGTAGGTTTCTGAGTGAGGCTCAAAGACTTGCAAGTTAAATGCAGTTTTTGTATCTGGTATGTTTAAAAAATCAAGAAACATTGGGGTTTAACATTTTAGGGCACCCATGTCAATCCTAAGTGATTTGTCTTCATTGTTCATTTGGACTGTTTTCTGTGTTATTTTCATTATGAGCAACTCTATTTGGCTTATGCAGTTTATATGTCATGCACCAGCTGCCTTTCCAAATATCAGATATTTCCTGTTGAATTCCATATGCTGTGATTATTTTTTTCACATTACAGTTGCTCATTGATATTCATATTCCAAGTATTCCATCAACTTTGATGCAAGAACTAATAATTTTCTGTAATTAGAGTATAGCAGTCATGGCCAGCTGTCAAAGCAGGAGTCTGAAAGAGCCTGCCTTGAACAGCAGAAAATAAACCAACCAAACAGCTCTGATCTGCTTGATGTTACTGCTATTTGTATTTTTTTCTTAATGTAGGCAGAATGTTTTGGGAGTACACATTGGCATTGCTTGATTCCACACCTGCATGCAACTATTCATTAAAAAATAAAGCTCTCTCTTGACTGGCACCTTTGGTTAAAGTGTTGTATATTTTTGTTTATGGTCTGGTTTATTCCATACACCACCACCTCAAAATGTGTAGAGTTCTGTAAATATTGCAAGGGCACAGGTGCCTAAATGTTAACAAACCAGGCATCCCTCTTTCAGGAAGTGTGAGAACTCAGTCTTTGTCTTTTTTTTGCAGCTAAGTATCATGGTTTTATTATGCACACTTTTAGGGGCCTGGGGGTTGGTTGTAATTTGAGGTTGGGGGGTTTTAACATGTTATTTTACATATGCATATGACCAAAGCATCAAATCTTTGGGGTTTCTTATAAAAAATTAATAAGCAATGATAATTTAACTTGGTCAAAATGAAGGGGGTTAGAGTTCATCTTTGTAATTTCTGATCCCCTTTTTTCAAGCCCAAATGAGAATGAAATATCAGAAGAGGCAATTTTCTTACATGATCATACTCATTTATAAAGTTATTAATTTTTAAAAAGCTCTATGTTTGTGGAGTCTTCTTTTTTACTTCAGTATCATACTTTTACCAGCAGCACTAATCAAATGTCAGGAATGCTGAAAAGCATAAACTCTGGGAACTGTAAATACCAAGATATAAAATTCTTTAGTTCAATATCAAAGTCAAGGATTTTTTTCAAATATCAACCACTAGCCAAGGCAAGGGGTTTTTTTGGTATGTTAAAAAAGCTTGTGCAAACAGTGCAGGATATTAAATTTCTTTCCTTGCCAGTGAGCCAGGCTTGTATCACACACATTGTCTAAGATATTTCCTTCCTCCCTCTCCCTCTCCTTTCCCCTGTGCCCTACCCCACACTTCCTTGCTTTTTAATTTACAGAAGACTGTGACTGTGAAGGCTATTTCAATGGACACTACATAGGTGAGTAACCAAAACCCTTTACCTCTTCCCTAGCACACCCACCCCCCAAAAAAACCCAGAACCAAAATGAGAACAAAACACCCCCACCAAACAAACCCACCCAAAAAACCCACCTCCACATTTAAAAAATCAAAACTGGACTATTTAAATTAATTCCCCATAGATTCATACACTAGATTATCTCTGTGAAGAGCTGACTTTGGCATAAACCAATACTTGGCAGCTAAAGTGATGTAAAGTGATTTTATTCTAGGATGGGTGTTGGCTTTTCTATCCCATATGCAAACATTTCTCCTGTAATCTGAGCCTACATGCACTGATTAGATTACAACCAAAATTTGTGGGAATAACTCACATTTGGAGACAATAACTTGTAGCTGAACAAGCTTGAAAATCTGGAGGAGTGGGGGACATGTCAGTGGATCTTGTGTTTTCCAGCTGGGTTACGCAGGAGCTTTAGGTTGAGTCGTAAAGAGAAGGAAAACAACGTGAACGAGGGCAAGCAAGCAGAGCAGGCAGATGGAGCAGAGTTCCTGACGTATGAGGAGGTCACAAAATATCAGCAACAGCCTGGTGAACAGCAGAGGCTGGTGGTTTTGATTGGTAAGATACCCAGTTGGTTCAAAATCTGTCACGTTTCTCTCTCTTCCCTTACTGTGCACTTCCAGAGGTTTTCTTTAGATGTTTGGTTTAGGGGGTTTTGTGGTTCTGGGGGTTTTTTTAAAATGTTTTCTCTGGTTTTTGTCAGAACTCACTCTTTTATTTTAAATTACATTTAAAAACAAAAAAGGGAAAAAAAACCCCAAAGAATCAAACTCATCAAGTCCTTCTAAAAATAATGATGCAGGACTATTTCTTATTTTTCTGATTCACTTGCCTTTGGTTTTTACTCCAGTGTTTATTTAGGCTGTCAGAACTATTGATAAAGAGGCAGATGTTAGATGTTAGAATTACCTAACAAGATTTTGCATGCAATTTTAATTCAGCTTATCAGCCTTGTTTCTCAGGATGCCCTAAAATTCAAGGGTATCTCACTGAACTGATTGCTGAGATCACAGATTTTCTGATTCAGTGTCTGCCAGGTGATTGTCCAGCAGTTGTTCAAAGAATTAAATTTGTTCCTGATGATCTTCAAAGCAGAATATGGCAGAGCAGGTCACGACTTCTCTCATGAAGAGATTTCTTCAAGCACACTTCTGAATCATATTATTGGTGTGAAACTGATATATTTATTTTTTACAGTGTTTGATTTCACACAGAAATCTATCAGTCAGTTTTATTTTGTGTTATTAGGTTGTTTGGGGGCCAAGTTAAGTGAGCTCAAGCAGAAAGTTGTGTCAGAGAACCCCCAGGAGTATGGGGTTGCAGTTCCACGTGAGTACAATTTCCTGCCTTGTGTTTGTTGCATTTTTATTCCATAAATGCTGTCTAATGAATGTTGTGCCATCTGCACTGATGATAATTCGTGTTCTATTGATTACATGCCTATTTCTGAAGTACTTTTAATTCTTTTTTCTCATGGTAATATTCTCTGTTTGCCCTTAATAAGTGAATAAATCCTTATGTAACTTGGCACATCTGCATTTTGGAATTCTGTCAGCTCAGTGGGTTTTGGTTTTTTTTTTTAATTGTCTTTTCCTGACTGGGCAGATTGCATTTTCTCAGTGTCTGTTAAAAGAAAAACTTAATAGAGGAAGAAAAAAATGGAATGTGACTAGCAAAGAGAGCTGGTGTGATAAAATAGTACCTTAAAAGTCAGCCAAAACGTTGTGTGTTTAAAAGAGGGTGATTTTTCTGGAGAACTGCATTACAGCTGCAGTTAAAAACAAAAACAACCCACAAAAAAACCCCACCCACCAAAAAAACAAACAAACAACAAACAAAAAGCAGACAGCAGCAAACCAAGTCAAAATTTGGGCAAGATTTTGAGTTGTTGATTAGTGTATCCAGGCTGTTCAAACAAAGAGTAACAGAGAAATCAGTGGTTCTTGCATGGCTTTGTGGCTAGAGTTACACTGAATTTCTTTTACTGGATTATTTTTAAACCAAAGGAATTATCAGACACACACACACACACAAAAATCCATTCTTATTTTTACTCTCCAACAAGCTACTATTTGAATCTAAAAATTTAACATTGAGGGCACTGTTTATATGTTATTTAAGACCTTTTAAAAATAAGTTTTTCAGGCAGACTTCAGTAAGTTAGCAAAATAACTCAAATGAGTAATTCCTATTTGAATTTAAACACATACACCAAAAAAATAACAGACATTGCTTTTATGATCTGGCATAGATTTGTAGAATGATCATCAAAGCTTCTCCTACAGGAATAACAATTACAAAAAGAAATTACACCAGAAGTATGGACTCACATAATTATGCACACAGTACCTTGGGAAGCAGCCATCAGTATTCTTCCTGTAAATTCAAAGGCAGCATAAGAGGACTTCATATATTTCCTGGTTTTATTTTTGAGCTTTCCAAGAAAATGGGAATCCAGAATTAAGTTAAGTTACACTGTTTTCTGGAGGATATACTCTGCTGCATCTACCAGGTGTAAGAAGGATGCTTCCTCAAATTTTTTTGTTAGTTACAGCACTCCTGGAAGCAAAACAACCTAATTTTTGGTCATACAATATTTGAGATTGAGTTTAAAAAGAAAATTCCATGGCCTGATTTATATTTTGCTCATTTGAAATTGCCACTATGTAACTTTCTTGTTTGAAGTTGTGAAAATGTGACTGGAACTAAGCAGAGAAAACATTTGCAAAGGCTGATGTGTCTCCCATGTCTTGCTTCCCTTCTCTTCTAGATACAACCAGGTCAAGGAAAAGTCATGAGAGAGAGGGAGTGGAATACAATTTTGTTTCTAAGCAATCCTTTGAGACAGATGTGCAGCAAAACAAGTGAGTTAATTTTACAATACTGATATAATTGATTGTTTAAAAACATTGCTTGTTCAGTTTTACATCACATGAATACCAAAACCAGGTGACAAGCTGGACAAGCTGTATTAGAAGAATTCAGCTTTCTAAGTAAAAAGCTCTTTATTGAGCCTGGGCTGTTAGAGCAAACTCAAACATTGAGCTGGAAGCAATTTAGGAATGACATTTGTGGGAGGATCCTGAGTTAGAATTTAAACCTGAATGATTTGAATGATTGGTCAGAACTGAATCTAGTGGAAGTAACAGATACTTAGCTGAGCCTGCTCACTCTCTGTTTCATATGGGGGGCAAAAAGTTTTACTCACAAATCTCCTTGAGAGTGTGTGCTAGAGTGAACCTGTGGTTATACCAGACTTTGTGAGCCCAAGGGTGTTTCCTCAAAGTTCAGGTCTTTACTAGTCTCCCAAAAGAGTGGAGAATTGCAGTCCATTTCCTTGCCAGCTTTGTTCTATATTCTGTGAAAAAGTATCCTTTCTTCTTCCCATTTTTGTCAGTGGTGCTGATTAGCTGTTAGTGTTACATGAAGAATTGCTACTAAGCAAGGAAGGGAAATAAAAGTGAAAAAAAAATGAAATCCCTACCCACCTATCCCTGGTTTTCTGCCTCTCTCCTCCCTCTTTGACTGCTGTGACTTCAGGAAACAGCTATCAAATGTTCTAACTTAAATATTCTTAATATTTTTTTTGTAGATGGTATTTAAAAATGTCTTGACTTTTTAGATTTGTGGAACACGGAGAATACAAAGAAAACTTGTACGGTACCAGCCTGGAGGCAATCAGGTCTGTGATGGCCAAAAAGAAGGTTTGTTTGGTGGATGTGGTGCCTGAAGTAAGTTCTGCAGCTTATTTTAAAGAATGCAAATATGATTTACTGCTCCCTGAGCAGAACGGGGCCCTTGGGAAGGCATCCTGGATGTCTCTTTAGGAGTCCTCAGTGTGGGACTTTGCCCTTGCTGTAGGACTGATGTGCATCCCTGTCCCAGCCTGCTCAGGTCTAGAGAGAATACTGAGAACAGCAAAGTTGTTTTTTTCATTCTAGTCCTGATTTTAAAACCCCTGACCACCCCCACACCCACCCCAGGCTGTCACTTGTAGGATCTCAAAGATTCAGTACCAATTTGGGGGTGCAGATACAGAGTGCAGTAACATCAGGAATCACCCCAGGACATGAGCATTGTAAGTTAATACTTGAAATGAAATTCAAGTTAATACTTGAAATTTAGATCCAGATTTTGTAACTGGGTTAGGAAAAGGCTTGTGGTACTACCTCAGATGAATTCCAGATTTAAAAATTGCAGTGTTTGGCTGCTTAGGCAAAGCAAACCATAACTTGCCCATGAAGTCAGGGGGTTTTTATACTTCCCTCAGTATTTTTTGCCATGTCCTTGCCCCTTGGAATGACAGTGCTATTCAGGCCATGCTCTGTGCACTCTTATATGCTTGGCAGGACACTGGCCTGAGCCTTTGTTTGAGGAGCAAAAGATTGCTGTGGTCAGATGTGTAGGACACAGGAGTCCTATTCCTGTGCTCCTTCACACCACAGTGTGTCAGCCTGTAGCAGTGGAACTGCTGAAACCAGTCTGAGTCTATCACTGACATGTAGCAAAAAGAAGTCTGATAACAAAAATCATCTGTTCACAGGCAGTAAAGCACTTGAGGACTCCTGAGTTTAAGCCTTATGTTATCTTTGTGAAGCCTCTTATTTCAGAAAAGAAAAAACATGTCTTAAAATCTCACGTGTCAGAAGAAATCTCATCCCCTCTTGTAAGTATTCCAGTTTCTGATCTCTTCTTTTTAGACACCAGAGAAATACTTGTGCTAGCACTTCTGTTGCATGGAAGAGCTCCTCTTCCATAACAAGAGTTAAACTGGGGCACTGAGTAGGTCCTGCAGCCTTTCAGATGGAACTTCAGAATGGAATTTTTGATTCCTTATAAACTCAGGTTTTAAAGTAACATGAATTCAAGTGCCTTCCATCTGGATCTGGGTACATCATCAAGGCTGCAGCAAGCAGGGAAGCTGCTGCTGAGCTCAGATAAACCAAGAATCATTTTACATTTCTGATGAGCAGCCCCATCAAATGGTAATGGTGTTTTTTAATACCCCCAAAGTGACACTCACACCAGTGTCAGCCAGTGTTTTAATGGTGTACACGCAAAACACAGTATGTGCATGTCTCACCAGGACCAAAGCTGCAGCTTGGTGATGTGTAAATCTGAACAGAGTGCATAATGTCATTACTCTGGGTAACCTGAACTAAAATTGATATGTTACAGAACTTAGTTCACTTGGTAAGTTTTTGTGTAAGCTCTCAAAAATACTGAACTTGGGACAGTGTATGCAGCATTCCTTTTCAGTTTTTGAGGGCTGGGGTTCCCATATGGGTTAGGCAGCAACTCTAACTACACAAAATTAACTATCCCCATTTTATGTCCCTCCTGTAACATCTTTTCCCCCTTTCCTGAGGCCCCTTGCATTTTTTGGAACAGCTGCCAGCACCATTCTGCTCCTTGATGTCAATTTTAATATCTTCAATACCTTTTCCTAATGGTGGCAGCTTTTGTTACATGTTCTCACAGTAATGACTCATTGTGCTAATTAATACACTTGAAAATGCTTGTAACCAGAAGGCCATGCTGCAAACTTCATACCAACATCTCGTGTTGATCAGCAGGATGAAGAACAGCAGGAAATTCTTAATTCAGCAGCATTCATTGAAGAGCAGTATGGCCATTTAATTGACACTGTCCTGGTGAAAGAAGATCTCCAGAGTGCATGTAATGAGCTGAAAAGTGTGTTAGATAAACTAAACAAGGATTCATTTTGGGTGCCAGTCAGCTGGGTTAGGTCATAGCTTGTTACCATGTTGAAGGGAAAGACTGTATAAAAATGTTTTGTAAATACACAAATTAGAAAAGGGAAGTATGTTGAATTTGCTTCAGAACTGCTGGTCTTACCTAGAAGGCAAAAACTAAAGGCTGTATGAAGAAAGACTAAACAAAGTCACAAGCTGACACTGCCTTTCTGAGTCAAAATTTGGAATAGCAGCTGTCATTTAAAGCCAATACTCAGACTGAATAAGCCAGTCCAGTCTTTTACTGATCTTTAGACTGGAAAAAGTGCATTTTGTTACAGTGACATTTCACAGAGGGCCCCACCCTTCCAGAGCATTTTGTGCTGAGACACTGCCAAGATGGAAGGTTTGTCCTTTGGCCACAATTTTAGCCACAGATTTTGTGGCTAGAGTGAAAACCTCAGAATGAAGTACCCCTTGGGAACAAACTCCTGCAGCTGGAAGTGTTCTTTGGAGAGTGGTTACACCATGCCAGCTCCTCAGAAGTTCAGCTGGCTGGCTGGCCAGCAAACCATGCTTCCCTTCACACAGCACTCATTGCAAATCCTTTCCAGCTGGCCACTAAAAACAGCTGTAGAAGGGGTTATGGATGTCCATCACATTGCCCAGTACTCCCAGTTACCTTGCACTGGTCACAGGTATTAATCTCACCCACAGCTTGTGCCCACCTTTCCCAGTCACAAATGCTAAACAACCTGTGAGTGTAGCTGTGTGACAAGATTTTTCTGCTGTACATGAAAACACCTGCCCATGGTTCTAAAATAGGACAGCTGAGCAGCTTTGTTTCTGCAAAACATCTTTGCCTGTGCCACCTGGTGGGACACAGCCTTGACACCAATGGAAGAGCTTCCAAAAGGGCACTAAAAGGAGGAGCTACAGGTCAAAATCATCATCTTTCCAGCATTTATGAGACTTCTGTTCTAAATCTGGTAAAGATTTTCAGAGCATCTAACTGGCCTGAAGAAGGAAACTGTTAGAGGACCTTGTATATATTTGAGGAGACTTGAATATAAAATATTTTTGAGTGGGTCTTAGGAAGATGCAGAGGTGATTCTGGCAGTAGCTGTGCTTTGTACTTGGGGGATTGAAGGGGAGAGCATTGTACAGGTGCATGTCAGCTGTAACTAGTTCCTGTTTGCACTTGCCTGCTGAGGTTTAATATTTCCTGTGTATTGTGCCCTTTAAACAAGACCTTCTGGTGTACCAGTCTTGTTCCTTCTGTCTTCACAGAAAAATGTTATTCTTGTTCCATGACATTTAGCAGAAGTAAGTTGCATATTAAAAGCACATTTCTTACACACCAGTGTCACTGAATCTGCATTATGTCAAGCACAAAAGGTTGTGTGGAAGGGTCATCCCCATCCATCCTCTCCAGATTGCAACTTCCATGGATGGTCCTGCCCATGGGCAGTGAGGTTCTGTTCCCACTGCTGCAAAAACAAGAACTTTTCCCAGTCAGGTCCCTGCATTGTCAGTGCTGCAGCCTGGTGGCCTCAGCAAATGCACAAGGACTGTCAGTGGGCTGCCAGCTCTGCAACCTCAAGGGATTTGGCTTCTTGGAGAGGCAATTTGTGACAGATGTACCTTGATCCTATGAAAAACTGAGTGAAATATTTTAAAAACTTGTTTCAAGTAACAGCATTTCAATCTAAGTCGTTTTATGAAAATAACAAAGGGCCAGATTGATCTCACCCTAGGTCTGTATTTCAGGTACAAACAGATTTTTATAGCCTGAAAAACATAAACTCAGATTTAAGTTAAAAAGCTAAGGCCAGAATTTATTTAGAGCAAGGTTGCTATCCTAACATCTTAAATATTTTGAATGATTAGCAGTAAACAAAGCTGTGTTTGCTTTATGATCTAACATAGTCTAATAACAGAAACATGCATTAACAAAAACAAGGCACAAGTTACATACAAGGCACACATTAAATTTTCAGTTATTTTAATGTAAGTTAGCAAAACACAATATTAAAATACAAATTAAAAGTGGAAAAGACAAAAAGGTAATTTCATAGTGGGATTGGTGACAGACTCACCCTAGTGGGAAGTCTCCCACAGGCAGCACATTTTCTATGAAATTGAGTTTTACCATTGTGGTTGCTGGGAGAGGACGAGGCTGTGGGTCTGCAGAGAACCACAGTGGCTGCAAAACCACAGCCAGGGCGTGGGGAGCCCAAAATGCTGAGTGCATTTCACCCCTGAGCCTCAGTGCAAAGAGAACAGCACAGGGTCACCCACAGTGTCCTGCAGAGAAGTGGGGTTTTCCTGACAGGTGTTAAAAATAAATCCTCTCCAACCCTGAAATCAACCCAGCTTACTGTCTGGGGATGTGTAGCAATTATGACTTTTTAAAACCATCCAAAATCAGGAAACTCTGTCCACTGCTCAGGGTAACTCCTGATGAGTAACTACATTTAGGTAACTTGGGTGCCTAAAAGCCTCCCATGCCATCCCAGGGAAGAGAAACTTCTCAATAATATTCCAGAATTGAATGGCACCTTATTTATGCTAAGGCAGGAATTCCAGCAAAAGTCCATGCAGAATGTCACACAGCAAGAGCACATTGCCCTAAGCAGCACTTGGATTTAATGGTGAAAAATCTGAGAGCTACCAGAAAAATACCTGCAGACAGCAGTTGTGCAAAAGGGAGGGAGAAACTGTATTTTGTTAATGAATAAAAATGTGTTTGGCTAATGAGTTTGTGTTTTGGAACTGCACAGCTGATGGCACAGATTGCTGCTTGGAATCCCAACCCCACCCCCTTTTTTTTTTGTTTTTTCAAGTCCCCTCCAGTCAGGCAGAACTTTTTATTTAAATAAGTGGGCAGTAGGCACCACATAACCCTTTCTCCTGCTGTGCTGAAGATCCCATGAGCTGGACTCCCTTCTTGGCTGTGCTCTTCTCCCAAAGAGCTGGAGTCTGCAGGATCTTCAGCACCAGCTCCTCAAAGGCGTGCTGCACTCCATCCTGTGTCTTGGCACTGGTCTCTGGAGGAAGGGGGAAAATAATATTTTATTTTATTAGTAAATTAGGGGAAAAATAATTCCTGATTTACTAATATTTTACTAAGTATATTCCACTTAGTAAAAATTTATTTTGGGACCAGAGAGAAGATGGGAGGTTTTTAATAAGTGAACCTGCTCTCCATTGTCTCTTACAGGTACACTTAAGCTGAATAGGATAAACAGAAATACATCCCAGTCTGAAATATCACGTTTTTCCACCTAAAAAGAAATCCACAGTTTCCCCATTTTCTCCATAATGGAGAAAAAGAAATTGTTCTCAGGTTGTGACAGTAAATCTAGAAGACAATTATTCCATAACAAAGCTGAGAAACAAAGAATACAGAGGGAATTGCATGTTGTCCCCTATGTGTTTCAGTTTCTTCCAGAAATCTTTTTAAGAATCTTTCTCTTTAGAAACTCAGTTTGTTCCCCACCTTTATATTTTCATGTTGTACATTTTATTGTTGCTCTGAGAACATTGTATTTTATGTAGCTGCAACAGAAACTTGGAAATGAAAGATCAGCCAAGGTCCTTGCAGACATTAGCAAGAAGGAAAATTTCAGTCTTCTGGGCTCTGAATTAAAAAATCCTGCTAGCTTCAAGAGAAACTATTCAAGAGAATATAGAATTCATGCCTGTGCAGTATATGCAGTAAATCTGTTTCAGAGAAAAGTGCTTCTGGTTGCAGTCAATGCAGAACTGAAACCTACATCCCTGAATATGAGTTACAGCAAAAGGAACCCATATGAATTATTAAAAAAAAAAAGGTAGCAACCCATCAACCTGAAATAAAATTGTACATTCATGCTTGGCAATACCAAAATCAACATTTGAATACAGAAGTTTTTGTGCCAGAGGTGCATACCTATAAAAAGCAGTGAGTGTTTCCTAGCAAGCTGCAGCCCCTCTTTTCTCTCTACTTCACGGTCAGGCTGCAGAGACAAAGGAAGAGCAGGACTCAAATAAGCTACACTTGCCACTTAAAAAAAAAAGTACCCAGGAAAGCACAACTGCAGAAATGAGGTTTTGTTGAAAGGGAAAAAAAAAATGTTTGCAACATGTATTAATCAACTGGATTTTCCCACTCTATAGCTCACTGCCAGGCTGGCTGGCTGTGAGGGGGTCAAACTGAACAGCAGCAGCATCAAACCACAGAATCACAGAATCTCCTGAGCTGGAAGGGACCATCACCACCAGCACCAGGATCATCAACGTCCAGCACAGCCCCAAGCAGCACAGCCAGTGCCAAATCAGCAGGAAATGGTGGTGTTGCTGTGTTCTGAGTCAACCAGAAGCAAGATCCAGAAAGGCCCAGCAGTCAGGTGAAAAACCCCATCAAAGGGTCTGAAATGGGCACTCTGGGAAGGGGCAGAGGAGAACCCAGCTCAGGAGAGCCTCACAAAGTCTCTGCTTGCAAGGCACCTCACTGTGGAATAAGCACCTAAATGTGTCAGAGCAGCCCAGAAAGAAACAGCAGCAGTGCACCTCACAGCACACAGGTGCACACTCTGCAGCCACCCAAAGAGCTGAGCTCCCCTTCCCCAGCACCTCTCAGTCTGACCAGAAAGCAAGCAGCAGCAGTGCTGCAGGTAAATTCAGTGTTACACAGCAGGTTTGGGCAGACCCTTGCACCATCTTAATGGAACATCATGAATTGCATCTCTCCAAGAAAGCTTCTGTTAAAATCTTGAACAATATCTGCTTCTAAAATGAGAGAAGTGGAGCCTTCCCAACTCACTTGCAGAGTAAATTCCCTCCTGACACACCAGCTGTGTCACTTACCTCACATTTACACACTGGTGAATAAATAATCCAGGGAAGAAGGTAAAAGGATGCATTCCCAAACTGACCTTATCAGTTTTATTGCCAACCAACATCTTCACTGTGCTGCTGCTGCTGGTGTACATGTCCAGCTCATTCAGCCACTTTCCCAGTCCTGTGAAAGTGTCTTTTCTTGTCACATCATACACTGAGAACAGAGGAAAAGGAGCTTAACAGCTGTAGAGCCTTGGACAGTGTTTCCTTCATTGTGATAGAACTTAGTCCATCCACACTTCCTATCTACTGCCTGGAAATAAATAAATGGTGTTGGGGAACTACAGCAAGAGGCAGCAAGCACACACTCCTCCCAGGGCTGGAACACACTGGGCTGTGCTCACCCAAAGTCACTTCAGGATTGCAGAATGCAAAGCACCTCTGGGAGTGAAAATCAGATTCACCAACAGAAATACTCTACCTGTTGGTAGTGCTGAATTGGGCCACAGAGAGGATTTTAAAACAGGTATTTTGTCCCCTGATTTTATGTGTAAGTACATGCACACACTGCTGCTAAAAACATGGACTGAGTTAAAAGCTACTTTGGGGCACTGGTAACTCAATAACTGCATTTACATAAATCACCAAAGGTTTAAAAATCATAGAGAATTTTGTACAGCAAAGTCAAGGTTATCCTTCACAAACCCTGAAAGGAAGAATCCCTTTGTTTTCTAATTGCTGCTGTCACACAGAAAGGGCCTGGCCATCCATTGTCTGTGTACAAACCTCCAGTTTTACCATAATAATTAATTATAAATAAATAAATAATTTAATCACAATAATTACAGCAATAGTTTCTGGGGAAATAAGGAAGTAAACAGCATCATGGGGAAAAGAACACAACACAACCCCTGATTAGCCTTATTACCAGAAATCCACCCAAATAATAACTACAAAGCTAATAATTCATCCACTCAACAGCTTGCAGCATGACATCTCTTTTTAATTTAAAATACTTTCAAGCAGCAGTATTCCCTGCCAGTGGTTTTGCGTACTCAGTGTTTGAGCTAATGAGCAGTGATGTTGTAAAAACCGTAATTATTCCTCTGATTATCTTGGATAACCTCCTTTTGCAAGGACATGCACATTTAGGGGAAATGAAGGCCACAATTTCTCTGGTGATGCTTTTCTGCTTTCCTTCCATTTCTTTCCTACCTAAAACAACTCCTTGAGCTCCTCGGTAGTAACTGGGGGTCAGTGTCCTGAAACGCTCCTGTCCTGCTGTATCCTACAGAGGGAGGGGGGAAAAACCCCAAACACACATCAAACACATTCAGAACAACCAGAAACAAAAACAAAAAAAAGGTATTTTAAGCTAAACAAGATGAGGAAGTTTAAATTTTTCCTGAGCAGCAAGGATACGGGAAACATTAAGATGTGAGAATGAGGAAAGCAGGCAGGAAACAGCAGCAGAAAATGCTTGAGGAGTGGCAGAAAACTTTGTGACTGAAAGGAAAAAGGATAAACAGACACCTGGAACATGAGTGAGGCAGCAGGAAAGCAAAAGGGACTCCAGAGAAATACATAAAAGGCAAGGAGCCACACAGATGGGTTCAGAACCAGCTGAGCTGAATGGGATGAGGAATAACTGATTTTCCAGTGAGGGACTCTGCAGGAAAGAAGGAACAGAGAGGCTCCAAAACATCTCCCTCTGCTCCTTTACCACAAGAAAAATCTAATTACAAAGAGCTACTTCAAGACTGCTAGGAACCTAAGTAGGTAAGAAATTTAAAATCAGTAGTTTCATTCAAATGTTACTGCCTTATGTCTCACCTAAACTCATCAATAAGCAAGAATAAGTGAGGTACTAAGTACAAGATGAAATTCAAAAAGACCCTCAAAACAAACAATAAGGAGGCAACAAATCACATAAATATTCTTTTTGGAAAATAATTTATTTCCTTTTATGTACAGCTTACGATTGACATATATATTACAGCTTTATTATAATTTATTTTTATTACTGCAATATGTATAACAGCTATATTGTAATTTATTATTATTGTTATATATAACAGCTCTATTGTAATTTATTATTATTGTTAGATATATAACAGCTCTATTGTAATTTATTATTATTGTTACATACATATAACAGCTATATTGTAATTTATTTATTGTTTTTAAGAAAAAAGAAACTAAAATTGGGATGATACTTACCTAATTTGATTCATTGTTACCAGGGAGATGCTGTTTTAGTCCCGATTATTTAATTAGTAGTGGCATTTTCTTTCTCAAATACCTATGGCCATACACATAAAATCTCTCCTCCCTAAGGCTCCTGCATTCCACTCAGAAGAATTAAATGTTTTACATTACAAATAATCCTGATCACACAGCTGCAATCTGATTTCAGCCTGCAGATGCTGAAAACACAGCATCAGGAAGTTCAGGACAAAAGCTCCAGGTTTCCCAGTTAACCTGAATCAACCTTTAAACAGCTCCAGAACAGGTTTGTGGGGGGTTTTGGCACGATTTTAACCAAAATACAGCATCACACCGAGCTGCTGCACGGCCCCTATGGCTCACTGCCCCCAGCATCACCTTCCTCTGCTTTATTCGATTTCTGCGCTCCTGGCTCATGCAGGCACGGCGCCTCTCCCGCATGCCAGCATCTTCAGAAGCCTGACACTTCTTTGAGAAACTAGAACTGAAGGAAGTCCCAAACCCCGACTAAAGAAGCCTTCAGAAGTGTTTTTGTTTGTCTGCAAGTGCTGCTGATCATGACAGACACTCGTACTACACGCGCTGCAACCTAAGTACAAAACCTCAACATGCAGAAGAGTTCACAAAGAGAGAGGAGCAGGAAGGAAGAGAGGGGGCAGAGACCACAGAAAGGAGCTCCGGAAGCTTGTACATCCCTCAAAAACCCACCATGCCTGGAACGAGACCTACCCAAATGGCCAGCTGCACTGCACGGCCCTCCACCACCATTTTCTTCACTTTGAAATCAACACCTGAGACGTGAGAAGGGAGGCTCGTCAGAAGGAGCTGCCGAATGCCTGCCCTGGAAGCCTCCTGCCGCTCCCCGCGTCCGCACCACTCCCGCAAGAGCAAGCCCAGCAAGAAGAAGCCCAGAAAGACCAAGCCCAAAAATCAGAAGCCCAGCCCCGGGCGGACTCCGGGCTCACCGACGGTGGGTTTCAGGCCCGGCTCAAAGGCGCCGTCCGTGAACCTCCGCAGGAGGCTGTGGGGAGAGAAACCTCGGCCTCAGGCCGGGCCTGCGGCCCCCAGCCCCGCACGGCCCGGCCCGCACCTGGACTTCCCCACGGCGCTGTCTCCGACCAGCAGCAGCTTCAGGGTGAGGCCTCCGGGCTCCATCCCGCACTGTGCGGTGTCCGAGCGGCCGCTGCTGCGCTCCCCGAAGCCGCCCGCTCCTCTCGGCGGCCCGGCCCCGGCAGCTGAGGCGGCCCCGCCTCTGAGGCGCCGGGCGGGGCGGGAGCGGGCCCGGCTGCAGCCGCAGCGCTAAAGGGGCTCCCGGCTGGCGGAGGCTCGGCCATGGGCGATTATCAGATCTCGGTGGAGGAGCTGAACGACCTCCTGTCCGACAGCAGCGGCTGCTACAGCCTGCCCAGCGCGCACAGCAACGAGGTGGTGCCGCGCATCCACGTGGGGAACGCGTGAGTGCGCCGGAGCGGGGCCCGGGCGGGGGCTCGGGGCAGGCCCGGGCCGGGCCCGGTGCGGTGTCCGGGGGGCGGAGGGGCCGGGCCGGACCGGGCCGGACCGGGCTGGGCTGGGCTGGGCTGGGTGCGGTGTCCGGGGGGCGAAGGGGCCGGGCCGGGTGCGGTGCCGGGCCGTGAGGGGCTGGGCCGGGCCGTGGGGCTCAGGACATTCACCGAGCAGCTGCCGGTGCTTCGGGCCAGGCTGCAGGACGAGATCTGCTGGATCTCTGCGGGCCCTGTGGGGTTTATTTTTTGCACCGCATCATTATTTCAGTTATCTCTTCCAGTCCTATCCTGCCGAGTCTCTTTCCCCTTTTTGCCCATCTTTGTACACTTTCTCCCAGTGAAATTGAGGAACTTTTTTTATACATACATACGTAGTTTACTGGATCCCTGTTCCTATTTTAGGCTTGCACCTCTTAGAGAGATACAGGTCAAGATCGTAGGTTGTCACTAACTTACTCCTAAGCCAAACCAAATTATATTTGTTCCTGTCAGCTGGTGCAGGACATGCAAGTCTGGAGATGGGACTGAAACCATTCAGAGCCAGTCTGGTGCCTGACAGCCACCATCTCCTTCAGATTGGAGGCAGTTACCTGGAAAAAAAAAAGGAAGTCACAGCTTGCAAGCTGATTTGCACAGTAAATAATTTTAAAGTAACTTTGAAGGTAGTTAGCTACTACAGAATTGTTTTCATTGTTCAGTAATTTATTTTAATTATAGTGTATGGGCTTTAATATGTTCAAATGCAGGGGTGTCTGGGAACAGTGCTGCTGTCTCTCCTTAAGAGTAATTCATCTTCAGATAAAAATGACAGCACGGAGACATTCAGGCTGATGAGATTGAATTGGGTCACAGTGTAGAATAACAACAGTTTATCCATCAAGTGACTTCAAGTTGCAGGCAGAGCCAACGTAATCAATCTTCCAGGCTATAGGTGAAAGTCAAAATTAATGAAAATGCATTAAAATGATAAAATATTCTGAAAGTTATGGGTTATTACCCATAATTACCCAAAATTATTACCCAGGCAGTTCTGACCTCTCAGGAAGATTAGCCAAAATCTGTAAAGACAAGAGTGAAAATGTCATACTCCTAAAACAAGAATTCTATAGGTGATAGACAAGCACAGTTATATATTTTTCAAACAAATATCAGTGTAACAATTTGGGATGCACTGCAGGTGCACATCATTCTGTGTTTCTGTGTAAGTGGAGATGTGTTTCAGTGTAACGTCTGAATCTGACCAGAAGGGTTGGACAGAATTCATTTTTATCAGGGTTGCAGGTGACATAAAAATGGGGACAAGAGGGAGCAGTCAGCACACTGGAGGGTGGGAGGCTTTTTATCCAGAGCACCCACTCTTGTGAAAACCTGCCTGAAACCTTCAGTTTTGCCTGAAAATGAGCAGGTTTGGATTTCTGAACTGCTGACCAAGGGAATTTGTTTGTTGGGGTTCTTCCCTGATGCCTGGAAACCTGTAACAATTCTGGCCTTGTCTCCAGAGCTGTATTTGATAAAAATGTTCTGGTTTTGAATGCCCAATCTTACTTTTCCTGTCTTGCTTTAATGTGTGTGGATAACCCCTGAGGCAGTTCTTTGTTTTTAACGTGCTAGGTGTGCAGGTGTGTTGTAAGGAGTGTGGAGGGCATTCTCCCAAAATTAATGTTAACTTCAGTGACTGTAGGGGAAGTGTTGGTAAGGAAACAATTTTGCATGGACAGGACAGTGCAAATTAAAATGTGTTAATAGGCTGGCACTTTTTGCCATTAAAAACTTGGTTTATTTGCTTCTAATTCCATATGCCCACAGTTCATAGCCTCGTGTATCCTTCATTGCTGATGAATGGTTCTCCAAAACCTGTGTTCTGTGGCTGGTAAAATAATCCATCAGTTCAAAAGAAACACTTCTCACTGGTGTTACTCACAGGATGAGGAACTCTGAATCTTCCACACTGAGAATGGACAAGATTCTGTGGGTTTTTTTCAGGAACCAGATGAAGCTGATTAGCATCTCTCTGCTATTTGAAGGAGCTAGCATTTCAACATCCAACATGATGCAGCTGGAATGAGATGTTAAGGATGAGAGAGATCCAAGGACTGTTTGGAAAGGGAGAAACAAATGGCATTACAAATTCTCTCTTTTTCACCTCTAGCTGTGTAAGAAAATCGTCTGTAAAATCTGCAAAAATCATTCAGTGGGAATGAGTTTGCCTCCAGGGAAGCCAGTCTGTTGCCAGATTCAGCCATGATTTCAGGATGGGAGTTCCTGTTGATGCTGAACAGTCAGATACATGAATCTGTATAAGATTAATTAATCCATATTCTCACCCTACTGAGTGCAGGAACTCACTGCTGAATTAACACCTCTTGGCTTGGCCTTGCTCTGTAGGATTTTTGTGTTGAAAGCAGAATTCTCCAGACACTGAAACTTCTCCCCTGGCACAGATGATGTCCTGCCAGATGGAAAATCTGTCAGCATTTGTTTGGGTAATGAAGTCTTACAAATATTTGGTTCATTGCCATAGTTGCTTGGCACAGGCAGCAGAAAATGTAGAAGCTTCAGTCATGCATAAGTCTTCATCTGCTTGCACTAGAATTTAAGGGGCGTGCAGTCATCAGGAAGAAAGGAATTCTCAAGATGTTCATGACCTTGAATTACATCAAAATTGTGAGTGGATGGACTCAGAGATTCATATAGGTGTAAACCAGCTAATTTGGGTGTTTGAGATTTTAGATTACCTGAGTGTCCAGCCAAAAGCCCTGACTGCCATCTCACAGACACTTGTCCACAGTGATGCTGCACAAATGCTTACCTGGAGTTCAGCTTCACATTAGGCCTTCTTTTATTTGCAATTTATGGGCTGAGCTGTAGGGAGTTTTTCAAAAATATTTCTGTGTCCATATCCAGTTAGACACATACTGAAAGCTGTTTTTAAAAGCAGTCTGTCTAGGCTGCCTCTTTTCACCAGGTGTGCAGGAGCTGAGTTACCCTTCAGCTAAAAGCTTTCTGTCACATTCCGCTGATGCTGACCAGTGGGGCTTAGATTTTACTAGGAGACCACAGAGTGTGATAAAACATAAAGGTGTTTTTTATTTTTTTTGTTTTGGTTTTTTGGGGTTTTTTGTTTGTTTGTTTGTTTGTTTTTGGTTGTTGTTGTTGTTTTGGTGTTGGTTTTTTTGTTGTTTTTTTTTATTCCCAGGAAAGTGAGGGAAATATTGCAACTGCAATATGGAAATAATCAGAGTCAGAATGAGAAGCAGTGGGTTTATGGCAAAAAGGAGTCAATGCTCTGCTGATATTATTTAATGGTTAGCTCCTCTTACTGTGGATTGCATTCCAGGGCACAAGCAGAGATCTGTGCATGGGCAGTTGTGTTCCTGAGCAGATGGGTTGTTTGTCATTGTACATCCAGGAGCTTTCATCAAAGCTTATGGCATTGTTACTGGGTCTAATTAATTGTCATCATTAAGCCTGAAAGGCATGATTATTATGTAGCATCCAGCTCAAGTGTTCACTAATAGGGCAGGTTGCTTTTTTAGCCACCTGAAGATGGAAGCTGGTGCTTTTGCTACAATTTTGTTGGAAAAACTGAGGAGTTGGAAAGGGCTTAGCTGACCTAAAAGTACTGAATGCTTTCTTAAGCACTTTAGCATCTTAACCATCACTCATCTGGATTTTTTCACCTTCAGATACTGATTCCAGCTAAAGCTGAAAATTTTAACACTTGTGCTGAAAACACTGAGTCTCAAAGATTGAATGATATCTGTGTTGCTGGCCTCTGGACAGCCTTGACAGATCTTTCCATGACTTCTGAGGTGTTGAATAGCCCAGGGCATAGGACTACATCTCTCAGTAGCCCTCAGATGAGTCTTTTGAAGAAGCAGAAACATTTACTCAGTTACTCTTTTCCATGGTCTGATAAGATGTCAGTGCTGTTTCACTGTCAGTGCTTCAAATTGCCCCCTAAAATGTCAGTTTGTCTGGACTGCCTGCTAAAGCAGCAAGTACTGCTTATCAAGTTCTGCAACGCTGGTACCTGACAGCAGAGGCTTCTTATAACTGGTTTTTAAATTGTTTTTTGTGGATAGAAGTTAATGTGCTGTCATCTCCAATATTTTCCTACTTTGGTCAGAATTTTATGTTCAGAAAGTTACAATTCTATGCCATAGTAGGGTCTAAGAGATGCAGATTCACTTTCCTGTGTGCTTTCCTCAGTCCAAGAAAGCAGCATTCCCTCATGCACAACGAGTGACCATGGCTCTGAAGATTTTTGTGAACTTACAACCTGTAGCTAATTCACTTTTGGGCACAGTATATTTGGCATCAATTAAGAGAAAAACCAAAGGCTTTGGTGATCAATACCTAAACACTGAGATGGCTCACCTCAATTCTGATCGTTTCCTTGACACTTTTTGTCCTGCAGCTTCATAGCCAAGAACATCATGAGGCTGCAGCGTCTGGGGATAACCCACGTCCTGAATGCAGCAGAGGGAAATCCTTCATGCATGTCAACACCAATGCAGAGTTCTATGAAGGCACAGGCATCAGGTACCACGGCATTAAAGCCAACGACACGCAGGAGTTCAACCTCAGCCGCTACTTTGAGGAGGCAGCTGATTTTATTGAGAAAGCCCTCGCCCAGAAGGATGGTAAGGCAAACTGAAATACCTTTCTACCATGTTTGCCTGTGTTTCTTAGGGGTTTGCTGCTTGAAATGCTCATATAATCAACAGAACAATCAAGTGGAAAGTTCACATTGTTTTTGGCGGGGTTTTTTTCACAATCGTTTTGTTGGGTTGGTTTTGGTGGGGTTTTTTTCCACATTTTAAAGGCCCTGAATCAGGCACAAGAATACACAATAAGACAGCTTGGTCTTGTGTTTATACATATAGGTCTCCAGTACATGGCAAAGTCTGTCACTGTAGGGGTGACTTTGAAATGGGAAGCAGCTGCTGCATCTTATTATAGTTTCTTTCTGGGAAGAGATGTTTTTATTTTTCCTTAGAAGTGTTAAATCACATTAAAAAGATTTTTTTAAAAAAATAAGGGTCTAAAGGTTGTTTAAGGGCATTAGAAATTACAATTTAAATGCAAAAGTGATACAAGTAATACAAGTACTGAAGAGCAGTCACATAACCTGTTACAAGGGCTTTTTTTTCCAAATGTAGAAGTAAGAACAGAGACTGTCACCTTACAGTTTTTATTACATTAAGTCATTACATTATTTTATGTGTTGGTTGCCTCTTTATTTCCTAGGATTGCAGGAAAGTTGAAGGTTATATTTGCAATGTTTATTGCCACATTTCTCTGTAGTGTGTTCCCTCAGAGCAGAAATCTAGGGCACAGTGCAGTGGGCCAGATGGTGTTTGTGTTGTCTATTTCAACATTCCAGTTATTTCTACACATGCTTAATTCCTTTCTTGCTTCGTGACTGAGCATTGAATAGGAGGAATGAGAACTCCCACAATTCTAGAAGTTCTTTCTCTGAAATGGGCAAAGGGGTAGAGGGGCTGTGATGTGGGTTTTGACAGATGGAAATAAATTCTACATCCAGTTTGGTGGAGAATGAAAAATTCTAAAAATTAAATGCTTCTCTTGCAGTTGGCATTGTGATCCACTGAAACAGGCTGCAAGAGGAGAGAAGGGTTTGCTGTGCCATGGCTGTATCTGCTCAGTTTAATCTCAGGAGTTTCAGGGTCAGAAAAAAATTGAGAGTCAGTCTGGATTTGCAGCAGTTCCATTTGCTGATTCTTTCAGTCTTAGTAGTTGTCAACCACTCCTACCAGTGTTTTTTTAACGTGGTAAACAAAGAACTGTGGAGCTGGGTGATGTTGGAGCCAGTTCTAAGATTAACTGGCTACTGCAAATTGTTAGTTTTGTTTGACATTGAAATGTAGAGTAAGGATAGTGAAGGGAAAAGGAATATAACAGTATTCTCCTTCAGTTTCATTTCAGTGCTGCAGTGCATGAAGTTCTGGAAGGCAGGTCAGGTATCCTGCAGGTCTGGAGGGCAGCACTGCCTTCCACAGAGGAAGGCTGGAAACCTTTTTGCTTCTCACCATTTGCTGAAAAATCAATTCTCTTCCATGTATATAATCAAGAATCTCTGAATTTTGCTAATTTATGACTACAGGCTCTCAAGAAATGTTGAGAATTAATTGTTTTAGCTCTTTTACCATGCTGAGCTGAGAAGCTTTTGCTGTTTAAGGCAGATGTGGTAACAGGATTTCTTTGGTGTGATTCAAAGCAAGTTGTGGTTATGGAAAGAGTGTGTGTGTATGGTTCAGATGTTTTCTTATCTCAAAAAACAATTCACTCTGGACAGTAGACTGGGGCCACATGTCCCAGTACATTTGGGAAGGAGAAAGTTTCCATGTCTGGAAAAGCAGGTCAAAGAGGAAGAAGCTGAGAAACAATAAAATCAGATTAGATTTCTCAAAGGAAGCAGTAGCCTGCTTTTTTATTTTTGGATACCTCACTGCAGGATTTACCCACGTGGTGGGTTGACCTTGGCTGGATACCAGGTGCCAGCACATCCCCATCTCAGCTGGACAGGGGAGAGGAATAAAACAAAAAGCTCCTGGGTCAGGATAAGGACAGGGAGATCATCCAGCAATTACCATCACAGGCAAAAGAGACTCAACTTGGGGAAGTTAATTTCTCTTAATACCAATCAGGTCAGAGTAGGGGAATGAGTAACAAAACCAAACCTTAAAAGACCTTCCCTCTACCCCTCCTTTCTTTCCATGTTCAGCTTCATTCCCTATTTTCTCCTCATGCCAAGCAGCACAAGGGGACAGGGCATGGGGGTTGCAGTCAGTCCATCACACGTTTTTGCTGCTCCTTCCTCTTCATTCTCTTCCCCTGCTCCAGTCTCACCCACAGGAGACATCCAAGAACTTCTCCAGAGGCTGCAGCTTTGCCTTCCCTGCTCCAGGGTGGATCCCTTCTGTCCTGGGGCACAGCCCTGCAGGAGCAGTTTGCTTTAGTGCAGATCTTCCCCAGGTTCACAAACCCTGCCTGAAAGCTGTTCCAGCGTGTGTTCCTCTATCCAGGGAGCCACAGGTCCTGCCAGGACCCTGCTCCATGGCTTCCCCTGGGGTCATGGCCTCTTTGGGCATGTCCCCTGGCTCTGGCACTGCCATGGGAGCCCCCCTGGGCTGCAGGGGGGTGTCTGCTCTGCTGTGCACCTGCATGGATTGCAGGGGGACAGACAGCCTGCCTCACCATGGTCTTCCCCACAGGCTGTGGGGGAATCCTCACTCCTGTGCCTGGAATACCTTCTCCTCTTCTGTCTTCACTGACCTGGGAATTGTATCAGCCCTGCAGTGAGCCTGGATGGCCTGTGAACATCAAATACCCCTGGGGGGAGGATGGGTCCTGGCAGGGATAAAGAACACTGCCCCAGCTGCTTTAACAGCTGCCCATGAACAGAAGATCCCCCTGGGAGTTATGAGGGGTGGGTCATGGGAGAGATAAAGAAAAAAAACACCTCTGTAGCCACAGTTTGTGCCTGCCATGTTTTGATTTCAGAAAATTCTTTTCCCAGAGACTCTGGTTGTAAACAAGAGAATGTTACTGTAAATTATCTTGTTTTTCTACATTCTTTCCCAGAGGAGGGAATTTGTTTGATGGCCCCTTGGTGTGACCAATGGGCCCAAGGATCCCACCTCTTAGGTGGGCTCGTTGTGAAAAAGTATAAAAGGCAGGTTTTTGATAATAAAGCCAGATTTTGAATCTTCAGCCTTCTGAATGAGTCTGTGTCCTGCTATCGTGCTCTACAGCGACACACCTCCCCATCCGGTTTCAACAGAACACAAACCTTTGGTTCCTTATTGCAACCCCAGCCAATGCCCCAATGCTGTTCCACGCTGCATTTCAGCCCCCTAACCCTGTGCCCCGTGTGTCCCTGCAGGGCAGGTGCTGGTGCACTGCCGGGAGGGCTACAGCCGCTCGCCCACGCTGGTGATCGCCTACCTGATGCTGCGGCAGCGCATGGGGCTGCGCGCCGCGCTCTGCGCCGTGCGCCAGAAGCGCGAGATCGGCCCCAACGACGGCTTCCTGCGGCAGCTCTGCCAGCTCAACGAGCGCCTGCTCAAGGAGGGCAAGCTCCAGCCCTAGGGCACGGCGCTGCTTTCGGGGTTTCTCCGACCGTCAGAGACTCGAATCGAAAGCGAAACAAGAATTGCTGCTTGTCTAGTGGAAGTATGCTTCTCGAGCTCTGGGACTGTCTGTCAGGATGCTGCAAAATGGTGTCGCTGTTGGGAGCTGTTGCCATAAAGAGATGTTGTTAGATGTTAGATGTTGTTATCACTCCAGTGATAACAGCTGTCTTCAGACGTATTTCAGAGCCCCTGCAGACCCCATAGCGTATGTGGTTTGCATTGACGTTGAATGTGATTCGTTGAAGCTTTGTCTTTAATCTCACCAGAGCACCAGTTCCCAAAAGCCCCAACACATCTCTTCTCTCACTCTTAATAGGAGCACTGTAATTTCTAAAGCTTCTTTTTCACGCACACAGGTGCCTAAAGTTTGAATGTAGGAGCTTCAAGGAATGGGAAGCATCTATACAAATGCACAGGTGCATTCACTTGGAAAGTGAGGTGCATGCAGTGTTTTGTGTGGATTTATGCAATACACAGTGTGATAGTAAAGCCCTTCAGAGCCCATGCTTGATGCACACTGTGTTTCCAAGAATAGTTTTTTTATCTCTTGCTGTTACAATGGACGTGAAATGGTCTGTTGTTAAATGCTCTTTTATTTTTATTTGAAAATCATACTAAAGAAAAAGGTCAAGTGCAAATGCTAAGGGAAGAACTTGAACAAGGAAGAAATAATTTTAGTATTTAGAAGTGCTTGTGGTGGATGTATAATTAAGTCCTAAATATCCTAATATCATGGCTTTCAGTGGAATTACAGTGTCTTTATCTCTTCTTTACTGTCACTGTTCAGTAACACAGAATGGAATGACCACAGGTGCAGATTACTTCCAACACAGGTGTGCTTACAAAGCAGTTTGCAGAAGAACACTCTTGACTTCTTGGATTGTTTGCATGGTATCATTAAATAGAAATGAGCATTGTAATGTACCACACTGTATAGAAACTATTTATGTTCTGTTCAAATAAATGATGTCTTGATTCTGTTTACTACAGATGAAATGAGTCATTGCAGTGCTGGGAGGGGGAGCTTTGTTAGCACTGTGCCTGTTCAGTGTGTAAATGTGTACCTGTGAGTTACAGCACTGTATTAATGCAAATGATCTCCCACTGCAAACTGGAATTGTTGGTTAAACCACCAGAAACCAGAGTGACTGTTCCATTCTCACCTGTGCTTTAATGTAGTTCTAGAATGAAAAATCTTCACACTGTTTTAAACAGAAACACTGTGTTAGTAACACATGTGATCCCAGATGCAGATTTGTCTACTGAAATCACAAAGGACATGCATACATTGCTTTCCTGCTGTTGTTGGGGTTGTGTGGTTTGGAGATGTGGCAGTGGCAGGTGGAGGCAAGGTAACATTCTTGAAGTTAAGCTGCAGAGGTGATTATTCTGCTTGTGCTCCAGTCTTACTGTTTTTCCTTCCACAGAATGGAACTGCCACATCCAGGAGCCTTTTCTCTGTTGTGTCCTTCAAGTGACAGATGAGGAACACTCTGCATGGTGTTCCCTGTCACATCTCCACAGTCAGTCAGGATTCAGTGCTTGCTTTGATTCAGGATGGTTCATTAATAATAAGTAGTAGTCACTTCCACTAGCTCATTACACACCTGTTTGCTTTCTCCCATTGATCCATTTAATCAGGAGTAGATTAATTGCTTCTTCAAAATTCCTAATCTCATGTGAAATAGGAGTAGTGGCTTTGGAAATAGGAATACTTTTTTACAGTGCTGACTTTTCCTACTGCAGTCTAATTTATAAATTACCCTTTTAAAATTTTTACTATCAACATAGATATATTTTTTTTGTCTTGTCTCACACTGTGTATTCTTAACACCTCTTTGCACTATGAGGAAAAATAAGGGAAATTCACATGGATGCACTTTATCTTTCACCTGTGACTTAAAAGTCAAAATTCCAGTCCATTAAAGAGCTAAGAAAACATTGGGCATTAGACCTTTGTTACTCTTGTGTAGGTTGTAAGAAGGTTGGTAGTTGTCAGATTGGAAGCAGAATGGTTTATTAAAGTTGAGTCTGTTTTCCTTATGGTGATGTTTCTGTAGCTGTCACTATCAAGAAATGCTGAAAATCCAAACAGAGGGGAATGTGTTCTTGTATTCAAAATAATCTTTTACTTCATGGGACAGTGCTCACTCTTATGGTAACTCTGACACATTTGTCTCAGTATAACAAAATGATTTAGCAAATGTTTTGTAATATGAGCATTATAAATTGGTTTTAAAAGTGAGACAGCATATTGTACTTAAATTACTGATAGGTAACTCAGCAGTGAAACCATTTCTGCTTTTACAGCAGGCTAAAAATAGTTAAAATGTCAGACCACTGCTCCATTAATGGATCATACCCTTCCTCTCAGTCTTGCTCTCCCAAGTACAGTCATGTTGCAAATTCCTCTGCCCACTTTCATTGAGCTGCCTTCTGTTGTCCAGAACTAATTAAATCTCTGATGCCAGAAGTAGAAGCAGGACTTTTTTATTTATTTATTTAATAGAAGAAGAAATTATCTTTATTAGTTTTAGTTCTTCTAGTTTACTGTGATGTTTTTAGCACAGAGAGAGTGTCTAGTGGAATCTTTCTTAGTTTAGAACTGAGGTTTCTTCTAAAATTACTTTCTGGGCTTCACCAATGAGTAAAACTAGAGATACAACAAGCCTGAGAGGTATCTTTTAAGGATTTCCTGGTGAGAATTAGTGTCCTGTTAATTTCTTCTGCAAATAAATCCTGGAAATAATCAAGAGTTGGTTGCGTGTTTTAATTTCAGTTCCTGTATGCCGATGCTGCTGGCTGGCTGACTCACCAGATGGAGCTGTAGGCTTGTTATTCTTCCCTGGAGAGTCATCACTGAATCCCTGAGCTGTGCAGACACATTTCAGTGTATCCTTATCACTGAAAAAGACAGGCCACCAGAATGTTTTATCTGTCGCTGGTAGGAGAATAATAAGAATCCATTTACTTTGGCTTCCTGCAGGAGATCACAGCACAGCATTCAGCCTGTTGTACTCACTCTGTAGCATGTGACACTGCAGAATTCTTCTGAGACAGCTGAAATTTGATTGGGAAAACAAAACCCCATCATCATGGGAAAACAAAACCAAACAACTGTTTGAGAAGCAAAGTTCTTGATTCAAAACCTGAATTCCTGGGCAGTGTCCACAGAGCAGCTGAACTGCACTGTACAGCTTTGGGCTTGGATGCTGAGCAGAACCCCTTGGCCCAGGTGTGGACAGAGAGAGCACCTGAAGCTGGAAGTGACTGAACCAATTTCACAAAGTGGTTTGGTTGTGTCTGCATTGCAGTGTTGCAATGCCAGCGTTTCAGGAGAGGCCTGAGTTCAGAAAACAGCAGCAGTGGATTCAGGGTAAGTCCAAGATGCCAATTAACTCCTTGGACCTGCTCCCCAGAGCACTGCTTTGGGCTGAGGTGGGGTGAGCTTCATTCCCAGTGTCTGTGCTGGGGGTTTGTGCTGAGCACGGTGATGATGTTACAGAGATATTCTTGCTGCTGCTGAGCAGGGCTGACAGAGCTGAGGCCTTTGCTGCTGGGAAACTGGGAGACCCTGAGACAGCTGAACCCCAGGGGCCAAGTGGACGTTGCAGACCACTGGGCAGCAGGCTCAGCATACAAAGCCTGCAGGGGTGGTGTTCATCCTCCCCAGTAACAGCTCCACGTGCTGGGCTCCTGCTCTCCCAGAGGTGGCTGAACACACCTACTGCCCACAGGAGGAGTTCATCCCTGTCCCTGCTTTGCCTGCATGCGTGGCTTTTGCATTTCCTAGCAGGATGTCTTTATCTCATCCCGTGAGCTGTCACCCTCGGGATTTTGGTGTTTCAGGGAAGGGCCATGGCAGAGAGCAGGTGTGCTGAAGTTCAGCCCCAGTACCGTGGTGCACCTGCTGGCAGTGTCTGTCTGTCTGTCTGTCTGTCTGAAGGAGTGAAATGTCCCCAGGTCCTTGCTGCTGGATGTTCATCATCCAGGGCACACCAACGGACAACACAGCTACACCTTAAATTTGGTGACACCTCTTTTCTGTACCCGATCAGGGGATTTGCCAGGGTGGAATGCAAAAAGTCAGAATCATTTCTGAATCTCCTCCACAGGAAATATTTTCATGAGAAAGTCCGTGACAAGCATGGCAGTAACACACACCTGTCCCTGTACTGCTGTAAGCAAACATTTCATTGTCAGTAGCTGTGACAAGCTCAGTGTGGTATCTTAACCTTCCTAAAGGCTGAGATGCTTTCTGATTAATGTATTTAGCCTAACATCATTGGCAAATCACTTGAAAGTGTATGTGGTCTTGAGACATGGAAATTAGGATATTTTCACCACTATCACCTTGTTTTTGAAAGGAAGAATACCACAGATGAGATTTTGAGACATGATACATGAATATGTCTTAGGTAGAAATGCCCTAGATCTAAAGTAATTTTTCTCTTTTTGCTGGTTATATCATGGCTGGAAATCAGTCTGGCCAAGTTCTTGTGCTTAAAATGAGCAAATGTTCTGTATTCAACACTTCACAGAATGTCAGCAGAAGCAGTAGTATGCAATGAATTTAAAGCAAATGCAGAAGTGTTAGGTGGTTCTTCCAAGAGTTAAAAATGTGAGAAAGAGCACATCAAAAATTATGATGTACAACATTAGGGCTGTTTAACCTAAAAACATATTCCAAGCAAACTGTTTTTAAGGAAAAGTAAACACAACAACTTCTCATATTGAAATGAAGCTCTTCCCTGTTATCTTCCAGTATATTTGTGGAAAAAAAATGTAGAGTTTCTTGTTTTGGAAAGGGGAGAAAAAAATCTACCCTAACCCTAATCATTTCCCTGCAGAGACTGCAAAGCAGAACTACTGAGCTACAGTTTCTAGATTTACTCACTTTGTACAGGGAGCTAAGGGAAGAGGAATAACAACAGCAAAATGCAGAAAGTCTGAAAAACCTTTGGAAAAGACAATAGCCAAAGTTTCAGATGTGGATGGAGGCAGAAGCACTAATTACACTATTGTTAGGAAAAAACTGCAGAAAGGCTTGTCAGGTTGCAATTCATTGCAGCCTTGTCTATCACCATTTGTTGTCAGGCTCAAAAATTAGGTAGATATGAGAGATCTTTGCATAAAAGTTGTAAAATATTGTCACTAACCCACCCCCACACACCCATTTTATTTCACACTGACAAAAGCTGAGATGAATGAGTTGTCTGGCCCTTCCCACTTTGTATAGTCATTGGCTGGCTTGGTTCTAAAAGGGATTTTAAAAAGGGGAATAATGTGCCCTTGCCTGGGATCTGAGACTGTCAGGGTGCTGAAAAGCTGATCTGTGAGCTGCCACCATGCAGATCTCCTGGGCTGTGTGCGCCGTCTGTGTCGTGACACAAATCACCTTCCAGCCCGTGCAGGGCTGGCAGATGTTTAAAAATGATGCCACAGAAATCATCCCTGAGATCACTGAGAACACAGAGACCCCGATGGAGCCGACTTTCAGCAACAACAACAACACAATGAATCAGGCAAAGCATGGAGGAAGACACATGCAACAAGCTCCAGAGCTGAACGGTAAGAAAAATCTCCTTTTTACTGCTTTGGGTCATAGAAAATAGGCAATTTGTAAAATACTTGTTCTCATAGGTGTGTGTTTATTAACACTTTTAGGTGTGGCCCAGCTGCTTTAAGTGATAGGGATTTACATCTACTGTTGAAGTATGAGTATAAACATTAGAAAGAATATATTGGAGTTTAGTGATGCAAACATCATCTCTCTGCTGAACATTGCTGCTCTCTGCAGACAACTCCAATAGATAAAACCTGTAGTAGATATTACTTAACACTTCTCTGTGTTTTGTGAGGAAAAAACCGCAAGTTATCTCTCCCTCTTTAATATTAGGATGGGGGAATGGCTTGACAGTGGAGACAATAATATAAATTCATAATATTTAGGAACATCCACAGCAGTTGTGACTAAGATCACAAATCAAAAGTGGCAAATGGAGGTCGTGTTCAGCTATATGAGAGAAGTGTGCTGCTCACTGTCCTTTGCCAACAGATCTTCAGTCAGCCAAAAATGCTTCAAGATACATTGTCACTGCACTTGACCAAATGTCTAACTTTAGCAGTGATGCAAGACCCCAGCCTTTTGAGGAGAGACAGAAGATGGAAAGCTAACAGCAAACTGAGGAAAGTAGCTTTAAAAAAGTTTTCCACTGGAAAATAGGGCAAGCTTGGTCCTCCAGACACAGAGCATAAAGCACAGAGCAACACAGCCACAGATCAAACCTAGAATTTCCACTTGGTGCATTGCAGTTCTTAGCCAGGCTCCTTTTTCTGGGCACAACTGGAAGGCAATTGTGAATTTCTGCTGCAGCAGTCATTAAGGCATTTAAAACCATAGGGTTAACAATATTTTAAAAGAAAGGAAGAAAAAAAAAGTAATGCTTTTGAGAGAGTGACCTTAAAAGGTTCCAGAATTCCTAAGAGGGGGAGCACTCTGTTCCTCCCAGGCAGGAGCAGGCTGGTTTTCTTGTCACCTCTCAATGCCTTCATTTTTTAACCTCTTTACTCTGCCATCAGCTGGGAACCTGCCCCTCTGATAGAGGCATATTTTTCAAAGTGCAAAGCACGTCAACTTAAGAAATCAAAAGACTGAAGGAGATTGGGCAGTTGTGTAAGGTACACAATGGCCTGACATACTTATTGTAGCATCTTTAACATTTGGAATCAAAACTGTGAATGATCCAGAGTGGCCAGAGCTTTCTGGAACCATGCACCAGACCATGAGTGATTTTGCACCTGCACACTTACAGGACATCAATACACACATCACCTCTAGAGTGAGGCAAATGCCTGGATATTTAACTGCCTCTGCATTAGGGAGGTACAATACACCTCATTCAACACATTTTTTATTTACAGACATAATTTTCTTAGATGCTCAGGGAGCTTGGGAGTGTTAGACTAAAGTGCACGTGGAGTTCAGTTGCCAGTATTTCTGTCACAGCTGACAAGGATTGCTTAATTTCATTAATGCAGTCCTTCAGACTTCAAAAAAAATGAAATCTTGCTAGCTGTTGTTTGACAGATGTAAATATACTTTGACAAATATAAACCTGAGCACTAAAAGTCCTGTTTCTGTACTTCACAGGAAAACCAAAAATGAAAATATCTGTTACAAATACTGTTCTGTCACTAAGGATTCAGGGTCGAAGTCTCTTTTGCTGAAGTAAACCTTGTACACAGTGAGGAGAATGGGCCTAACAGACACAGCCTTCTCTGGGAGCTGACCTTTGAAGGCTTCCACCACAAGCAGTGTTCCTGAGTTAAAACTCTCCTTTTGACTAAGAGAACATTCATGTATTTATCTAGATGAAGCTATTTGATAAACACTTCAAAATCAAATTTTGTCTCTTCCCAACAAGTCAATTAACCAAGGATATCATTTGAGCAATGAGACACTTTTGGGAAAAGTTATGTTCCTACAACTGGAAAGTTTCTAAACACTTAATGCTAAGAAATATTTGTAATTTTTAATGCTTCAGTTATCCATTGAGAAAAAAGGAGAGGAAAAAATCTCCTCTCTAAAGTTCCTAATAGTCAGAAGATGCCTCTAGCTCTCTAAGGGGAACTGTGGGACATGTGGAATTACCACAGAGAGTAGTAAACTCAGAAAAGCTGGTGCCTGAATAATGGGAATTCCTTGGTGCTGTTGTTACCTGAGATTTCTCTAACTTGGAACACATAATGTGAGCTAAAAATCACTTAAGGAACACTTTTTTTGTTGCAAAAGAATTTAAATCTGGAGTCAACTGAGTCAAAAGAGTTAGACTGGAGCAGTGAGGGAAGGTGTTGCCCACAGGTAAATGAAGCCAGGAGAATATTGTCAAAAGTTCCCAGCTGCTGCTGGGGCTGGACTCCAGAAGCTCCATTTCAGCACTGACATGAAAAGTACCTGGTGGATTTTGTTCACCAATATGTACACTGTTATTCAAGGGTCTTACAACTGGAGTAGCTGAATGGTCAGGAGCTGTATGAGTGAGCCTTTTGGGATATTTCTCCTGAAAATCTGCTGTTCAAGAGATTCAGCTTGTATCTAGCTCAGAGAGAGATCTGCTACAGGAACTGTCGTGGTTTGGCACTGGCCCAACACCAGGCACCCACAAAAGCCACAGCTGGGCAGAGGAGAGAAAAATTAACAAAAAAACCCCATCAGATTGTAGCACTCATGGTCTGATAAGAGAATGAGATGAACTGAGCTGGAGGTGCCTCTTGGAGGTTTATGAGTTAAGGCAGGAGAGAAACACTCCAAGGGCAAAACAGGCTTGGCTTAGAGGCACAAGTGAGTTTATTACTAACAAAATCAGAGGAGGATAATGAGAATAAAACAAGCCCTTAAAAACAAAATCAGAGGAGGATAATGAGAATAAAATAAGCCCTTAAAAACAAAATCAGAGGAGGATAATGAGAAGTAAAAGAAGCCCTTAAAAACACCAATGACTTTATTACTAACAAAATCAGAGGAGGATAATGAGAAGTAAAAGAAGCCCTTAAAAACACCAATGACTTTATTACTAACAAAATCAGAGGAGGATAATGAGAATAAAATAAGCCCTTAAAAACAAAATCAGAGGAGGATAATGAGAATAAAATAAACCCTTAGAACACCTTTATTCCCCCAACCCGTCCCTCCTTCCCACCGACAGCGCAGGCAGACAGGGCAGGGAGGGGGTTGGTGGGTGTTTTCTCCAAGGCGGCAGGGAAAGCAGGCAGGAGCTGAGGAATGAACAGCAATTCTCTGTTCCCTGTGTGCAGATGCCTCGGAGTTCAGCTGCAGGGAGATGCGCACCACTCGCTACGTGACGGACGGGCCGTGCCGCAGCCTGAAGCCGGTCAAGGAGCTGCTCTGCTCCGGCCACTGCGAGCCCTCGCACCTCCTGCCCAACTCCATCGGCAGGGGCAAGTGGTGGCGGCAGAACGCGCTGGATTACCGCTGCATCCCCGCGCACACCCGCACCCAGCGCATCCTGATGGCCTGTCCCCAGGAGGAGACTCGGACTTACAAATTCCGAGCGGCCACGTCGTGCAAGTGCAAGCGCTACACTCGCTACCACAACCAGTCCGAGCTCAAGGACTTCGGCAAGGAAAGCGCCCGGCCCCAGAAGAACAAGAAGCCTCATCTCTCCAGAGCCCGGAGCGGCAAATCCAACCAGCACGAGCTAGAAAACGCTTATTAGGAGGTGGCTCTGGGTGACACAGACTGGCAGCTCTGGATGTTTTCTAAACCATCAAAAAGGCACTCAGAGGCCACAGCATGATGTTCTGACTGCAGTAGGTTCCAATTCCTTCTGCTAAGCTGGGTCAAAGGCTCACATAGGCAGAAATCGATCAGATTGTAGCACTTATGGTCTGATAAGAGAGTGAGAGAAAGCGAGCTGGAGGTAGCTGGGGGTACCCCTTGGAGGGTCACTGGAGTTTGTGTGTCCTGCACGAGTAGGAAGGCAGAGGGAAGTGAAGCTGTTGTGGTGACAATCACGCTTTGCTAGAAATCATCCCGCTCACTTTCTGTGAAAAGAACACTGAGATCCCTTTCCCAGGCAAGGATGCAGGACAAGCTTGCAATTAGGGAAGCACCAGGAGGGTTTGCACTCTCTGAGGGAGCCACAGAAAGTTAGGGGTAGCAGGGATTTCAAGATACGGTGAATGAAGTCAAAATGTTGGAAAATTACCACACTATCAGATGTCCTCATGCACCAGGCCTTTCCTCTCAAACACAGAAATCAAAATATGAGACACTAGTGTTCTCCAAACAGAAATAAAAGTGTGACAAATCGATTTCATACTTTTAATTAAAAGATTATGGGGTCGACAAATTCAAAACTGAGATTTGGCAACTGAAACCGTATTGATTTAGGAACAGTGATTTGGTTTAGGGACAATTCAACAAATTCTCCTAAGTGGAGCAGGTTTCTGAAAAAGATGCTCCTCTCCAACCAGATAACCTCAGTGATGTTTGTCCTGTAAACAGCTAACATTATACATAGTTTAACATAGAAGATACTGATTATTCCTGATTTCCTAGAACACCTTTGACTTTAATTAATCAGCTTAGATACATCCATTTACATTTTCTGTTCTGTAGAGTTTGGATTATCTGGCCACACACTCTGTAGCACTAAAACTGTGCAAACCAAGCTCTGTGAGTAAGGTGGTTTAAGGCATTAAAAGTGAGCCTCTGCTAAGTCATGAATTCCTCTAGAAAAGTCTTTAGGATGTGCAGCTTTGATAAGTCTTTCGTTTGGCAGCAACTTTCCTTTACTTAGCTTCTCAACACTCAGACTAATGTTTGTGTTTTTACATTAAAGAATATTGTTAGAAAGTGACTTGTCACATACTTTATACAGCCTGTAGAATTTATGCTGAAATAATATAAACTGTGGAAATTTGCAATGTTGATAGATTTTTCAGTTATTTTATGTGGGACCAGAACCTAGAGAGAAAAGGTATCATTTCAGAGAGTGAATTACGTATTTATTTTTTTTTCCCAGAAATTATTTATGCAATGTTTTAACTTGTAGAGAACGAGAAGTAATACTGCTTTAAAAATAGTAGTGTGTTATTTTTAATTTCAAATACGTTGTTAATAAAGTAGAAACAATGATTAATTATAGAAAGACTCGTTGATTTTCAGCTGCAGTATAAAGCTGATTTCCTGCAAAGCCAGGAATTTACAGAACAGTCAGGGTGCCAAGTGCAGTTTCTGTGGTCAAAAGTGTAAAAATCCTTAATTCCAACAACCTACACATCCCTAAAAAACTCCATCCTGGAACTCCTTGCTCTGGTACAGGATCTTTCTCATGGAAAAGGCCTTCCTGGGCAGATGAGTAGCTCAGAATTATTTATGTACTCTCATTTCTGCTTCCCCGGAGCATTTCCTGATCATAACCAGATAAAGCCACCAAAGAAAACAATAAATCTGTGAACTGTCAATCAAGAGCTCTTGATTGAAATCTGATTGCTTCAGATTTCTTTTATTGAAAGAAAAAAAAAAAGAAAAAGAAGTGTGGAATCCCCTTTCTTGCTGCCAAGCAACAGTTAAAAATTTTTACAGTTTGGTATTGTAGACCTGTGCTCATTTTCATTTAGTCTTTAAGAAACATTTTCCAATCAAGTCAGAGAAAACTGAGCTTGGGCTTTTTACCTTCCCTTGGCTGGAGCCAGCTGCCTGTCAGAACTGAACAAAGCCAAAATGGGCAATCCTCAGAGAAGTAATCAAGCAATCACTTTTTTTCAGACAGAATTCACAATTTCTCCAAATCTGCTTTACCCCCTGGTTTTTATTTCCAAGAATTTGTGTAGACCATGGCACACTCTCTACAATACACTCACTGGCTTAAAATAGTCACTTACTTCATTTCTTTCTCTGGCAAAAATACAATTCTGCTGTTATTCAGTGAAAAATAAACCTACCAGCAGAAGAAGGATCCTGCTGGTACCCACAAGGCCCCAAAGATTTTGCACAGGGTTCATCTGTCGAATTAGAAATTGTACAACAAAGAGCATAATTTATCCAGTGAGGTCCTAGGCCCAGAAAACACAGCTCATGTGTGTTCTGCAAGTGTGGCTGAGAAAGTCAGCAATGTGAAATATGGAAGGAATAAACAGGTATTTTTTTAGCCACATGACATCAACTTATAATTAGCTTGTTTCACTCAAATTAGTGCAGCATATGGGCACAGAGAACAACTTTTCTATAATAAACAGCCTCAGAAGCCTTCAATTATCATATAACATATTTATATCTAGCTGGAGTTTGGATTGAACATGCTGTGCAGCTGTAACCTGAAATTTAATAAACTGGAACTCCCCTTGACAGGCCAGCAGTGGAAGTCCACTTCTAAAATAACTCAGCATTTAAAATAAAGCCAGCACAAACTGCAGAACTTGCAGCACATGCAGCCAAAGTCATTTTGTTACACAAAACAGTGCAGCTGCTCCCTTTGCAGTCCTGGAGCCATCAAAGGACAATTCAACTCAAAGTTTTTTTCAAGGGACTGACATTTCTCTTCCCAGAATTGTGGAAACAGTTTTTAACACTGAATTTTGGAGAGCCAAGCAGCAGAGTTCCCTGGGCAAGGCTCATGATGCCTCGTTGCCATTTCACTGAATTGGGAATATGGGGCTTTGCTGTATTTTTTTTTATATTATTCACCAAAATGAATTTTACTCTGGGCAGAGTATAACAACAAACACAGTGTGTCTCAAGACCAAAGGGAGGAAGTAATGCTGATTCTCCTGTCTCTGTTAACCATTTCTGATGCTGCACCCTGAACTGGTTATTTCTTTCAATCCTAAAAGCTTTCACTGTTCTTCTATGAGAACAACCTCTTACTGTAAGAAGAGGATAATAAAACTCATCAGTAAACCCTGAACATAGGTAAAACTCATCAGCACATGCCCTGCTAATTCTGGAGTAAAAGTATAACAAACACAAAGAGAACCTTTAAAACACCTCACCTTTACCACATCACATTGTACAGATAAATTGAGCACTTCCAGGGATGGGGGAACCTGCTCCAGTGCCTCACCACCCTCACAGTAAAGAATTTCTTCCTAAAATCTAACCCTCCTCCTGTTTAAAACCATTGCCCCTCAGCCTGTCCCCAGACTCCCTGATGCAGAGGCCTGTCCATGTTTTCTGCAAGCCCCTATTTAGGTGTTGGAAGTCTGCTCTAAGTTCTTCTGGAGCCATAAACATCCATTTTAGCCCTCCCAGGTGAGGCAGTGTGTGATGTGAATCATTTTTTTTTTTGCTCATATTGGCCACTTAGATTACAGCTGATACCAGTGGGCCTGTCATGACACTTGGGAACTCCCACTCAGATGGAAATTGTGAATTTTCTGACAAACCTGAGAACACATTGGTCTGTTCTTGGTGTCCAGAAGGGTAATAGCATCATTTTCATCTCAAAGGGGAGCAGCCCCAAATCCTTGACTGAGTCCTGAGTCCCAAATCCTTGACTGAGTTACAAATCCAAAGTCATCCCCACTGAAGGCTCCCACATCAGGCTGTTTGGAACAACAACCCTCAGGCTCAAGCTTTCTAGTTCATGGCTTTCCAGGCAATTTAAATATACTCTCAAACCAAGGAACAACAGGGTATTTATTCATGGTTATCAAGCTCCTAAATTAAACAGACACCATTATCACTCCACTAACAATTTAATGCTTGCAGCATGAGGTTATTTCAAATAAGAAAACAGCTCAGCTCTGGCTAAATAAATAAGTGATGTCACTCTTCATTCAGACCTCCAGATTCTTTGGTGTAAAAACTTCCCTTAGGAGAGCTCTTGGGACACGGTGGCTCCTCTGAGACTATTTACATCTCTCAATTTCTCTAATCTCTTCTTCCTTCCTTCCTCCTGTCTATTTCCTTCCCTTTCACTATAAACTGGCCAGTATTTAACTCTAATGCTTCCACTCTGCCCAACATGCTTTTAAAATTGGGTGGTTGTTGGTTTGTTGTTTTGTTGGGGTTTTTTTTATAACCAGAAATAAGGCTTAATTTAAGGTAATTACTTTCCCATTTGGAGAGTTTTGCTATTTGCAGGGCCTTATTTTTTTTCCCCTAGTCAAATTAGCAGGAGAAGTTAGTTTTAAAAGTGATAGTTTTCTCCTAAAATTGTTCTTCAGATTAAGGGTAGCGCTCGAAACCAGAAACTTCTCACTCCTGTTTAATTTCTGCATGTCTAGAAACAAAAGTAGTGCTATCAGGAAATTATTGAGGGGAGGAAGAGGACAAACAATGGCATAGACTTCCAGTGAAAATATGTGTGTATTTAAGCCTGATCACCAATTAATATGGGCTTCCAAATAAATTAATCTTCAAATCAGAGGTGTCCAGAGTACCTCCTAGGAGTCAAAAATGGGCCCATTGGAAAAGATACTTTTCTCTAGAACTGTTTTTTTTTTTTTCAGTAACATCTCTAATAAGGTGTTGAGAACTCACAATCAGTCCTAAGGATTGAACTTGCACTGGCAGTGGAACAACAGCACTTTGTGGAACGAAAAGTGTTAAAAAAGGGAAATATTCAACAGACACTGATAGGAGTAAGTGAAAAAGACATCCTTAGTGGGAAAACTGGCATAATTTCAGAATCCAAGCATCATCCCCTCAGACAGATCCCCTGTTTGGAGTGCTGCCTGTCTAACCTGCAAGGATTTTAACTAGTTGTTCATTATTTGGGGAGCTTGGAACCTCAAAGGGGCCACGGGATGTGTGCAACTGGTTTGGAGCACAGTCTGAGCTGGCAGTTTGCTTGTGAGCAATAAACTCAGCCCACATCCAATTTACTTTTAAGCTACACAGCCCTCAAATCTGTAATTCTGGTTTGGTCAGCAGTGCCATCACCCTGTATTTACTGAAAAACACCATTATTATTTTGAAATGTGTGTTACGTATAGACATGCCAAAGGACCTTGGATTTAGTTGTAGTTCTCTGCAAACAGTGGAAATGTAAATTCTAATATATATTTAGAGTGCAGATAGAATGACACAGGCCAAAGGATATTTGTGCAAACGTTTTTTTTATGGGTGGTCTTTAGGGAAATGACAGTTATTGGGAAAACTTATTTGGACCTGGCTCTTCAAGGAGACCTCACACACAAGTCTGGTGAAAGGCTGGTCCAGGCAACTTTTGTAAAAAATCAAAAAAAACACCCAAAAAACATAAGTAAGAAGAAAGTAATGTCCGAGAGATAACTGCAACTGATACAGGTTTCTGTGGAGCTGTACTGATTTTTGATATCTGGCTCCTAAGACAGTATTTAAAGGACAATCACCCAGATTGCAGTTTAAAAAAAAATCTACATATCAAAGGCCAAAAAAGTCCTACTAATCAGCCAGAATAAACACATTTAGCAGTGATAACAGAAGGATTCTTCACATCTGCAGCCCATGGCAATTTAAAATTAGTTAATTTTCATAAATTTCACTCTGAGTTACTGGGCAGTTTGTAGACATACTGAGCTCCAAGTAGCACATACATAGAGGATATAGATGTGAAAGAAATAAGTGGAAGTAGAATAGGATAATACATTACAATTGTGTGGCAATGTATTTGTGAAGGAAGAAAAGCAGCTGGGATATTGGCAAGGCAAATCAGAAAAGTTTAAATGGATCTGAGTTACTAAGTCCATTTTGTTTGACCAAAGCCTTGAGTCCTGTGCATGCTTGGTGTTTCGTATCCTAAATTACAATATCTGACAAGAAAAAAATTGGGTTTTGTCTTTGATCCTCAGCTAAAGCAGACTGAGAAAATCCCTTCATAATTGGTTAATAGTTCATGGGGCTAAAATTGTTGTTGTAGCACAATCTGTGGGAACAACACAGGAGAAACATTTCCTGCAGAAAGAATGCTGAAGTTTAATTACTGCACATCACATGAGGGAGAATTTCAATTTTTAGAGCCTTGTGTTCAGGCAGTTACTAGGTAGCCAGCCTGTAGTGGAATATTGATGCTTTAGACTAATCTCTGCTGTGCCAGAGAACAGTGGAGGGGCCTCATTCTCATGATGGGGTAGGAGGAATGCTACACATTTCTTAGGTCTTATCATCATGTACATTGCTATGCCAGGCAGTTTAATTAATAACTGTCGACATCTTGTCATTTATCATTACCCAAACAGGAGGCAAGGACCCTTCCATGTGCATGCTGTACAAATAAATTAAAGTTGTCTCCCCCAGTCCCACGGGTTTGCTGCTGTCACTCACTCGTGTTGTCCTTCCTGCAGTTCAAAGAATTGCATCTTATCTTGCTCCCAGGACTATTTATGCCCTGTAAAACAAAAGCACATGCAAGCCTGGTGGATAATCAACCAGCAATATTGAGGGGGAGAATTAAATTATTGAGTTCACCAGAAAACATTGACCACTTGGTTTTAAATGTACAACAAGGAAGATTGTTGCATGAGCAAAGAAATGAGGAAACGCCACAATGATGTCAAAATGAGCTTTTTCACTGACTTCAAATGTCATCAGAGAAATGTCTTATTTTCACATCACAAAGCTAAATACTAACTAGTTCAGTGTAAGTAAATTGCTCATTTTTCTTTGGAATCACATGCAGCACACAGGAACACCCAGAACAGCTCTGGGTGCTGTACAAAATTTTGTTTCCAACAGTCAAGTTGAAAAACTTTCTCTCTGTGAATTCTTTGATTCTTAATAGCAATTTGCAAGGAAAACCTATTCCACCTGAAATGAGAGAAGTAGTGTGATAGACACACTTCCAAACACAAGCCATTTTTGGTAAATAAAAAGTTTATTAGACATATTCTATCATTAGGGACACAGCATGCCAAGGACTGCACACAGGGAAACAGGAGCCCCACAAATATTGTTACTTAAGTTTAAAAAACACCCAAACTGAGCTCCATTTACTCTGCACAACACACTGAATTGTGAGAAATTTTCATGCTATTCTGTGATTGCAGACAGAGCTCCCTGTGTCTGCCCAAGACAAATGATGGAGCATCTCTGTTTTCACTCTGCAGGCACCTCTGGCTGACTGATGGAGCTGCCCTCAGTGGTGGCTCCTCTGAAGGGCAGCAGGAAGGGAAGGACTCCTGCAGGGACTGCCAGAACCTCCCAGGCAGAAGAAGGGTGCTGGCTGCCTTTAAAGAATCATATTAAATTGCAACTCTCTAAGGTATTTGTTGAAGCCACCAGGATGATTGAGGCCACACTTTCATCAGGAGACCAGTTAAGGAAATTGTGGCACGTGGCAGTGGGAGCCTATCAGGTGCCCCAGCTCTGTCCCTTAGACTGATCCTGTGTGCAGGAGAGCTTCTGCAGCACTGGGGATTGTGCCTCTTCCCAACTGCACACCCAAATTTCATGAAGAGAAGGCATGCTCAAACACCAGCACACAGACAGGTGCAAACAGGAAAATCGTGCACCAGAGCTTGTGAGGGCCTCTTGTCTAAAATGTCACAGGGACAAAAAGCAACAGCCATGGGATGGAGCAAAGGAAAGAGACCTTTCACATGCCAGCCTGAGCAGAAGCCCATGGCAGACCTAAGGCTCAGGTGTCAAAGAGCTGAACAGAGTGCATTTTAATAGTGTGAGATGTGGTAATTCTGGCCCCTTCTGGCTGCAGTAAATTGCCCTGTTTGGCTGGAGCCAAGCTGAAATAGCACGTTGGGCATGCATCAGGAAATTACCTCAGAATATACGAAGCCTCAGCCTCTAGGTGATAAGTAAGGGCCCAACAAATTAATCTCATCATCTGCATTCATCTTTGGATGCTGCTCTGTGCCAGGCCACAGTGTGTGGGCTGGAGCCTATTTTTTTTCATTTGTCTAACTTAAATTGGTAGTTTGAGTTCCTATGATACAAATGTTCTATTCTGTGCTGTCTGCATGGTAGATTGTTCTTACTGAAATAGGAAGAATTATCATGTCATATTTTACAGACATGTGGACAAATTATTATGAGCCTTCTTTTGTCAACATAGCTTGAATTATACATTATGCAAGTCTGGTGAAGGGAATTTATGGACATCCTCAGTCTATTTTCCTTTCATGGCAAGTATTTTTATTAATAATTGTAACTTATTTATTATGCCATTCAGAATCCACTCACTTCTACAGTCTATCTCTGAAGTGCCTTCCTCACTGTATCATTAAGGCCTTTCAAGATCAAAAATCACACCTAAGTGAAATGGAAAAAAAGAGTTGCCTTAGACTCATGATTGGAACTTAGGTATGCTATTAAAAAATAAAAAAATAAAGAAAAAAATAACACATTACTTCACATTACTTTATAGAGAACAATCCTCCCTCCATTTCAAAGAAATGCATTTCTTTTTCCAAAATATGCCAGCAAATTTTGAATGTTTCAGCAGCAGAAAGAACAGAATCATTCCAACTCTCCCTTTTTTCCCTGAGACATGCAGTGACTCTATTGCAGACATAAGGAGGACAGACAAACCTTTCTTTTGCCTGTATTCTGTCTTTCTTTTGCTCATTTTAGAGATAGTAAATGGAGGAGGATTTGGGTGTTTTATCAAATCTATTATTTATTCTGAAAACTAAATGCTTTAAGGCACAGGAAGACCAATTTGTGTGCAGAGTTTTCAGACTCTTCAATAAATTTATGAATATGTGCTCAAGTCACAAAGACCCCACAGATTACTGTGAGAAATAATCCTCTTACTGCAATATCAGTCCTTAATGATGAATTTATAATCTTTGGCAAATGATAAAAGTCATGACAATAACCAGAGGAGAATACATGTAATATAATTCATTTTCCAGCTCCTTTTCTTCATTCTGCAAACAGTAGCTAACAATGTCTTTGGTAACTCATCCCTGAATGGTGGTTACACGTGACAGATGTGCCAAAAGTTAATTTTCTGTCTGTCTCTACCTTCTAGAAAAGGGGAAATTATTCCTCTTGGGTGAAATCTAAGGCATGCACAGATGGGAATACAAGTGGTTTTTACTGGTACAAAGATGTGAATATTTCTATGGTAAGACTCTCTTAGTTTTGTTTCTCCTACCCTTTAGATTTGGTAATAGATTTTTACTCCACAAAACCATTGAATCAAGAAGAAAAAAGGAGTTTTCTTGTGCCAGTGGGTTGCAGTGCAGGAGAGACAGTCTGTGGAAGGATCCTTTCTGAAACATTCCTCAATTTCTCACTCTGGTAGTGAAAGCCACGGTGTCTGTACAGCTCTGCTGTGGACAAATGCAGAATTATCTGCCTTCCAAACTGAGCTGGAGCCCTTAGATGTGCCAACTGCCTAGGAAGAAACAGCAGCAGAGAGCAAACTGCATCAGAGAAAGACCCTGTGCAGCATTAACTCTGTTGGAAACCTAGGGGATTGGAAAATGGACCATTACCTATCCTAACTCATGAAAAACCCCAACCTCCCAGTTATCTGAAGGCCTAGGACTGACCCCTGTGGTGAGATGGTCTTTGGGGAGAGGTAATTCTCACTCCTGCAAACACAGATCTGAAGTTGGTCAAGGCATGAGAACTTACAACTCAAAGATGATTTTTTTTCTTTGCTTCAGTGGTTAAAAGAAGTTTAACACTTTAAACCAGGAACAATTCTTCATGCTCTAAGGGAAATTCAGTATGTTCATGCATATTTGGATGACTAAACAAAATTGAAGCATAAAATGTTCACTATTTCAGCACAAGTGGGTAAGGCAAAGATACTACCTTAAAAGTTAAAAAAAAAAAAAAATTAAAGTGGCCCTTAAAAATCTATACAGATTAGGATTTAGTCCATGATCCCCTCCTGATGATACATAAACCCAACTGATTTATAGACAGCCTCCCAATGTTAATGTGATAATGAAGGGGGATAGTTATCCCATCTGTGAAAGTCCAAAGCTCTGTGGCACAGAATTCTACACTTAGGCTATGAGGCCAGAGACAAATGCATTTTTGCAAGGAAGGAGAGAAAAGGTCAGAAGTTGATTTATTCATTAGCCTGCACAAGAGCACAACACTTTGAAATTGTCTCTGAAATAACAACTGCAGCTATAGGGACTAGAATTCATATATCAGGAAGTTTGTTTTCTAATTCTCTGGGCAAGGGAAGAATTCAGGTTCAGCTTATGCTTGCTGTCCTTTTGTTTACACTTCTGTTTGCTGAAATACCCAGCACCAGCCTTGTATTGGTCTGGCTTGGTCATCTGCCAGTTACCCACTGGGGTCACCGTGACATCTCAGCAAACACCAAACTGGTGAATTCACAAAGTTTGCTCCTTGCTCCAGGATCATGTTGGTAGAACACTCTCTTCTCTGCATTGTTCTTCCTGCTGGGTTGGCTCCTGGGAGGGGACCAAGAGTGCCAGAAGCTGGGGACACACCCTCAGGGCTGCTTCTCTTGAATGACAACCCAGCCAGTTTGGCTTCAGCAAAAATTCCTGCCTTCAAACCCTAATTACTGTGCTGGCACAGCACTCTGAGTGGTTTTTCTAATTGTTTGTATTTATTTGCAAAGTCTCTACTGCACAGGGTCCTGTGATAAATATAATTCCACTCCTGGCTAATTCGATGCTTTTTTGGGGGGTAGAAGGGAGAGTAATTTCATGGTAAACCATAATTACTAGAACAAGAAGTACCTTAATTGCCAATCCAATCTGAGGGAGTAGCTGAGGCTCGAATCAGCCTAATTAGAATTCTACTTGTTCATAATAAATAAGCAGTAATTACTAATTGGACCTAGCCTACAGTATTCTAAAAGTGTGAACTTAATGTCAGTCTGTGTTTAATTTTGGCCATTTCCTCCTTGCTCTGGACTGACAGTCCAGCACAGAACTGAACAGAGCAGATATCTGAGACCTTTAAGTCTTCTGCTGTTGGCTTCTAGTGGCAGAACAGACAACTTGATAATGCAATTTATCACTGCTGAGCTCCTGAATACCTAATTCCAGCTGCAGGTGTAACACACAGGCACCTCCAACAATATGGTGGAAATAGTGGAAAAAAATCCTTTTAGCTTTTCCCTGTTCCTCACCTTTTCTGATGAAACCACACTCATTTGCATGTTAAAAATGTTTTATATTCTGATTTGGGTCATTCATGGCTAAAAACCAGGGTTTCTGACTGATAAAAAGAGGGATATTATTACAATATACTGATAGCTTGGCTCCAGCTGTTTATCCAATATGTAATCACAAGCATAAATCACATTCTGCCTGAAAGGAGGCTGTAGCCTTGGGGCAGCCAGGGACAGGACAACAGGACACAGCCTTGAGCTGCACCCAGGGTGTTTAGGCTGGACATGAGGGAGAATTCCTTCCCAGAAAGGGTGATCAGACCTTGGAAGGCCCAGGGAGGTGGTGGAGTCACCATCCCTGGATGTGTTTAAGCAAAGCCTGGATGCAGCACTCAGTGCCATGGTTTAGCTGATGAGGTGGTGTTGGGACATAGGCTGGACTCAGGTTTGTATAAAATTGTATAAAATCAGAGGTCTTTTCCAACCTAACTGATTCTGGGACAGCAAAAGGAGATCTGCCAGTCTTCTTCCCACATTTTGCTGACCTGCCTAACTGAGATATTCTTACAGGCCTGAAACAACACTAGCAAGTTACAGCATAAACAAAGCATCATAAAAGCATTTCTTCCACAGTTTCCCCTCTCATTTTTTCCTAAGAACTCACTAGTTGGTAATGGAAACATTATGTTAGACCTACAAACACATTCTAACTTGTGGTTGGTACATGTGTTCAGCAGATTTTACAATTAGAACACTATAGTAATAAAAATTCAGTCAAAGATTTTCCATTTCCAGTGAACCTTACCAGTCTACTAATCTTTATCACTAATGGGGAGCTGGAGATTTGTTAATTACAGCAGGCACAGGTACAGCAGCTTTGTATCCTAAAGAGTCCCCTAAAAAACATGGGTAAGAAGCAACTGTGGGAGTCAGAACAGAAATATTGCAGCATCAACCTGGTCTTGCAGGGCTCTCTCTAATGAGTAGGAGTGATGTTAACCAGTCAGACTGACTGGCCAAGAGACAAATATCTGACCCAAACCCCGAATGTCAGGGTGTTCCAATCTGTCAGTAGCCCCAAACCCCAAATGTCAGGGTGTTCTAATCTGTCAGTAGCCCCATATCCTCCCAGCTACAGCTGGTCACAGTGTTACACAAACCCTGGAACCAGCAGCTCCTCTTCACCCCATTTTTAGCTTTTTTTCTTTTTCTTTTTTTCTTTTTCTTTCTCTCTCTCTCTCTCTCTCTTTTTTTTTTTTTTTTTTTTTTTTTTTTTTTTTTTTTTTCCAATTTTGAATCCTTCAGAAATAAATAGAATTCCTTGGGTTGTTTTTTTTTTTTTTTTTTTTCTTAGATCAGCCTCTGTTCTCATAGCTTCTGGGCAAATACTTCCTTATTTGCCAGAGGGCTTAAGGCCCTGGGAACCCAGCAAGGGGCAAGTGGAGGAGCTGCTCACACTCTTTCTTACCAAGCTAAAAATCACTTTTTCTATCAATCAAACCCTACATGAGGCCTTCTTCAACTTATAGGCTCCTCACCTTTGTGTTATGATCCTGCCAGTCACTGTCATGGCAACCACAGAGACCATTCCAGCTGAGGAAACTGCTACTTTTTTGGGGTAGCCAGTTGTTTGACACTTTAAAAAACGGAGCATCCACTAGAAAAAATTTCCTTTTTTTTTATCATGCATGGAACTAAAAAGAGCAAGACATGTAATACTCAAGAAAATGTGAAAAATCAAATTTTTTCTCCATAAACCCATAACTGTTGCATCCTGAGCCACAGCAGGAACCATGGTGCCTCACTGTCTTTGAGCAACAAACCACAGGAGTGACTGTCCCAGTCACCTTCTAGCACAGAATTTTGTTCCTCACACACATTTCTCCCACAATAGCAACAGCCCAATCACCAGAGAAAAATTAACACCTCCCCTTACCCCCAGACAACAATCTGGCAAACACACTTATAATTTGCTGCAGGGCCCTGCACTAAGTTATAGGGATAAAATAAAACCAAGTGAGGAAAGAGCCACGAGGCAAGGGAGAGCCACTACAACCAGGGAGAGGGGGAGCAATAATTCAGCAAATCTGGGGAGAGCCTTGTCCCTGCACCCAAAGGCCCCCCAAGGCTCAGGGAGTCTGAATGTGCCCCCACTCCTGAGCTTGCCCTTGTTCTATTGCCTAAAGGAGCCTCCAAAATTCTCTTTTTATAAATCCTGAGTTGGGCAAGCAAATCCTGCCCATGGGGCTGTGGAACAGACTGTGGAAAATCCATGAAAAAGCACATACTCACCAAGCAGTGGACAGGTGATGCAATTCAGCTTTTTTGGTTTTTTGATTTTTTTAAAATTATTTTTAATGTAAACCAAAAGAATAATGGAGGCCCTTGATAAAGCATCTTCATACTTTTAGCCTATATTATTTAATTTTATTTCTTTATTTCTAAGTGGAAGGAGGCAAGGGGGAAGGCACCATTCTATTTGAACCTCAGCCACAACTTCCCCGTTTTTTTTTACCCAGAATTGCAGGTAGACATCTCCACCTGGTGGCATGAAAACAAAGGATCCCTTGAAAAATTCTGAATTGCTATTTTAGGCAAAGGCAGCAGGCTAACATGACTTCTGTAAATGATTTCCCAAAGCAAGCTGTGCTCGTTGGCAGCACGCTTACACAAAAATTCAGGGAGGAAAAAGGTTTTATAGACTACTGGCTACATATAAACCAAGGAGTTTGTATCTGATAATGAATGATTATCATATATAAACATGATATTTAGATATAGATATAGATATAGATATAGATATATAGATATAGAGATATAGAGATAGAGATAGAGATAGAGATAGAGATATATAGATATAACAGAGAGCCCTTAATAAATATCATATATAAATATTGATATGATGATGATGCCAACTGCTTGTTGGCAGCACGCTTACACAAAAATTCAGGGAGGAAAAAGGTTTTATAGACTATTGGCTACATATAAACCAAGGAGTTTGTATCTGATAATGAATGATTATCATATATAAACATGATATTTAGATATATAGATATAGATATAGATATAGATATAGATATATAGATATACAGGTATACAGGTATATAGATATATAGATATATAGATATATAGATATATATATATATATATAGAGATAGATAGATATAGATATAGATATAGATATAGATATAGATATAGATATAGATATAGATATAACAGAGAGCCCTTAATAAATACCATATATAAATATTGATATGATGATGAATCATGTAACATGAGGATGCTGCATTCAGTTACCCTTTCTGTATTCAAAGATCCATAAATGCACACTAAAAATGGTTTTCTATAGCCTTGTAACCCCTTGGAGGACAGATCAGCAGGCAGTGGAGCAAGGAAAACTTGGTTCAAGTTACAGAAAAACACCTCAAGAGAGGGGCCAGCATAGAACCTCTGCTCTCACAAGCAGACACAACCTGCATCCCTTATTTCCAGGGCACAAGCTGACAGGCTGGTTAGTGCAAATTCACTTTTCATGGGCTGCATAACTTAGGGTGTTCCAAAAAACAGTGAAGCTGGTGCAATGAAATGGGAATTGTAGTTCCATTTCATTTAAAAATGTACCAATAGAGGGAGATACTCCACTGTAAACAAGTAATTGCTTCACAGCAGAACTTCCTGGAAAAGAGAATTTGAACTGAACAGAAACAAGTCATTGTTGTTCTAGTTCTGAGGTGTAATACAACACAATGTGCTCTGTGGTTTCAGCAGAATTCCCTAAAAAACGGCAACTGATTGAACTTTAATTACTAGACAGGATCATATAGGACACCTTTAATATTTAAATATTTACTACTAATTTACTCTGATCTCTTCAAACCATTCTGGGACTATATTCCACATAATAATAGCAAATGCTTTTATAATTTTGGGGGGGGGAAATCGTTTTCCATTACAGTCATTCAACAGAAGAATGAATTCTGGCTCCTCTAAAAATCCTGTACAAAATTTTCATTTAATTGCCTTCAATTTAATTAGCTCCACTGAAGGAGATCACAGAGCACAGTGGTAAAGGCAAAGGGTGGTAGTGCAGACCTCTTGGCACTGAAGAAATTTAGAAGTTTATTATGGTCAGATAATCCTACAAATGCATTTATTAGGATCTCCAGAGATACATGGGATTCTTAATACAACAAAAACTCAAAATGAAAATGTTGCATTCTGCTCTGCCTCGAAATATATGAACCACACACTGAAGTCTAAGTGTAGATTTGTTAATCCACATGCACAAAAAATGGTTTTAAAAGGCTGAGTTCTGTTCCTCTCTGTTCCTTGGGGATGCCATGATTCCTGTTTCTTTCACATTATCTGATGAAAAGAACAGAAGGGTTTTGCAATCTGCCAAAAGCTGAGCTAATTTTGTATTCTTCAAACTATGTGCCAGTCAAACTCTTCAGCTGTTCCACTGCTGACCTTACAAAATATTCTTGAATTAATAGAAAGTTTCTGCTGCCTTGGACCTTGTTCAGGACATTGAGCTCTCCACGAAATAGCTGCAATACCATGCACAACATAAAGACAGGAGTCATTAAAAAAAAGATGATTAATCAAAGGTTTTGGCAAATGGTCTTTCCTGTCTTAAGGATTAATGTTGTAGTTGAGACACTTTTTGCTTTTATGACCTTTCAAGGGAGGGATATTCCTCTTCTTTACATGGTACTGGGCCTTAAATGCACAAAAAGAGCTTCAAGAGGAGAGACAAGCAAGGAACACAGAAGTTGTGTCTAGACCTGCAAGCCAAGATCTTTGCTCCCTCAGCACACAGCTGCTGATAAAACAGAACATGCTTTGCTTCCTGTAATTGCTTAATTGCAATCAATATTATAAATATTTTTCTATTTGCATTCATACTTCTTGATAATAGAAAGAAGCGAGAAGACAATGTTTTAAACAAATTGTGTGGAAAAAAAAATCCCAGTTAAGTGGGAACAGGTCTAAGGTACAAGAAAAACATGTATGCATCTGCCCATGCTAGAATTTGTTGTGTCTAATTTCCCATCTTCAATGACAGCAGCACCCTTCTTTTTTTCCTTTAAGGGTTTCATGTCAATTTTTTTTAAGAACAAAACACTGTGTAACATTACAGCAGCTTCCAGGTAGTGTTTTTCCTTTTAATATTTCTGCAAACTTAAAGCTCTTTCTTCTGCTTTTTGCTTCTACTGCTCCCTGTCCTAAGATAAATTATCACGTAAGTGTCTCTAACACTTCTTGATGTTTTCTCTACCTGAAGCAGGATTTCTTTTTTTTTTTTTTCTTCACTACTGTGAGGCCATCAAATTTAATTAATCCCGGAAATATTGACTTAGTGCTAAGGGAAACATTATCATTAAATTAGAAACGCTGGTGGTGGTGGTGCCAGCTCCCCATCTGCAGAGAAAGGCAGACACTCTGTCTCAGTACGTGGAGCACATTTTAGGTAAAATTCTTTGGGGCCAAAAGCATTGTTTACTCACTTAAATTCAGATGTTCATTATACTACCTCAGTTCGAGGAGCTGCTTGTTTGGCATCTTCTTGTCAACACTATTTCTCTGGCATTACATATAATTTGTGCTTAAAAATCCCCTACAAATTGACTGAAAACGTGTTCTTAGAAGTTCAGGGAGAAGAGAGAGAAAGATATCATACAACTGTGATATCACTGTTATAAAATAGCCACTTTTTATTTTTTTTTTAAGAAGGAATGCAAACTTCCTCTCTAAATCCCCTCCTTCAAATTACCAAAAATCTAATACTGATTTCCTGCAAACACAGGCCTTTTAAACTCAACTAATTTGTCATATGGCATTACATCAAAATGCAAGTTAACATTTCATGACATTTTGTCCAATGTCTTGATGTCTTTTAACAACGCTCTTTAATCACATGGCTCTTTAACTTTCGTTGGTAGGAGACCATTTCTCCTTTCCAGGTACACTGCCTCTATTAGTCTAAGCTTTACACTTCTCCTATTCTTTTACTCTTCCAGAAAGGCTGAGAAAACGATTGAAATGACAGATAGAAACACAGAGCCCATCTTTGGGCTTGGTTCCCCATCTCTCACAGCAGCTGTAGCCCCTTCTCTATTTCACAGAAAAGAAGCTGGCTGTGGCTGTCCTTGTCACCCCTTCTCCAGCTCTCCTGCCCTCTGCTGGGCCTGCTCCTTACCTGGGAATATCCCACAATGGATAGACAAAAAAACCTCAAAGATAAATCTCTGCCTCCCAGCTCTGCCTCCGGCTCCTTACGGGAGCCGCCCCTCACAACAAACCCACCTCCATCCGCGCCATCTCTTTCCCCATCCATTTCTCAGCGCTTGACCGCAGAGATGTTGACTTTACGAAGGTTAAAGGTGGCTGCCCGGGCCAACAAATGGGCTTTAGCAGGAGGGGCCGGTGGTTGTTGTTTCAGCGGTGAGGGTGTCAGGAAGATGCAGCGCTGCCCCGGCCCCCGCTGAGGCGCCGAGTGACAGCGGCAGCTGCGCCGGGGCCGCCCTGGCCTTCCCACCTCAGGAGAGGCCGCGGCTGCGCCCGTTCCCACAGCAGGGAGAGCTCCCTGAGGGAAGCGGGGCCGAGCAGTGGAAATTGGAATGCTGATGTGCAGTGTAAATTGGAATGTTGATGTGCAGCGTAAATTGGAATGCCGATGTGCAGTTTAAATTGCAATGTTGGTGTCCAGTTTAAATTGGAATGCCGATGTGCAGCGTAAATTGGAATGCCGATGTGCAGTTTAAATTGGAAAGCCGATGTGCAGTTTAAATTGGAGGAACAGCCTCTGAGGCTGGAGGATCAGCAGGGAGAGCTCCCTGAGGGAAGTGGGCCCTTGCAGTGGAAATTGGAATGCCGATGTGCAGTGTAAATTGGAATGTTGATGTCCAGTGTAAATTGGAATGCCGATGTGCAGTTTAAATTGGAATGTTGATGTCCAGTTTAAATTGGAATGCCGATGTGCAGTTTAAATTGGAATGCCGATGTGCAGTGTAAATTGGAATGTTGGTGTCCAGTTCATATTTGGAGGAGCAGCATCTGAGGCTGGAGGATCAGCAGGGAGAGCTCCCTGAGGGAAGCGGGGCCCGAGCAGTGGAAATTGGAAAGCCGATGTGCAGTGTAAATTGGAATGCCGATGTGCAGTTTAAATTGGAATGTTGATGTCCAGTTTAAATTGGAAAGCCGATGTGCAGTTTAAATTGGAGGAACAGCATCTGAGGCTGGCGGAACAGCAGGGAGAGCTCCCTGAGGGAAGCGGGCCTGAGCAGTGGAAATTGGAATGCCGATGTGCAGTTTAAATTGGAATGCCGATGTGCAGTGTAAATTGGAATGTTGATGTGCAGTGTAAACTGGAATGCTGATGTGCAGTTTAAATTGGAATGCCGATGTGCAGTTTAAATTGGAGGAACAGCCTCTGAGGCTGGAGGATCAGCAGGGAGAGCTCCCTGAGGGAAGCGGGCCCGAGCAGTGGAAATTGGAATGCCGATGTGCAGTTTAAATTGGAATGCCGATGTGCAGTGTAAATTGGAATGTTGATGTGCAGTGTAAATTGGAATGTTGATGTCCAGTTTAAATTGGAGGAACAGCATCTGAGGCTGGAGGATCAGCAGGGAGAGCTCCCTGAGGGAAACAGGGTCCGAGCAGTGGAAATTGGAATGCCGATGTGCAGTGTAAATTGGAATGTTGATGTGCAGTTTAAATTGGAATGTTGATGTCCAGTTTAAACTGGAATGCCGATGTGCAGTGTAAATTGGAATGTTGATGTGAGGTTTCCTTGCATGGGGGTGTATTGAAAATTCCCTAGAAAGTAGAATACAGAAAGAATAACTACTGGCAGCAAGCTCCAACTTTCAGCAAATACATGTGCTACAAATCTAACAAAACAAACATCACTCAAAGCCTTCCATGTGTGTACAAGCCAGGTTTAATAATTTTTTTAACCTTAGGAGTGGGCCTTAAATTATTTATAATTATTGAAGTCCTTTCTTACTTCTATTTCCCACTTTAATTCTTGAAATTTGGTGCCTATTGAATCCTGTTTAAGGGCTTTTTCTAAACCCAAGTCAGAGAATTTTGTGAACAGTGCAATAAAAATAACTTCATAGTGTTACAAGGAAACATTAAAGACTTTTTTTGTGTGTGTGCTGCTCTTTCCCTTAAAAAAAAAATACAGACATTGTTTCTTTAAAAGGCTCCATCTGCAAATCCCATTAGATGTGCATATAAGGTTTCAGATGATTAATAGCTGCCTGCTTTGCTTTGGTTGGAGGGGCTGAGGGTATGTGTGTTAACCCCTCCCTCCCCTCGCTCACATTTCACTTCACAAACTTGTCACTGTCTCCCCAGCACAGGATTTAAAAAGTGTTTCACTCGTGCCCAGCACTCCACAAGGAACCAACCCATGGCAACCCCTGCATCAATCTGGTTGCCCCAGTCAGGGCGATGAAGACCTTTAGAACCAGAGTTCCTGAACCAGCAAACCTGCAACAGCATCAAACCCACCAGGTTGTTTAGGGAGGGGATCTGTCCCGTAACATTTGGAAGAGTTTCCCTCTGCTTCTCTTCTGCTTTTTGAAGGCTGGGCTGCCCCCAGCCAGGAGCACTGAGGTGTGGACAGGACTGGAAGCAGATGGATCCCAGCAGCAGCAGCTGCATGCGCAGCCCACAGCCTCCCACCCTGCTCTGGGGCTGCGTGAGGAGCTCCCACACCGACCTGACCGCAGCTCCAGGGCTCAGCCACTATCCAGCAGCACCATTCTCCTTCCAGCAAAAACCAGATTTTGCTGCCTACTCCGATTTCTCAGCCTCCTGCCTGGTGACAGCTCCCCACAGCTTCCCGCAGGAGGAGCGGGCACTTGTGGAGCAGCACCCCTCATTCCAGAGCTCTGACTGGCACCTGGCAGCCACTGAGGCCAGAAGAGGAATAAACCCAGGATTGGCCTTGGCTTCTGGAGAGTCAGAGGGCAGCAGCCCCAGTCTGAGTGTGGCTGTGGGTGTGGATGAAGATGATGAGGCACCAGCAAATCCTACAAGTGACTCTGAGAAAAAGCCATCCAAAAGGAAAAAGGAAAGCTCAGGTAGGTGATATGAAATCAGGGTTGTGGTAGAGTGCAGGAGATGGACTGAGAACACCTGGCCAGACTGGGAGTTAAGAAAGAAAGCTGATGAGCAGAAGGTTTCACAATAGTTGACTGGGGAAACTTTAGACAGTGACAGCACAGTAACTAACTGTCTTATTCTTATTCTGCTCTTTGTATTTCACTCCTGCAGATCTTGGGTACTGAGCTAGGTGTTCTACTCACCAGCACAAGGCACATTTGCTGTAACTGAACAGGAATCACATGGCATGCACACACAGAAGTGAAAGTCCTAGGATGTGGAGTTATACAGTCACACCTGCCATTTGTCTGAGCAAAAGAGAATGGCAGAGAGCAAAGGTCCCTCATCTTGGGCTGCCTGTGGTAGTTGGAAATGTCATGGTAGGAATTTGACATCTTGGTTTATGGTGAGAAGTGCAAGAGGCAAAGTCTTCCCTTAAATGTAAATTCTGTTTGGCCTCACTAAAGGTTAAATATATGAATCTCAAAACAGGAGGTACTAAAAGTTTGCCCATCAGTACAATGTCCAACAATGCAGAAAATGTGCATGGTTTTTCATGGTGTCATCCTTGCTAGCAAAACACATCTTTTCTACAGTGTAAAAAATCAATGATTTCATAGTTGTGCAAACTCTAACTTGCTGATATCTCAGATCCAAATCTGTGAAATATGCATAAAATTGAGTTTTCTTAAGGAAGTTGTTGAAATTTAAGATCCTTATATGCATTCAAATGCCATAGCACTCATTTACAAGCTACAGTGTGTTTTTTTCCCACAGTCCTGCTACCAAAGGGAAAATATCTTCCAGTAGTCCCATTTCACAGGCAGAGAATGCAGGGATAAAAATATTAATTGATTGATTTCTAGGTTTTCTAGGTTTTCATCTATATTTAAAAGGCATGTTTAGGCAAAATTTTCCCAACTGCAAAGAAGTTTAAATAAAATAATAATTTAAAAAGTGAACAACACTTTCATGAACACATCAGCTAGTCATTGGAAAACAGCAGATTTCGGCTTACTCACATTAGAGGGATCTCTTTATCCTTAAAGAGACTGAATCCAAAGCACATCTCCCTGTTTTAAGTAGAAGAAAAAAGTTCCTTTATTCTCTCTTACTAGCACTCTTCACAGTTTCTTTTCATATTTGCTGCTGTCCCCTACACTCTTCCTTTCAGGGAGCTGTAAGCAGTGACATCTTTGAGAGGTTTGGGGTTCCACCTTCTAGTGACCACTGCAACCCTGGAGAGAGGCAGCTGTTGAGTTCAGCCCAGCATTGAAGCTGGTTGGGATCCTGGAAGGAGACACTCTCCTTGGGAGAGACACCTCTGCCTCTGGTTCCTAAGCAGCCTCTTTTTTCCCTTTTCCCTTCCCTTTTCCCTTCCCTTTTCCCTTCCCTTTTCCCTTCCCTTTCCCTTTCCCTCTCCCTTTCCCTTTCCCTTTCCTTTTCCCTTCCCTTTCCCCTGAACTTCCCTGAACTTCCCTTCCCTGAACTTCCCTGAACTTCCCTGAACTTCCCTTTCTTTACCTTTCCTTCCCTGAACTTCCCTCGCTCTCCTTTCTTCTTTTTAACCTGGCAGCACAGTAGGAAAAACCTGCCCAAGACGATTTGTCCTTTCACACATTTGTCATTTCTCACATCCTTCTTGTCAAAGCTGAAGCAGCTTGGCCACATTTCCACTTCTGGAATCTCACAGAACCTCAAGCCGTGGATAAACATTTTATCTCCTGACAGTACCCTGTGGAACACAGTGTGGATGAGAGATTCTGCTCCCAGAAATATCCAAATATCTGTTTTAAATTACTCCCATTGTCTTTTGGAGATGCAGACTGGTGAAACTGCCCCTTGGGAAGGGAGTCCTTCCCACAGGGCTGTGATGAACTCACATGTACTTTGCATCAGCTGCTTGTTTATAGCTTCTGCCATGTGCTGAAGGCTTTGGGGAGCTGCTGCACCCTCCACGTGTCTGTGAGGGCAGCACAGTCCCCAGGGGAAGCCCTTGAGTTCGGGGCTCCCAGAAGCTGCTGGCAAAGTTCCCAGCAAGAGATCCACACTTCAAATCCTGCTTCCCCACTGCTCCCTCACGAGTCACACTTGTGAGCCCCTGGGAAACGTGATAGTCTGTGCAGTAAAGGGATGAGAACAAAGGGCATTGTTAAACTGTGGGCAAAAAACATGGGGAGAAACTTCTGGAGTTTTGTTCCTGTACATTCCCCATCTTTATTTGTGGATTTCTGAAGTAGCAAAACCAGTATGGGACAAACCAGTATGGAACACACCAGTATGGGACAAACCAGTCTAATTCCCTTGGAATGGAAAGCAGTCCAGCTGCAGCATGTGACACGCTGGTCCCTGTGTGCATTACCAGCAACGAGAGAGGTGTGTTTGATTTCTCCACTTCGGATGGGCAGAGATAAGATCAGATCAGTCACAAAGCCCACAGTCACACCTCACAGATTTCTCCAGTTTTACTGCTTTGGCCACTAAAATGACAGCCAGAAGATGAAGCTGCACATCATGCTCATATTGTTACCATTTTGTTTATCAATTCTGTGTACAGATATTATGCTAGGACACACAGAGCTCCATTGCATACTGGTTACACACAGAAATTAATTTTTGTTATGCTGATTCTCAGCATAAAAAAACCATTACTAACGTGTTTAGCTCAGGGGGTCTAGCAAGAGGAGCAAGAGGGGAGAAAGAGCCAAGAAACTCGCAAAACTGACTCCCTGAGACACTGGCAGTTTGGAGTTTGCTCACTGAAAGAAATGCATTTTTCCTTGCATTGCTTGGAAATTCTTTGAGCACCAACTTTAAAAACACAGGAGGAAAAAAAATAAAAAGGAAGGAAAAAAAGAAAAAAGAGAAAGGATTTTACAAAATGAAAAAGGTTGCCACAGTCTCAGGCAAAGTCAGTTTGTGTTGCTAATTATCATCATTGGTACAGCATCACTTTGGCTATGGCTTGAAGTTTGGCTTTGAAATATGAATCTTGACTAAATTGCAGAAATGTACACAAATAGCAAACAGGCTTTTCAAGCCAGCACAGTGACAAGGATGATACTGAGGCCAGTCATGTACACAGACACCAGATCTGCTTGTAGTTTGCATTTAGCAAGGATTAGAAAAAGTTAAAAAACAGAAGTGTTCAAGGTGGGTCTGGGCAAAATCCACTGTTTCTCTGCTTTTGCTTGTTTTACTGCCCCACATCCCCAGCATGTCCAGGCCATGCACCACAGCTGGGGTGCCCACTCAGTGATTTGTTCTTATGTCCTGCACCAAAGCTGGGCACCTACACTCCTGACATCCTGCATGCTGTGTGTGCTTGGCTGCCTGCTGCATGATAGATCAGGGGAAGGTGAAAATATGTATATAAGGAATAAAAATAAAAATGTGGAGAAGGAAACTCAGTGCAGAGGCAGCAAGGAATGAGAGCTTCTTTCCCAAAGCTCCTGGTCTGTGACTGTGCAGACCCAGGCAGTTCTGACAACACTCCCCATCCTGACTGAGCTGTCCCACCTCTGTCCCCTCAAAACCAAGGCTGGCAACACCACTCAGTCATGCTGAGCTCGAGGGAGGCACGAAGCAAACATCTCAAAGCTGCCACTGAGCACTTCAAGGAGTCCTTTAGATCTCTGCAACTGCACATGTTCACACACATCAGCATAACCACAAATCACACAAGTGTGCTTGCCTCTTAGAGACCCAGACCTCGAGCAGTAAGGCAGAAAGCAGCAGCAAGTCACGGAAGGAAAGGACAGCTTTCACCAAGGAGCAGCTGCGGGAGCTGGAAGCTGAATTTGCCCACCACAACTACTTGACAAGGCTCAGGAGATACGAGATAGCTGTGAACCTGGATCTCACCGAAAGACAAGTACTTTCCAAACCTTTGTCTGCCCAGCTCCTTCCTCTTTCTCCACAACCTCTCCCTAATGCTAAAAACCAGATGTGTTACTCTGCTTTTGCAATGGCACGGAGGTATTTTAAAACAAAGCCTCCACATTCTTTTAAACGCCTTCGTTATACATTTCTGTAAGTAGTTAATAAATTTAATTATGTTTCTCTAAACTAGACTCAGTAATAACAGGTCTCTACTGAGTTCTTTTTTACCACCATTGATTGGTGCATATTGATTTATCAAGGTTTACATATGAAATGTGGATATCACCTTAGACTTTGACTAATAGGAAATTATTCAAATGAATGTTTGATACATGCATTCTTCCTGGGTCAGGTGGTATTTTGAGGTGATAAGGAAAGACAACCCTACAGAGTTTTGTGGAGAGGGGTATTTCTGTTGTCTCATTGTCATCTCAGTCCAGGTTTCCTTATCAAGGCTAAGTGGACAGCAGAAGAATTGTGTAATTATATGAGGCAAATTAAAATTCCTGAAGCATTAGACTGAATGGCCTAAATGTTAAAAATACATGAGAGGCACTGTGCCTTATTTGACACAAAGACAAATTCTGGGCAAAGCACTTGTTCTGCCTTTGGGGGTTTCAGAGGAACACCTGTGTGGAGCATTTTAGAAGGAATTGTCCCAGTCTGAGTTAGAGAGATGGATTAGTCAAACTTGTGAGGCTCTGTTCACCTTTTCTTCTAGAATTCCACAGATCATCTGTCTACACACACATGCATAGCTCTGCTTATACAGCTCAGGTTGAGGCAGCGAGTAACTATTTTCTTTTTATCACCCAGGTCAAGGTGTGGTTCCAGAACAGAAGAATGAAGTGGAAACGTGTTAAAGGTGGGCAAGCAGTGCTCCCACATGAACATGACACAGAGGATGTGGACTCTGCTGCCTCCCCCAGCTCTGAGTAGTCCCTGTAGCAACGGGAGAGGAATTTGGAGACAGTCGTTGTTTGGAATGTGGGTGCAACTGCTTAGAATCAGCTACACAAGGAGATCACCCTGCCTGCCAATCCTGTAGCCCATAGTCTTTAAAAGGTGCATGATGCTTGAGGTTACAGAGGCAATTAAAGAGCACAGGGGCAAAAAATGCCAAAGGAGAGCATGGGTTTGATTTTTGTCTCTCAAACTGTCTTACTACCACAGGTGTGTCTACAAAAAAAAAAAAAAAAATTCACAACAAACACTGAATATAAAACAGCAGTAATGTTGTTGAGACTCTCAAACATCCAGAAAATCCAGATTGTTGGTCAGCATCTGCTGCTGTATTCTCTTCCAGGCTTTCCCTGGTCACACCTATTCAGTCTGCCTTTGGACTTGACAATGCACATTTTCCTTGTGCCCTGCTTGGAGAGAAATAAATACTTTGATAGTCACTGATTTTTCTTGCAAAATGAGTTGAGCACCTGTATGACTGGGCAATAAGATTACAAAATAAAATGTGAGACTAAAAATACATGTACACAGAAGTCTGCTCACCAGTTTCAGAAGGGATGGCTTTCACACTGACAGTCCTAGAAGGTAGGTGCCTTGTTGATGGCAGCAATTTGCAGAGGGAGATTTCTTCCAAGCTTACTGTAAATCCTGAAATCAAATTGCTAGGTCTCAGTTTCAAACATTTTTTCAAGGCAGTCATTACCAAACATCCCAGCAGGCACAGCAGAGACTGAGCTCTCAACACAACAGCTGAAATCTCATTATTTTGGTTTCAAGTTTTCCAATGAACTGCCACAGCACCAGCAGAAGTCTTAAGAACACTTAAGAACATTCCCACTTTAAATTAGCCCCGCTTTCAACCTTGCAGTGTATCAAATGATGATGATTTAGAAAAGTATAGTGCCTGCTCCCATTTCTTATATTTTTTTGTTTCATGTATTAATGCCATATTTTAAGCAGAATTTTACACTAGTGTACCACATTATGACTGTTGAGAATACTGAAACTTTGGTTTAAATACTTCAGAGGTAACCATTATTTGCAGCTACAGCCTTTCACCTTACTCTGATGCATTGCAGTTGTGGTTGCATGTGAACTGTAGATATGCTGGGTACAAATTTGTATATCTGGATTATATGTTTATAAAGCTGTTAGTGGTAATTCCACTTCTAAAAGACCTCAAAATTGATAAATATAATTTTTTTTAAAAAAACCCAGAAATACTGTATTCTTTTCAAAAAGCTGCTTACTGTATCTACTAAGAAAAAAATTACATTCCTTCTCAACATTTCCAAACTCTGACTGACAAATGAAAAAAACCAACAGTTTACAGTATATATTTGTGCAAAACCAATTTAAAAGAATAATTATTTTTTTAAAAAAGAAAATATTTAAAACTGAAGAAACTTGAGCAGTTTGAGCAGCACTGAGGAAGTGAATTAAGTTGTTGTCTGGTTTCCCAAACTGCACTACTTGTTCTTATCCACTTTATCCAGAAACAACAGTTACACAAAACAAAATGCCAACACTCCTGTGCCCTTGAAAAAGAAAACCTAAGAAAACAGCATCAGGGATGTCTCACACAGGGCCTCTCCACAAACTTGCAGTCACAGCATGGATGTAAATTCTGTGAATATAATAACTACTATATAATCAGTTAAAATATTTAGGGGTTTGAATGTCCTCTCTCTGAGCTAGACCTACCCTTGTCTCTTCAGATCTTTATGATAAGGAAAAAAATACCCTCAGCTTCCTCCTGGGACACTTGTGGTAGATATTTAAAGGGAAGGTGCTACAGACAGGGAGTTATGGTCACATCCCAGTTCCTGCAGCAGTGACAAGGCTGGGCAATGACAGAACATCATTCTTTTCGTAACAAACCTAATGTTAGAAACAGGTTCATAATCTCCCTACTCAGGTGACATAAAACTAATTGGCTGAAAAGGTTGCCTATGCACAGATGAGAAGAAGTTTACTGTACCTTTAAGAACAGAAAATGCCTCTGGCTTTACTTCTTGAACCTTGGTGCCTTCTGATTAGACTTCTGACTAAACTCAGTAGTTTGGCTCTTGGCAAAGACTGTATTTTGTGTATTTTGTACAGCAAAGAAAGCTGCATTTTGTGAAGAACTCTGGTGCTCAGATGTCCTACCCTCTTCTCCTGGGGCACAAATCACCAGGAGTTCTTTTTTACTTCTGTCCTTGTAACCTCTTACCATTTAACACTGTACATCACCTCCTCCCCACTGTGGTTAGAAAGTTCGCAACCTGCAGGAGCTGCTTATTTTGAGATGAAAACTTTTGGGCTCTTGGCTACTAACAGAAACCAAAAGCACCTCCTCACCCAGATGAGAGGCTAATAAATCTTCCTTTTTAAGGAAGTTGTCAATGGTAGCATAATGAATCCTAATTTACTTAAAAACTAATCAATGGAATCTCGGCCTGTACCCATAATTACAGCTCCTAAAGAGTTCTTGCTCTGAATTTTGAGACATAAGCTATGAGTCACCTGTGAGATCTTCTTGTGCTTAGGCAGTTTCTTCATTACACCATCTGCTCACTCTAAGATTTTAGTGTTTTGAGAAGGAACATTTCACTCCTGACATCAAAGCATTTGACCTCTGAACCTCTGGTGCCAAGAATCTTCCAGGGAAGGCCTGTCGTCTGGGAGCAAAGTCTTTGACCTGCCATCATTTCTCTCAGAAACACACATCAGGCTGTATTCTCCTCACAGGAGTGAGGGGAGCTACCTGGGGATGTTTGGCAGTGTTTTCCACACCTTATTCTCAATAAATAATCCGAGCTCACAATCACCCCATGGCATCAGAGAAGTCTGGCAGGAATTCCCCAGGAAGCAGAGGCAAGCAGAGCAGTGAGACTTTCTGCCAGTGCAAACAGCCCACAGGGAATGGGGATATCTGTATAAACACAAAAATATGTGCTGGAGCCCTTTATATCTGTGCTGCCTCTTCTAAACAGAGCAGAAGTGCTTTCCTAAAAGTCAGAGACTTTATGGGCTCTTTATCTATCCAGCCAGATGCCACTGGAGCAGAGGCCCTGGTTTGTTTTGCAGGTTCTGTATCCTATGACTCCTCTGTTGTTAGTCCTCAGTCCCTCTGTGCCATTCTAGTCAATTTTCCAGTCAATGGAGCTACTTAAACTCCAAAGGTAACACAAGGCCAGTCCAATGTTGCCTTGAATATCTCCAGGGATGGGGCATCCACAACTTCTCTGGGCAACCTGTGCCAGGGCCTCACCACCCTCACAGTAAAAATTTTCATAGGCATGCTGTGAAAAAGGAACCAAACCCTTCAGTTCCTGCTGTCTGGGAAACAAGAGAGCCCTTCAGCAAACATTTCACAGCCAGAGATTTTTGACTTGGGCATATTCTACCTGAGCAAAGCTTTACAAATCCTACTTCCCACACATGGCAACAAGCACACACAACAAATCAGGGCGTTTTACAGAACACACAATTTTTCACTTACCCCATCCTCTTTCCCCCCCACCTCTAGCAGCACTCATATAAGGTTTCATCAGCCACTATCTCATATTTTGGATAATTCCCTTCCCTTGAGGGATGTGCTCAGCCCCTTCAAGAAGGATGTCTGCATTGGTTACTGCACTCAGGGAGCTGGATCCACACAGCTCCTCTAGGCAGATGGACAGGAAATCCACTTTCCTTCAGTGCTTACAGCAGAAAAGGCTTTGTCTGACTGGAAGTAGCCTGGTGTGGCTGTAAAATAACCTCAGGCTCTTGCCTTTCAGGCTGTATTTGTGAGTTATGATGGGGCAGCTTCCCCTCAGCTCCGGGCCCGGTCCCCACCTCCCCACACACACAATGCCACATTGTTCTACTTTCTGCACCAAGGGAGGATTTCCATCCAGCACCAGACTCTTACACCATTGTTCCCTTCCTCTCTGCACTGTAATTGTTGTTTTATTCTTTTTAAATCACTCTTAGACAGGGATAAGCTTTCCAGGGTTGTCTGGAAGCTCCTCGGGGAGCAGATTGCAGAAGAGATAATGGGAGTGAGTAACAGAGAGGATGGTGACTTCATACCAGCGAGGTCTGAGTCGTGTTTCTCTTTCCTTATTAAAGAAGAAAACATTTTTTCAAGGCTCCCTCAGTCACGCTGAGTATCCCTGGCCTTGGAGCAGGAAGCAGACACGTGAATTGACATGCTTTCTTACAACCTTTCATTTTTAGCTCAGTGGAAGTTTATTATGGCCCACACTCAGGTTAGTTTGTCACCCACACTGCCACATTGAAGTGTTTCCTACACCCAGGAATTTATCACCAGGTGAGTGTTAGCCCAGCAATGCTACAGTTAAGTTGGTGATTGTAAAGACACCCAAAAAAAGGATCGTGTCTTCCTTTCAAGCATCCTAACAGTTTTATACTTCCATCTACTTTTAATTCTATATTTCTCTATTTTGATGCTTATCTGCATATCTACATTCCAACACTTCCCATTCTCTATTTCTTTCATGAGAGATGATCAAGGAAAGTGATGTAACTGCTGAGAATCTGTGCAGTTTCCAATTAAAAAAAAAAAAAGAAAAACTATCAGATCTAATTTAATTGCTCCAGCCACTTTTCTTAGCTGAGGAGGACAGGCTCCTGGTCCCAGTGTCAGGGTATCTTACAAATCTGGACTGGAAGTTATTTTCCAGTGAATAAAGTATGACTCTCCATAATAATTATCCACAGTTGTTTCTGTCTGAAGTTATTTGAAAAGGAGATTCTGGGGAAAAGTGTAGCTCAAGAAGCCAATCTTCATTCAAGGATACAAATATCCAGTAATCTATTCCATGATTCTACCTAGAAATGGCAAAAAGTATAAAATGAGGCCTCTTACTTAAAAGTCCTGGCAGCGTGGACTTGTGTCAGGCTACTTGCTGTCTTCAAGTATTTAGCTGGACTGAGTTATAAATTCTTTAAAATATCCCAATAAAAAAAATCTATTAAAAAGAGGATAAAATAATGAGGTGAGAAATTGTCTGTGTCAGGAAAACGTTTTAGGCACATCCCTCACTGGTTTATTTGCAGAAGAAAACACAGACACAACTGGAGCATGTTTCACATTACAAGACTTAAGGGTTCTTGTCTGCACTGAAGACATGTTTATGCTGCTGGGTTCCAGAATGAATCTGGTTTATATGCTGTGGATGCTCAGGGTCCTTCACACACTCCAGGCAGGAAGTTTTTAATGCACACACTGAGAGGACATTTTTAACTATTCCAACATTACATAAATAAGCACGGAAAAAATGTCATTCTACTGCAATAATTAAAATCTTCCTGTGTCTTCACAAGATTTCTGATGAAAAAAAGCAACCCACAAGCCTCCCAATCCTGGCAGAGCTGTTTAAAAAGTCCAAAAAAATCCATAAGGGAAACAAAATCAATGGAAACCCATCCATTTACCCCTTGAATTTTTTAGCACTGTGAGATATTATTTAAGAGCAGAGCCTCACAGTGCTTGGCTCAGAGCAGACCCTGTCTCAGAGACATTTTGTCATTTAAAATAGACAAGCATCAAGAAGAAAACCAAAATGGTCACGTGTGTGTACCCTCCTTCCCAAACTGCAAAGTAGGGACCTGCCCAGTGCTGGCAGAGGCATCTGGAGTCCTTGTCTGGTTCAATATGGATCTTCTTCAAGAAATTAAATATGGCCCACGTTATGTCATGACTCTTACACATCATAGTTCCTTTTCTTTGTGCATTGTGAGACTTTCTCAGCCAGTAACAAGATGAGAGAATAGCTGGAGAGGAAGCAGTGCCTGAAACTTTCCAGAGCTTTCACTCCAAAATATTCTTAGTAATATGCTCTAACTTTTGGTCAGCCCTGAGGAAGTCAGGTGGTTGGGCTCAGTAATTGTTACAGGTCACTTCCAAATGAAAAACATCTCTTCCAGTTGCAGTTGCTTTGACATCTTTTACACACGTGGATATGTAGGAAAAAATATAACTCACCATATGGAAAACAATGCAAGGGTAATAATGTTGGATTTGTAATCTGTGCATCCCTTCAAATATGGAACTGGGCTTGAATTTTCACTTTCCTTCACAGCTGTCAGGGCCAGCTTGACTAGCATTATTTTAAAGAGAAAAATGGTCTCCCTTTTTTACAGTCTTCTCTCTGCTGTAATTTCTTTGTGTCTCTGCCAGAATCAAGATGAGGTGACGCCAGGAAAAAGGATGAGCTCATTGCATTTAATAGCATGAGGTTTCACAAATAAAAACTGCATTACTCAATTGAGAAGTAGTCAGTGGCATAAAACAGGGTTAAAGGCAGGTAGCTTTAATTGGAAACAAAAAGAATTCATTAATTTCTCGTGCTGGTTGTCATTAGTGAACTGATCTGATTAGCCTTCCTTAGGGATGGAATTTTAGATTATTCACCATTATTGTATTGTTACTACACTTAAATGATAACATTAAAAGAAGAAGATAAACTTTGTTGGCAAAACAACATAGTGAAGGCAGGATGCCTTGCTAACTGAGGTTTAAATGCCTATAATTTTCCAATTATAGGAAGGAGTCATTTGGATTTTCCTGTTCAAATCCAAGGCATAAATCTCAGCCTCAGGAACAACGGGTTCAGCACTCTTTCCACAACTTTTTGATTTCCAGCATCATAAAGGTCTTATTCCACAGAACACTGAATCCTCCTTAGTGGTGCTGTGCCAGTTCAGAAGAATCTCTCAAACCTGAGGAATCCTGTTGACCATCAGCTCTACAGCAGTGCACTTTCCAAAAAAAAAAAAAAAAAAAAAAAAAAAGCCAGAGGCACAGTCTCTTTTACAGGTCCCATGCAGTCTTTGCCACGTGTCACATGAAAATGGAAGAGCCTTAAGGACAGTTCAGGTGCCTGTAAAGCATATCTGAGCTTATGAGGTGTTTGACTGGGTGCTAGACTCTTGCACAAGGTACAGCTGAACCATTTCGTGCAAGGCAGGCAGCCACAGGTGTCAAAGATCCCCTCACTCTCTTATGGGAGCAAAAATTAAATAAAACTCACAGATCTGTGCCTTTCCTGTCTCCTTATGAAAATCCTTTACCTTTGCTGCCAAGAATGCCACGACTCCTATCTGGAAAGCAAGAGGAAGATATGATCCATTCTGTCTCCTTCACTCTCCCTGCAGCAGAACTGGACCAGAATCCCCCGTGCTGCTCCCAGTGGTGTCTGCTCCAGTGTCTCACTGACACAGAATGACCTAATTTGTTATGGCTGCTGAGAACTGAGAGAAATTAAATCCAGGGTCTGTAGTTAATTGGGGTCAGGTTGAGATGATTTATGACCTGAGGAATGTACTCACTCTTTACACTATCATACAAACAACGGTATCAATTGGGCTCAGCAAGCTTTGGAATCAAATAGAAATCAGGATTTTTCCAGAAAATGAGTAGTAGCAGAGGCAGGGCCCATGGGAGAAGGCAAGCTGGTGGGCAGATGAGGCTGTATCTGAACACAAAGCCAGGTTCTCTTCCCACACTCTTGATCAGTTACCCTCCAAGTCGTGATTTATTGTAATCCAGAGGAGAGATGGAGTAGGTCTATGCCAAGGAAATTTCATCTGTCTGGAATCTGACAGGAAGGAAAAAAAAAAAAAAGTTTGACAATTTCAGAGGAAGCTGGGATTTGTCCCAGTTACTGTGTCTCTGTGTTCACTCAGCCAGCTCATGTTAGCAGGTTAGGCTCACTGAAAAATAGTGGCAAATGCTTTTCCATCAATCAAGAACCTCGAGTTTGCTCCCAAGTCAGTGGCTGTGCAGTGCAGCCCACCACCCCAAACAGCAGGAGCCTTCAGCAGGTTCCCCCATGCCTTTTGCAGGGTATCTTAAACAAACATCATTCTTTTCTTTGTGGACTTGAGAAAAGAATTAGAAAAGAGTTACTCTGTTTGCAAGTTCAAAGCGTTTTATCACACTTCAGCAGTTAAGAACATGAAAATAGAACTCTTCAATGCTGTTTTTCTTTGGGAAAAAAAAAATCACAGTTTATTTTCCTTCCCTAATTAGGACTCTGCTTCTTCATTTTTCGTAACTTCATGTCATGGTTTTGATTACACAAGATGCAGCCATTCTTGTGCCCACTGAAACCAGTGACTGACTGGGTTTGTTTTGTTTTTAAGTAGAATAATCATCTCTATTCTGCTAACGTCTATCAAAATAGGCAGAAAAAGTGAAAGAGAGAAAGAAAAATTGCTGCAACCCCAGGAGTGGAGGTTATAAAAACCCTCCCCGTGGGTTTCTGTGCTTCTTATTGAACAGTTTTGCTCACACACACCTTCACCTGCCAGCTCAGTGAAAGTGCATCGACCTTCCTGTTCCCTGAGATATGAACTCAAAACATGCAAAGCTCCTTAGGACAAAGAGTGGCCATTCCAGAGAGGTGCAGGATGCTGTGCAAGGGCAGGGATGAGTGACAGTGCACAGACCACTCTGCTGGAATCATCTCTGCTGCATCCCAGAGCCTCCATCCCAGGGCTGCTGCTGAAAGAGCAGGAGAGCACCAGGCTGAGCCATCCTCAGTGGGAGCCCAGGGAGCTGCAGCTGCAGCACAGGAAACCCTGGGAAATGTGCCTTTGCCCTTATAAATCTTTCTGACTCATCTGTGGGGTTGGCAGTGGGTGCAGAGTGTGGCCATCACCACATTTGGCAGAGCCCTTTGCTACCTGCAGTTTGACTGCCAGGCAAGCAGGCTGCACAAACACGGGCTGTTTGTTCAGCTGCGCCTCTCCGGGGTGTCCTGGGGAGAAAAGGTATGTTCTGGCCTCTTTAATCACTTCATTCTTTGCTGGAGTAAACAAGAGGAGCCACGGGGGGTTGTCTTTTTGCTTGTGAGGTTCTGCTGTGCACGGGGTTTGCTGCCAGAGGCGCCTTCACTGCCAGAGCACAAAGTTCTTGCTCTGGGAGGAGGGAGAGATGAGCTGGGGTGACTACAGATGTTAAGAGGGAATGCAAAAAAAAAAGGAATAACGGTCCAAACAACTGCTTTCCATCCCTACCAACAGACCGAGCAGCATCTTAGCTGGTGCAGCCTGTGCTGCAGGCAGGGTGGGACAATTTGTTATCACACAGACGCTGAAAAGGGATCAGAGGGGGGAAAGCTCGGAGCTGGCCAGGGCTCTGCTGGGTTTCTGACCTTGCTTTGCCAGGCTCTGTGCTCCTCTGCAGCTCTCAGAAGGGGCCACTGCAGCCTCTTGTGAAGGGAAGTGCTCTGAAAAGGAGAAAAGTGCTGCAGTAACATGAGAAGACAGCAAAGCTCTCTAAGAAGCATCTGGCCAATTCACTACCATGAGTTTACACTAAAAAATCTGACAAGTAGAAGTCATTGGTTGGTTCTTTAAAATATTGCCAGAATTGGTTGGGAGATTTGTGTTTGTTTTCATTTTTCCTGTAAGCAAGCCCTGAAACGCTCTTACATGCTGACAATCATTACAAGGAAAAATAAAGTTTATTTCAAAAATTTGGATTATTGCTTCATTTAGGGCTACTAAGAAAGAGTAATTTCAGTTGAGTCCAGAGCTGAGGAATTTTCATACTGTTGCTGTTGTGGTGAAGACAGGAGGGATGGGATGGGATGGGATGGGATAGGATGGGATGGGATGGGATGGGATGGGATGGGATGGGATGGGATGGGATGGGATGGGATGGGCAGGCAGAGATGCAGGAGTGGCTGCAGCTGCAGCAGGGCTGCAGGCTATTGCTCTCCATCTGCTGCTCAGGAGCCTCCAAAGCATGCAGAGCAGGGCACACATCTTGGCCAGTGGCATGTAAGGTATCAAATGTGAAAGGACAAGTGTCTTTCATCAAAATTCACAATCAGGTTACTTGCCCCACATAAATATATCCAGAGTCAGAAAAAGGAGACACAATTCACTCCTTCAGAACCAAGAGTGGACTATTGTACAAGGCACATTTATGTGACTAAAAATGGCCCTTAAACAGTGAATTTTAAATTAATTTCAGATGGAATACATACCATGTTTGTCTATCTTTAGATTTTCAGTGTGGCACACACCAGTTTGGGAAAGCAGCAGGAGCCCCACCCCAGCAGGGGCTCCCCTCAGAAAATGGATCCCTCACTTCTTCCCCTCACTAAGTTCTCCCTGGAAAACCTACTTGGCCAAATAACAGGACTAAACAGTTTTCAGGGAAAAGAAGGTAAAATTCTGATAAAGTAGGATCCTCTTTGCAGACTTTCAGAATCTGAAGTTTTAATGTAATGGTCACTACAGGCAGAAATATCTCGATGACCTCCCAGTCCCAGGGCAGGTTCTTTAGGAAACAAGTTTCCTCAAATTGTAATTCTGTGGATTTTTCTCACCACTTTCAAAAAGACACGTTTTCCACACAGTCTTCCAGTGTACCTAAGCTTTCTCCCCCCATCCCTTTTCTGCTTAAAGCGAAGAAAAAAAACCTCAGAGGCAGCAAGTGAAGATAAAAGGTAAAAAGGGCTAAGTGTCCCTGGGGGCAGATTTGCTGTATTACTTCCAACACTTTTAAAATTGAAAATGTGAAAACACATCTGACTGATACTTCTACTTCTACAAGGATGTTCTTAGCTTCTTTACTGTGATTTATATGCAAGATGAATCTATATTGATTGATCAAGACCTAGCTCTGGATAAGGAATTTTCCCAGATACTAGACTTCTTTTGCTTCACTGAAATTCTCTTCATTTTTAGATAATGAATGGGGATGGCCTAGCATTTAAAAAATAATAGAGCAATGGAATCAATTTAATCTTAGCTGGAATTTATTGCATATCATGTTCTGAATTTTCTGATTTTTTTTTTTCAGGAGATCTGTGTTAATAACTTCTTTCAAGATGCTCTCCCCAGTTTTGTTGTTACTGTATTATGTTCCTGGGACTGTTGGATCCCGATTCAGCTTCTCAGACATATCAGAAATTGCACTGATATGTCAGAAGAAACAAGGCAGAGATTGTGCTTTTTGTCTTCCAGCCTTAGCAGTCAATCAGTCAATACTGTCTATAGGTAGACAGCAGAAAGCTGATTTTTGGACCAAAAAAAGAATGCTATGAAAAACAGATTAATTTTTTTCCCCCCAAATTTAGTTGGGTGGGATATTTTGAATTTGGGTGCCAGAAAGCCCTTTCCTTCATAATGCACTCCTGGAAGGTTCATCTTCTGCACTGTGCCAGGCTCAGGATGCCTTGCTAGCTGAGGTTTAAGTGCCTTCTGTGGCACAAAAAAAGCTGAGTGGTAATTCTGGGCACACTGTGAATCCATTGCTTGGCAGGGGGAGAAATCAGCTCCGAGCCTTGTGGGATGAGCCTGTTCCTGGAGCTCGATCCCCAGCGTTGCTGGGTACTCCTCAGTCCTCTCTGAAAACCCCTCAGTCCTCTCTGAGAGCTCCTCAATCCACCCTGAGAGCTCCTCAGTCCTCTCTGAGAGCTCCTCAGTCCTCTCTGAGAGCTCCTCAATCCACCCTGAGAGCTCCTCAATCCACTCTGAGAGCTCCTCAATCCACCCTGAGAATTCTTCAGTCCTCTCTGAGAGCTCCTCAAGTCTCTCAGAACTCCTCAATCCACCCTGAGAACTCCTCAATCCACCCTGAGAGCTCCTCAAGCCTCCCTGAGAACTCCTCAAGCCTCTCAGAACTCCTCAATCCACCCTGAGAACTCCTCAATCCTCTCTGAGAGCTCCTCAATCCTCTCTCTTCCCAGCTGGGTCTGAACATCACCCCGCTGCTGCCTCCTCCCCACCCCATTGTTGGAAAACAATACAAAAGTCAATATATTTTTTAGTAACTTTAGTCAGTCTTGTTCGCCTTTGCCTCGGGGAAAAGGAATTTTGAGTTTCTTTTCCAAGGACATCACTCGAGGCACGGTGAGCTTGACATTCCAGCACAGAAAATACACCAAAGATAACGAGCATAAACGAACATCAGCTCCAAACATCACCCCTGGCACGGTCAGAGACACCTGGTCTGAGAAAAGAGGGATGAGAGAACCAAGAATGAGAACCTAATTAACATCGAAGGGGAAGGGATCAATAGGAAACCAAATAAAGAACTGCCCGACTTGGCACCAACGGACATTAAACCGAGAAATTTCCCCGGGTTCCCTGTATAAGTACAAGAAAAATCCAGTGGAAACCTTGTGTGATGGAAGATTTTCTCTCCCCAAGCCACGCAAAGTGTGGACGAACTGATTTCTGCTGAACATCCTGCCCGGAATGAGGCAACGCCTTCATTCTCCAACACCAAAAATCGCTGGAGGGTTTTTTGTTTTCCCCGCAGTTTCGGTGCCGACACCGCCCCGGTGTCCCTGCCCCGCTCAGCCCTTCCTGACACGGCGGCAGCGGGAGGGTTAAAAACCTGCTCCGAGGGGTTTGTGGTGGTTTTTTTTTTTTTTTTTTTTTTTTTTTTTTTTTTTTGTGGCTTCTTTCCAAAAGGTTTCAGTTAACACCAGAGGTCTCCTTATAGCTGGCTGGCTTTAATAGATTTTTTCCCATTGAGTTCCCCTGCTTTATAGACGATCATTTCCTTTTCTGCAGGGGAGCTATTTTCTGGGTCACTGATCCAACCGACTTAAAAGGGATTTCATTGATTGGGTTTTATTGGTGGTTACTTCAACCAGAATGGCCCGAAGTTGCTGGTACCTGCTAACAGCTGTGGTACCCAGGCTCTGCACACTCTTCTACCAGGGAAGTTCCTCTCTCCTGCCTTGATTGCTTGCTGATTACTTAGCACCTTCTTTATCCTCTTGTTGCCTCAGTTTCAGTGCCCCGGTGTTCCTGACGAAATCCCCTGATTTTTGTCTCCTCTCATTTCTCTGTGTTTGCCTCTGGTCGTCCCTGTAGTCCCAGAAAAAAACACCCCCCCCCCCCAAAAAAAAAAACAACCCCAAACCAAACCAAAAAAAACCCCAAAACCAAAAAAAAAAACCAAACAAAAAAACCCCAAAAAAAACAACAAAAAAAAAGAAAAAAGAAAAAAAAAGAAAATAAAGGAAAAAAAACCAACAAAAAACCCACAAAAAAACCAAAAACCAAAACAAAAACACAAAACCAAAAACAAAACAAAAAAACCCCCAGAAAACCAAAAAACTAAAAAAACCCCAGCTGAAGCACCAGCGTGGTGCAAAGAGGGGAACCTGGGAGATCACCACTTCCAAAGCAAAATGAGCGGAGTGTTTTTAAAAAAGTTGTTGGGTTTTTGTTTTTTGGTTGGTTTTTTTTTTTTAAGTGAAAAATTACCTCACGTTGAAGAATCCTCCCTTCACACTCCTGATGCTTCTCACTGCTGTGTTCTCCTAATGAAGGATTGGTGGGTGGTGTCTGTTAGAAACACAAATTGAGAATCAAGACTGGCATTTCTTCAAATGCCTTAGCAAAAGGTACAACTCCACCTTGACTCCTGAACAATGCAGACTCCAGGCTCCATGGGCCAGCAGAGTAATCTCTTTGCTTCTCTTATTTCTGGGACCTAATCCTGTGGCCTTTCTGCTTCCTTATTCTCTTATTTCTGGGACCCAATCCTGCAGCCTTTCTGCTTCCTAATTCTCTTATTTCTGGGATCCAATCCTGAGGTCTTTCTGCTTCCTAATTCTCTTATTTCTGGGACCAAATCCTGAGACCTTTCTGCTTCCTTACTCTCTTATTTCTGGGACCCAGTCCCGCAGCCTTTCTTCTTCCTAATTCTCTTATTTCTGGGACCCAATCCTGAGGTCTTTCTGCTTCCTAATTCTCTTATTTCTGGGACCCAGTTCTGCAGCCTTTCTGCTTCCTAATTCTCTTATTTCTGGGACCCAGTCCTGAGGCCTTTCTGCTTCCTTACTCTCTTATTTCTGGGACCCAGTCCTGCAGCCTTTCTGCTTCCCACAGCCATGAGGAGCACTAAGTGTGGCCTTGCAGCATCAGAAACTGAAGTTTCTGGTGGAAAGCTCCCTGAGATTCACTTCATGTCCCCCAGCACACAGAGAGAAGGAACTGAGGGTGACAGCCCAGTGCTCCTTCCCTTTTCCCTGCAAGGACCCTCTCTCTGCACTTCCTCTCCTGAGCAAAGATCTCTCTAGTTGCTCTCCCAGCTGTGCTGGTACATTATAGCCATGTGACAATCAATTAACTGCTCACTCTATCAGAATAAAGAAGCCACCCAACCTTATATAACTCTTTTTAATTGTTTTCTTACATTATAGCATTTTGCTAAACTTCTTCTGCCATAATTCACATCATTTAATTTCTCAAAGTGCTAATAAAATAATTGCTTCCTTCCTGTAGACAGAGTGCCTGAAATGTCTTCTCCCATTCAGAACATTATAAAAAGTGGTTGTCATGAATGCTTAAAAAGGGCTGTTTGATTCACAAGACTTGGTACAAAATTGTTCTCTCTGGAGTCTGTGTTGTGTCTCAGACAGCCACAAGGGTGCAAGAAACCTACCCAGACACTTCCTTTCGTACTGGGAATACCTGCACTGGAGAAAGTCACCTAGAGCTGAGAAGCTTGGCAGGTCCCATGAGTGAAGTTCTGTGGGCTAGTGGAAATCTCCTGTCCCATTGCCCTCATACAATAGCTTGAACATAAAATAAATATTATTCTATATTCTATATTCTATATTCTATTATAATTATATATTATAATACATAATATATAACATATAACATATAATATATAACATATATAATACATAATATATACTATATACTATATACTATATAACATATAATATATAATATATAACATATAATATATAACATATAATATATAACATATAACATATAATACATAATATATATAGGGCTTGAGCCTCCCTCAGACTTTTCAGGTCAGAGTGCAGGCTGGTGTGGTGTGTGCTGCTGGGGAGCAGCAGAAGCACAGACGAGGTGTTTTCCCTGGGTGGGAGCAGTGAGAGGAGCTGCACACAAAACCCCCCAGCCCCTTCTTTGCTGAGCTGGAGCTGCACCCCGGTGCTTGGCAGGTGTTTGGTGTCGGGGTTTCTGTGCTTTCTCAGGCATTGCATCACCTCCCCGGGCAAAGAGGGCTGGGAACAACAGGCAATTCCAGACTCAGCACCTTGCCCGTGATATTCCTGCCCAAGGAACAACAGGGTATTGAGGAGCAGCTGGGCTGATTTCATGCCTGATGTCAGGAAACCTGAGCTCTTCATCCAGCTGTTTATTATTATTTTTATAAAGCTGCGGGTCTGTTCGTGCTCCATTCTACTGCGCAGAGAGGTTTTTTTTCCAGCTTCCAGTGTGTCACTTTCTAAGACATTTGTAATTTGATCCTGTCTGTGTCAGCATCTCTGCCCGAGAGCTTTACATTACACCGACCACAGCTGCTGTGGGCTGCAGGGGATGCAGCTGAAATTTGGGGTTGGGTTTTCTGAAACCAGCACGAACAAATGGGAACAGCCAAATCTTTGGGATGGGCACAGGAGGGGGATGCGGATTCGGCACAAAACTCAGAAAGGAATTTGGTAAAACTGAACATTCAGATTGGCTCACCTGCTTCAGTGATTTTCTCAAAGCAGAGTAAGTTGGGGTTGTGCTGCATTTGACCGCGTCTGCAGTGTTTGGGGGTGTGGGAGCAGGTGTTGGATGGAACCTTCCTGACAGTTCATCCTCGTGTTTCTGCTCCCACAGGCACGGCAGAACTGTGTGCCCCTGACAGAGCAGGGAGTTGTAGCCTGTTAGCAGAAACATCAAAATACACACTGACTAGATAATTAAACATCACACACCCCCTTTCACAGCAAGCAGAGCAGTACAGAAAACTGGGAGGGTGAAATACAGAGAAAAGAGTAAAAATGTAAAGTACCATTTAGCCTTATGGATGACTTTCCCCTTTTCTTTTTCTCTTGAGTATCTATTTCTCTTCCAGGAGATAACATTCCATGAATGATTATCTTATTATCACCAGGTCCTGCCTGTCACTAGTAGTTTTTTTTTGTTAAGGATGAAGGAAGATCAATAAATGTTAAATAGCATCTTGGAATTTTAAAGGAGAAATTTGGGAAGGAGATAACTGGATGCATGCACATGGCCCAGGAGACAGCATCTGGCATCTGGAAAAGCAAATCCACTTTTTTTTTAGTGTGCAAATCCCCAGACTAGATTTTTTTCTTTTTTTCATGTTCTCATCCCTTAACATTCGCACGAGTAAAACTGATTTTGGTGGCCAGTTATTTTCGTTATTTTCGTTATTTTTAGTTATTTTCGCTCCCGTTGGATGTGTGAGATTTCTTCCAAACTCTTGTTGAAACTTCCTCGGAACAGAACAGAACAGAACAGAATAGCATTTGAAAGTGACCTCAGAGAGAGTTTGAAAATGACCTCAGAGAGTTTGAAAGTGACCTCAGAGAGAGTTTGAGGCTGAGTGGATGTGCGTGAGGAGAGGCAGGGCTGCGGGACACACGGACACGGCCGGAGCAGCCGCTCCTCAATGAACCACGGCACAATCCCTTTTCTCTTTTTTTTTATGAATGGGAGCTCGGCGTGAATGAACGGCGCGGCTCTGCCATTTGATTGGTCCCCCGGGGTAGAAGCCACGCCCACCCGCGCCGGGGCGAGCGCGGATTGGCGGGCGGGGCTTCATTCACAAAAAAAAAAATTTCCACGGAACAAAGGAGTGGGCGAGCCGGGGCCAAGGGGCTGCCGGGCCCGGGCCGGGGCCGCCGGGGCTGAGAGCCGGCTCCGGACGGGACCCGAGCCGAGCCGAGCCGGGCTTCTGTTCCGGGGGTTCGTCCCGGCTCGGTCCCGCCTCGCCTTCCAAGTTTCGGCCGCCGCCGATCGCGGATCTCGGCCCGGCGCGTCCCTCCCGCGGTTCCCCCCAGATGCCCGAGGAGAGCGGGTAGCGCCCCAGGAGGATGAAGGGCTACCTGGACCAGCAGGTGCCCTTCACTTTCCCGCAGGTGAGTGGCGGTTCCGCCGCGGGGGCTCCGGGCTGGCTCCGCTCCGCCCGGGGCTCCGCTCTGAGCCGCTCCTCCCGCAGCAGCCCCCGGGCCAGGCGGGGCCCGGTACCGGAGCCGTGCCGGGAGCTGGGAAGACTCAAGGGGAGCCGCCGCCGGCGCAGGACTCGGAAGGTGAGCGGGGTTGGAGCGGAGGGAGGGCCGGGGGTGGCCGGGCAGGGAGGGGCTCCTGCCCCGAGCATCCCGCGGGGCCGCGCTCGGCATCGCAGAATCACAGAAACACAGAATCACAGAATCACGGAATCACGGAATCACGGAATCACAGACTCACAGAATCACAGAATCCCAGAATCCCAGAATCCCAGAATCCCAGACTTACAGACTCACAGAATCACAGACTCACAGAATCACGGAATCAGACTCACAGAATCACAGACTCACAGACTCACAGCATCACAGACTCACAGAATCACAGACTCACAGAATCACAGAATCACAGTCACAGAATCACAGACTGACAGAATCACAGAATCACAGACTCACAGACTCACAGACTCACAGACCCACAGAATCCTAGAATCACAGAATCACAGAATTTCTAGGTTGGAAGAGACCTTCAAGATCATCAAGTCCAACCCATGCATCCTCCCCTCTCCCCGCAGAGCTCTTCCAGGACCTGAGGCAGCTCCAGGAGACCTGGCTGACTGAAGGTAGGCTCCTTCCTCCGCCTTCGCTTGCTTTTTTTGCTCCTCTCTGAGTTGTTTTTGAGGCTCGTCCCGCTCCTTTGCTGTGTTTGCCTTGCCTCCCAACAAAAGTGTTTTTTTCAGACTTGCCAAGCTCTGGCTTGTGTAAATCGAGAGGCTGAATGACACCATTGTGCCGGGCATTTGCTTATGAATGGGACTTGGCCGCTGTTCCACTTTCCTGGGTACAGTTTTCGCTCCGGGCTCTTTGGAACTGGTTCGATTTGATGCTAATTTGTCACTTTATCTTTGTTGGTTGCCAGACCGTTGATATTTTCTTAAGCAATAAAGTAGTCTTTTAATTTGGGGAACAAAATGCACTTTTTTTTTTTTTTAATTATTATTATAATGCTTCGTGGGGAGCTTCCTGGAATTTACATACTTTTCAGTTTGGCGTCTTAATTGTTCTGACTTTGAACTTCAAGGAAAACTTGGAATGCCACAGAGTCACATTAACTCCAAGTGAAAATGGTTCTAGGCACGGTGATTTTGCTCTAGTTCCAGTACTACATGTGATCCAGTTCCTAGAAAATTCAAAGCACATCCCCCAGTACAGACTCTTGATAAATACAGAAGTACTTACACTGCTCTAGGCACTGAAAAATATTTAACAACGATGATGTAAAAATATGCGCGGCGTTTTGGCCACAAGTGAGGGACGATCTTGCCAAAAAACTCTGTTTTTTAAACCTTCAAAAAGGTATTTGCCAGCTAAGTAAGATTATTAAGGGGAAAAAAAAAATCAGAAGTTTTATGTTCATTTCAAACGGAGCTGAAATGAAGTGATGTTTCAGGGTTTCAGGATTGTAAGGATGCAGCAGGAATTACCTGGAGCCTCCACCAATATTGAAACATTCATGTAACTTTTACCAGAGCAGGAAAAAAAAAGGTATTAATTGCTGGTCATTTAATTGACCTGCTGAATGTGCACGAGATTGATTTCTTTTCAGTCTTAGAAGAACTCGAGCTGCCAATGAGTTTGCCCCAGGACTGATTTTTGGTAGATTTTCAATTTTAGGTTTTACAATATTTTTAATTTATTATCAATATTAATTATATTAATGATATATTTATTGTATTACATATTACATATTACATATTACATATTACATATAACATATAATATATAATATATAATATATAATATATAATATATAATATATAATATATAATATATAATATATAATATATAATATACTATATCATATCAATATTATTAGAATATTATCGTGTCTGATAATATTTTTAGCTCACATCTCTAAACAATTTCCTTGTTACTTTTCAATGATAATCCAGAGAATGAATTTTCTAGATTTTTTTTTTTCTCAGTTCCCCCATCTTTTATTGTTCACATTTCCAGTTTGCTGTTGTACAGGTTATTTGAAGGGGCAGTTCCATCATTCACCACCTGTCAGCACAGTGTTACTCCCTGAGGTTTATTTTTGGCATGTGGAGTCCAGCTCAGTTTCAACTGACAGAGATTAGTGGGTTTCCATCCTTTATCCCTTTATTTTGATTGCATCACCTCTGTTTTAGGGCTGAGAGAATGCAATCTGCTGCCCACTCTGCAATAGCAAAAAATTGTGGGTTTGTCTGTTAGCAGCAGCATTTCCTTCAGCAACAGTGACAGACTTTATGAAATAACAGCAATCTGCTGCAAGCTCTCCCTTCTCTGCAGTAAAAGGGATGGAAAAGTAATTGTTAGGAGTTATAAAATGTGGGTAAGGTTCTCCCCATGGCTTCTCCCAGGACTCACATGTATTCACTAATCCCAAAGGGAAACAATCCTTAGTCACTAAAATCATCCCAGCAGAAAGCCCAGATCTTTCCTGCAGAGATTTATTTCTGCCTTAGTGTTAATTATACTGTACAAAGTGCCAAAACTAACTCCTCCCTCCCTCTTTTTCTCCCTCCCTCCCTCTCTCTCCTGACAGCTCAGGTTCCAGACAATGATGAGCAATTTGTGCCTGACTTCCATTCAGAAAACTGTAAGTAGTGTGGGGATGCTCCCATCTCCTGGGAGAAAGGCAAATCCAAATTCTGGTGCCTTTCCTCCTCCACCCCGGGCAGTTTGAGACCCCATGGATGAGCAGATGGGTTTGAGATCCCCTGGATGAGCAGAGTGGGTTTGAGATCCCCCTGGATGAGCAGAGTGGGTTTGAGATCCCCTGGATGAGCAGAGTGGGTTTGAGATCCCCCTGGATGAGCAGAGTGGGTTTGAGATCCCCCTGGATGAGCAGAGTGGGTTTGAGATCCCCTGGATGAGCAGAGTGGGTTTGAGATCCCCCTGGATGAGCAGAGTGATTCTGAGATCCCCTGGATGAGCAGAGTGGGTTTGAGATCCCCTGGATGAGCAGAGTGATTCTGAGATCCCCTGGATGAGCAGAGTGGGTTTGAGATCCCCCAGTCCCACATTCAGGGGTTGGCACAGCAGAGATTCAGCAAAGGGACACCTGCATTTGGAAATGCCTGATAACCACAGCTCCCCACAAGGAAGAAAACTGTCAATCTGATCTTTCCTTTCTCTCCTGCAGTAGCTTTTCACAGTCCTCCTGCTAAGATTAAAAAGGAGCCCCAGAGCCCCTCGGAGGCCCCGCTGTCCTGCAGCCACGAGCAGTGCCTTTATGCCAGGTAATGAACACAGAGAGGCCACAGGAGCCACTCTGAACCCAAGGGCTGAGCATTCTCTGCTGCTGGAGGGTGTGACAGCAGCCCTGGCACAGGCCAGCAGTGCTCAGCAGCTCTGGCCCCCAGGGAGGACTGCCCACAGTCCAACATCAGCCCTGGGTTTGCCTCCTTTGTATTCTCCCTTTTTACTCTCCCTGTCCCTCAGCCATCCTCATACTCAGCAATCCTGGCATCCACCACGTGCCTCTCCCCACTGCTTTCCAAAATCTGCCCCACCCCTGACCCCACTGGCCCACCCTGAGCTGGGGCTTCTCCAGCACTGACACCTTCCCCAGCTTTCTGCTGGCAGGGTTGTTGCTGTCAGTGAACAATCAGCAGGGAGTTTGTGCTGGGGGTTTCCTGGCCCTGGTGTCTGCACAGCACAGCTTGAAGTGCTCCAGATGCTGCCACGAGTCCTTCTTGGAGAACTGAGATGCTGCAATATCTGTCTGCCTGTTCCAGTGCCTATGACCAACCCAGACAGTCCCCCAGCCCAGGAGTCCTGATTCAGCCACCACTCCAACAGTTCCCCAGGCAGGACAGGAGCTTCCTGACCCCTGCAAGGCCACCCAGCTCCACATCCAGCTGTGGGTACCTCAGTGAGAGCAGGTGAGTCACTGCAGGAGGAGGCAGCCACTGGCAAGGGTGGTTGAAGGAGGAAGGGCTGCAGCACCCAGAGGGAAGGGCTCTGTCAGCACAGGATCCCCTCCTGTGGGACCCACCTGGGGCTGGAAATCCATAACCTCAGCCCTGCCAGACTCTGGGAGTGATGGGCTGTGCAGCAGCTCCCCTTGGAAACTTCCTTCACTGGGGTCTGTTCCTTGTCCCTGTCCTGATTTGGAAAGACAAACCAGGGAGGTTTGTCTGCCAGGTGTCTGCCAGGGAAAGCCAGAGCTTCCCTTGGAATGGAGAATGTAAACCCTCTCACTCTGAATTATTGTGATTTTGAAATTAAGAGGCTTTCAGGCAAAGATATGGGAATAGGAATAACAGCTCTTTGCTAGGAATGTTAAAAATAAAAATGTAGCAGTACAAAAAAGCAAACAAACAAAAAGAAAACACTGACAGAGTCAGAACACAGCCTGACCCCCTGTTGTTCAGGGTGCTGGGAGCAGCCCAACCAAGCCCTCCTGCAGTGCCAGGTGTGGTTCTGTTGGAGCAGAGATGATCCTGTAGCAGGTGCAGTTTCCTCTGAAGCTCCAGTCACCACTGGATGAGTCTGGGTTCCTCTGGGAATGCACACAGGCTGCCCTGGGGCTCTGGATCTCAGCTTGGATCCAGCTGGGAATGCTGGATCAGCATTCTCCCCATGGGCTGATGGAATTGGATCAGCCCCGCAGTGAGCCTGGATGGCCCATGGACAGCAGATACCCCTGCAGGGAGGGTGGGTCCTGGCAGGGATAAAGAACACTGCCCCAGCTGCTTTAACAGCTGCCCATTAACAGCAGATCCCCCTGGAGTTATGAGGGATGGGTCACGGAAGAGATAAAGAAAAAAAACACCTCCCCAGCTGGCAACAGAACACAAACCTTTGGTTCCTTATTGCAACCCCAGACAGTCCCAGCCATGGGTGAGCTTTCTGGGCTGGGAAACTTTCAGTCCCTCAGCCAGGGCTGGAACCAGAGGGCAGAGGAAGCAGCTGTCTCACATCCTCTCCCTTCTCAGCTCTGCCTTTCAGCCTCCTGTGGAGATGTGCCACCCCTTCCCAACCTCCCAGGGCCTGGCCCAGGAAGACCCCACTGCCTACCAGTGCCAGCTGCCCAAGCCTGCCTCCAGTACCCTCCCCAGGGCTTCAAGCAGGAGCAGCAGGAGCCACTGTACGAGCAGGCAAAGGCAGGCAGCAGGCAGCAGTTCCCAGCAGCTGTGCTGGTCAAGCAGGAGCAGCTGGATTACCTGTACGACTCAGGTAGGCAGAACTGGCTCTCCCTGACTGCCTGGACCAGGCATCAGTGGGGTCAGCAGCTCCCTCACTGCTGTCTCTGAGCTTTGGGGCAGCACCAGCTCAGTGTCAGGAGCATCTGCTGCCTGGGTGCCTGGCTGTGGAACTGAAACATTTCTGTCCACTGCACCCAGGATAAGGCTGGGACACTCATCGTGTTCTGGGAAAGGTTTTCTGGCAGAGGGTTGAAACCTTTGCAAGATAGGAGGTAGAAGGTGATGTTAAATGCATTCAAAGTGGATTAAAACATGGGGGATTTCCTCCTCCAGGGGAGTCAGGAGCCAATGAGGAGACTCAAAATTCCTGATTAGCCCACTCACACCATCAGAAATGAGGAAAAGCCTGTTTCCAGTTTCACAGGGAGTTTTTGTCTTCAGGGATATTTGTGAGCTGGAAGGATGCAGAAAACAAGTGAGGAGGTCAGCTTTGAAGAAATCCTACTGAAAACAGGCTGTAAACAGCAGCAGAAAGGGAGGAACCAAATATGTTGGAGCTTGTACAGAAAAACTCTTGGAGCCTTGCAGCAGAAGGCCCCTCTGGGCCCTGGCAGGGGAAAGGGGCTCTGGGTGGGCTCAGCTCAGTGCCAGGGTGCTGCTTTGGTGTCCCTTGGAGGATCAGCTTCCACCTGCTACCTCCCATGGAAAGGAGGCACAGAGAACAGAGATTTCAGGGCACGATGAGAAAAAAAGTTTATGATGCTAAAAAATATTTCTCTAGATGCCAGATCCACCAGGTGATCCCCTTCTTTTTCCACAAGGGATAAATCTTATGTTTCTGGCAGATCTGTCCAAAGACTCACTACCCTGAGTTCACAATATCCTCTCCCAGAGGGAATGTTACTTCTGGTTCCCTGGTATTTTAATGGACATCTTTAATTGTTTCCTTTAGCAGAAATAAGCACAAAAATAAAAAGCCCCTAGGAGGGTATCACCGTGGTGATATTGGTATTGCACTTTCACTGGGTCCTTCTGCTCAGAAAATGTGCAAACCCAGAAGATGGGAACGTGCTTTTTGTGAGGGTAGTTTATGATTTTAATAACACCCAGTCTGTCAGCTCAGAGTTCTCCTCCCTCAGCATCAGCAAAATATCTGCTGGAAGCTATGGCCAGACACAGGTGTGTGAGGGAAATGCAACATCAACCTTTCCAAAGCTCCCAGTTACAGCTTCTGTGTCAGCTGTGTAAAGGAAATTAATTTGATTCAGAAAACATAAATTGGAGTGCACAGACAGCACTGTGCACTACACACAGGATCAGGAAAAGACTTCTTTTTTTAACAAAGGCTGTTTTTTCTTTTGTATTTTCTAAACTGTTTGTGAGAATGCCCCATCACGATGTGAAAAAGGCAGGGAGGCTTGAGAAATTTGAAATGACATTTGTGAGACTCTGCCTGCAGAAGCATTCAGGTGCTGCTGCTCTCCATTTACATCATAGCACCCCTGGAGAAATGCAATGCCTTCTTACCTGGAAAAGCAGCACTAAAGCGTGTGGTTATCTTAAACTAAGATGAGAGGTTCATATTTAGCCTCTTGTCCATGATTTTGTAGAAAAGGGGTGTAGAGGTGACTGGCTGGCTGTCCTGGCTACTCTGAAGGATGGTGTGTGACAGTGCCACAAAAAATTGTTTTTCTAATTCATGGGTGGAAGGATAATGCAAATGAATTGTAGTTCCCAGTCTGACATGAACCCTTTAGGAGGGCTCTAAGAGGAGCTTGGTTAGACAGCTGCACTCACCTGTCCACCTTTGCAGAGCAAGATAATTCTGCCACCTGTGCTTTTTTTAAATAAATGAGTTTGTTATTTGTTTCTGTAGATGTTCCTGACTGTCCTTCCATGTACCTAAATGCTGAGAGTTATCCAAGCCATTCAAATACAGAAGATCCATTAGGTAAGAAATGCAGGGACTCTTTTCCCTGCACAGAATCACCCTCTGGCACTGCCCTGGCTGCCTGTGACTGCTGCCCTTGCTTTCTCTTTCAGGCTGCAGCTATGACAAGCAGATGAGGTCCTTTACTGATGATGTCTGTGTTGTTCCAGAAAAATTTGAAGGTGGGAGAAAGAATGGCTTGGAGTTTTGGTGGAAGATAGGGTTGTTCATCATCTTAGCCAGCCACTTGACCAGTGCCTGCATAGCTCATTGCAGTGTTCTTGCAGTTGTGTTTGTACCCAGCTTTTTGGTGCCCCATTTTTTGGGCTTTCCTAGCAGCAGCCAGGCCTTCTAGCATAAGCAGCTTGATTGTGATGTGTATCAGAGCTGCTCTTGGAAGATCTGCTTGTGAATTATGTTTTATGTGAACTGAAATATTCCAGGTAAACGTTTGTGAAACTGTGAAATGTGCTGCCTTTTTAAAAAATTTTATTTTTTATTTTTTTGTCTTTTTCCCCCAGTGGATTTTTGCACTGTTCTCCTCAGAAACCTCTTGTTTGTTCTTCTCAGCAGGAGACATCAAGCAGGAAGGTGCAGGGTACCGGGAGGGACCCCCCTACCAGAGACGGGGGTCGCTCCAGCTCTGGCAATTCCTCGTGGCTCTGCTGGACAATCCCACCAATTCCCACTTCATTGCCTGGACTGGCAGAGGAATGGAGTTCAAGCTCATTGAGCCAGAGGAGGTGAAACCATCGAGGTTCTCTTACAGGCTCAGGGGAATCACTCACTGTTTCTGGGGCTGCAAATTCTCAAGTGGCTTTTCCTCTGCCCTGTGAAGCTTCTGCCTGCCAGTGGTACTCACTAAACCCTGCAGGAAGTCAAGGTTTTTAGGAGAGTTCAAAACTTGAGGGACACAAATACCAGGTTTAGAAAGGCTGCTTGTATGTAAGTTTAGAACCTCAGCTATGCAGTGAGACAAATCATCCACACCTTCATTTCCCTGGATATTCCACTCTCAAGCTTGCAGTGACCTGAGCTGTCTTGTCATGCTCCATGCTTGAGGCTGACATTGAGGTTTGGAGTTTTGAACCCTGCTGATTGCAGAAGTGTTCATAAGAATCTGGAAGCAGAGATGTCCTAGTCTATCTTTATTTCAAAATTACCTTCACTGAAGTGTAATTTCAAATGCTGCCACGATCCAAAAAAACCCAGTGACACTTGACAGTATCTGGGAGAAGTGTCCATAATATCTGTTCATATCTTGTTCCAATTCGAGCTGCATTTAGCACTGTTCTTGCAAGGTATCACAATTTATGGGCACTTCCAGTGCAGGTGACATCAGCTTGTCTTGGCAGGTTGACATTAGCTTACAACAGACTTCTGAGTCTCATGGATAAAGCTGAAAATCACGTAGGAGAGGGAGGCACAGGTCTCTTCAGTGTGTTCCTCATGCTTGGTCTCCTGATAAACATGAGGATTCAGTGTAACATAGGATAAAGCAGCCCCTGAGCATCCTCAGGCTTTCAGAGTACTGGAGTGAGGAGCAGTGGGGACAGCAGATGAGCCCTGTAGTGGCCAGAATTTCTCTGTGATCCAGAGTGCCCGAGTTCTATTAATCTGCTAAATTATTGATGAGTCTATTATTGAAATGCTTATGTGTGTCACAGTGCCACCTGTGAAAAGAGAACCAGCTGGAGAACATTTCTTTCTCTGGCCAGAATTTCTCTGTGATCCAGAATGCTCGAGTTCTATAAACCTGCTAAATTACTGATGAGTCTATTATTGAATTTTTGTCTCTGTCACAGTGCCACCTGTGAAAAGAGAACCAGCTGGAGAACATTCCTTTCTCCTGGGCTGGGTTCACAGACATTCCCACAGCTTTTGGTGCTCTGTTTGCAGGTGGCCAGGCTCTGGGGGATCCAGAAGAACCGTCCAGCCATGAACTACGACAAGCTGAGCCGCTCGCTGCGCTACTACTACGAGAAAGGCATCATGCAGAAGGTCAGATTGCAAAGCAGGAGAAAACTTCCTGCTTTGAGTGATGCTTCTCTTGTTTGAGACAAGAAATCCTACAGGCAGAACGTCCTTGAGCTAGCCAGGCATCCCAGGCTTGCTCTCCCCAAAACTCCTCTTTGCTTAGTTAAAAGGAGAGGCTGGGAAGGAGCTGGATGTAGGCAACACATGAAAATTCAAACAAGGGGGAATTATGGTTTCTTTCCTTTTCTGTATATGTCTGCAGTCAGGAGAGTTGAAATTTATGCAGCTTCAAGGAGATATAATCAGTCCTTCCTCTGGTGAGAGAGAGGCTGCCTGGAGCTTGTTGCTGTGTGGTAGGGATGGTCTGTGGCACAGCCAGGGCCCTGGAGAGAGAATTGGGAGTGCAAATGTCCCAGGACAGACTGTTCAGGGACTGCTGCTGCTGTTGTTACCCAGACAGAGAGTGGCAGCTGACAGCACCCCAGCTCCCAGGAGCTGCTCCAGGGGAGATCAGAGCAGCAGAGAAGCAAGAGGACAGCACAAGGAGGAATTTACAACTCTGACAACGTCTCAGGGCAGGCAGATGTTTTTGCAAGCCCTTCCCTGGCTCTGGGGAGCATTGCCTGGTGCTGCCCCTGGGCGTGCAGCTCTCACCTGCCCTGATCTCGTCCCTGCAGGTGGCTGGGGAGCGTTATGTGTACAAGTTTGTGTGTGAGCCTGAAGCCCTGTTCTCCATGGCCTTCCCCGAGCAGCAGCGGCCGGCGCTGAGGGCGGAGTTGGAGCGGCAGCTCAGCGAGGAGGACACGGTGCCTCTGTCTCACCTGGATGAGGGTGGCTCCTACCTGCCAGACCTTGGGAGCTTCCCTCCACAGCTCTACAGCAAGGGCTACACCTACTAGCAGTGCTGGGAGCAGGCTGTGGCTGTGCACAGGAGGTGGCTGCTCAGTGTTCAGCGTTTGTTCGGGCCAGCACAGAGCTCCGGGTACCTGCTCTGGTCAGAAGTGTTCAGGTGCACAGGTGGAGAATCACCTGAGAGCAGACAGGGTTCTCGTGTGCTTGTGATAAAACTCTCTCACTGTGGCAGGATAGGGCACGTGCTCAGCCCTGCAGACATCTCAGCAGCAGATCAGGTAATTGGTGCCTCCAGCTGTATCAATCCCTGTCACAATCCCTCTCAGTGCAGAGGGAGGGGATGCTGTCCCACCAGGTTCTGTGTTTTCATGTATGAGAATGTTACAATGCTGCTGCTGACTCCATTCCTCCAGTAGCTGTCCTGAACCTCTGTGTGACCTGCTCTCAGCTCTGCTCAGAGGAACTCACTCTGAGAGGCCAGTTAAGCCTTCTTCCCAGGCTGGCTGCAGGACAGTGATCACAGACCTTGTGCCTTCCTTGAGGAATACTCATCCCTTGTACGTGCATGCTCCTGCCTTATCATCTCCTGCTCCTGCCAGGAGTTTCTGGTATTCAGACTCCCTGAGCAGGGTAGGTGAAAGCCTGGGCCAGGATTAGAGCAGTCCTGGAGTCCAAAGCCATTTAGGGGAATGACAGAGGAGCTTGATTGCATTGCTCTGGGTCAAAGCCAGTGCCTCCTTCAGGTAGAGGGATTGTGAGAAGCAGCAAGGCCTGCAACACAGCTCACTGCAGTGTTGTGGCTTCTATCAACTGCAAAACTTCTTCAGCAAACATTCTCAGGACATTTGAGAAGCTGCCAGGCTCTTGAGTGTGCCCATCCTGGGCTTGGCTAAAGAATCATCTGAAGCAAGAGAAGAACCTGGTTGGAGGTGTGAGTAAAAAATGCTCTACAAAGTAACCTAAACCACACATAGAACTTAATATAGGAATTCAGACTGAAGCTCCACAGGTATTTGCATGTTTGAGGGGAATTTGAATGTGTTGAAAAGGCAGCTCTCTCTGCACTCCAATGCAGCCAGCAACAGTTCAACTTCACTGAACTGGCAGGTTTTCCATAACAGTGAATGTTTATAATGAGCACCACATCCTGATTAAGAGGTGTTTAATTGTTTAATTAGCAGCTCCACCATGTTCCCAGGTAGATAAGGAGCAGCATAGTGTACCCATACAGAAAAAGTCTGTTCCCACTGCTTCAGACTGATGTTTCAGCTGCTGAATACAGAGCATTGCCAATCCTGTCAGCATGGTAGCCTGTAGAAAAAATTCTGCATATTGACTGAAAGCCTGATTTCCCCTGATCTCCCCTGCATGGCTAATGCCAACCCTCCCAGCCTCGCCCCTGAGTGCAAGAGCCATGAAAGGCAGCATTCCCTGCCTGAGGAGAGGCCAGACACTCAGAGCAGCCTGCTCTGCTGCTGCCTCTGCAGAGACTTGGTGCTCTGACAGCTCCTGCCCCTCCTGCCCTGCCCCTGCCTGGCCAGCACAGCTCCTGTGGTGTCCCAGGAGTGAGGGTGGAGGGGAACCCTTCCTTTGGTATAAGCTGCATTTCCTATTTATGAGTGTAAAAATACTATAATTAATAAATTGGTCTGTCTTTGGCCAGCACAACCTCACTGACTGGTCCTCCTTTACCTTCTGAGCTTGCTCACAACTTTGAGATCTCCATCTGCAGGATTCCCAGGTACTTTACATTTATCCAGTACCCTCTGGGCTACCCCTCTGCCCTTCCTTCCAGCACAGGAATTAAGAGAGCAAGTTCACACATTTCAATGCAATTTTAGCCTCACATTTCATTCAGGCTTCTCAAGTCAGGGCAACAGATCAGCACAGAGCCACACAGTTTCTGGTGGGGCTGTGATCTCCTGAGGGTTGTGCTGTGCCTGCCTTCCTCAGAAAGAGCAGCTGCACAAACACATCCCTGGGCTTCCCAGGCTCTGCTCAGGATGTCAAAAACCACCCTCCTGGCCCCTAGGGAACTGTGGAAAGGATCAGGTGAGAAAGCAAAGCAGGAGAAAGGAAGGTGTCTCAGGGGAGTGTAGAGCTGAAAGTTTGTGGCACCTCAGTTCTTGCTGAGCTTTGGCTCTCTCTACCTGTTTCCATTTCCCTAAATTAGCTTTAAGCATGTTTTGGAGGCACTTCCATTCCTGTCCTCTTTGCTTTGACTCTGAGCCCAATTTTACAAACTTTGTAATTCCCTTTAATTTTATGATACAACATGAGGAAAAGCTCAGGACATTTAACAACATATCTCTGTACAGACAGGTATTTCCAGTAAAGCTACTTTTCAGTGTGAAACCTTCTTCCAATTCACTGTATCAAACAAGCAGGCAACCTAATTATCTTCAACAGTAATTTTAGCAGATGTCCCAGCTTTGGAAAAAAAATAAGTTTTCTGCAGCTATAAAGTCAAATAAATTTCATCTGTTAGCAACAAAAAAAGTATTTTACAGATGGTTTGGGCACGGTGTAGCACACACTGGGCAGCCAACTTCTTTTTAAAACAAGAAACTGTTACACAACTTTTACAGACGTCTTAACTGTAAGAGCTCATTCTGTTACAAAACCCAACAGCTGTGATGTCACCAAACATTCTAAGTGAAAATAAAGCACATGGCACATTGTATAAAAGGTCTAAACGTTTGTAAGCACTTACATTTCCAGATGGAACTGTGCTGCAGAGGGGATGTGGTAATTACTGGCTGATTAATCCCTCAGCACCCAGGAGATGCAGTCTGACCTGTGCCATTGTCCAAATATATTCTAGCTGGTTTTCAAGAAGTTTTCCTGCCTTATCCCAAAGCCAGAGATACTAAATATCTCACCACAGATGGCTTAAATAAAAGGCAAATAATTACAGTGAATGGGAAAACGCATAAACTTGGTAAAATAGAGACCAGGCTGCTCCCAAAAAGCAGTCACTGACCAAGAATGTTAAGCAGAAATACCTCTGCTTTACCCTTTTAGCAGGGTAAAGACACAAACTATTCCAGCTTCTATTTGTCTGGTTACTCAGGACCAATCAGCTTGGTGAACAACCAGTTTTAAATCACTGTATTTTTTTTTTTTTGTGTTGTTCAGCTCAGTACCCAGAACTTCTGTGTCTTTAAAGGGAAATCACTCAAGTGCTCCAAGACCCACTCGTGAGAGGCCGCAGCGGCCGGTGCAGCTGCAGCACACCTGGGGTGCCCCTTGAGCTCCTGCTGTGCATTGCACAGGTGAGCTCCATGGGGATGTGTCTCTCCCAGGACACTGGCAAGAGTGCCAAAGTGCCACCAAGTGCCACCAAGGTGAAAGCAGGCAGAGTCCAGGAGGGAGCCGAGCTCATCGGCGCCGGAATGCCCGGGAGATCCTCCAGGCGTTGGGCTCCTCGTAGCGGTTGTACAGGGGCTCCAGCCTCTGCTGCTTCTTCTGCTTGCTCAGCTTGGTGGGGTCAGAGACCTTGAAGAAAGCTGGGGCAAACTCCACCAGCCAGCGAGGATCGATGGTGGTCACCTCCCGCATGTACTCCTTGGTGGTCAGCACCAGCTCGTGATACACCACCCTGTGAGAAGGGACAGCAACGCTGGACATCAGCTTGTTCAAACAAGAGCAGCAAGACAAGGGCTGGAGTGGCTAAGCTTGCTCCTTTTAAGCTCCAGCTCCAGAAGAACCATCCAGAAGAGCTATCCCTATGTCCCCCCTCTACTTCACAACTGCTCTTCAGCACAGAATTCCTTCATCCTATTTAAACAATGCTCTCTCCCTCTTCAACACTCATTTTTTTAAACTCACTTCCACAATAAAGAAACACACAGCTACGACTTCAGGCCTGGCCTTGGCTGCAAGTGTCAGTCTAATCTACACAGGCAGCAGAAAGAGACAAAAGTAGACTTGAAACTTTTCTCAGTCTGCTCCTTGCTAAGGAATCAGCAGCCTCTGCTCAGGTCTGTACTCCACAAACAGCACACACTATGACCTTCTCTGTTATAAATCCTGAAGAGAAACAGGAAATTGCATGCCAGTGCCTTCCTTACCATTCAGGCTGCCTGTTGAAGAGAGCACTGGATGGGTGGATATAGACAACCTGCTGGTCAATGAGTGTCCTGTACCCTTCCTGGGGATCCTTCTTTGCTGCATTTCGGAAGAAGCCGCTGCAAATGGCCTTCTGCACCCGGACTGTTGCCTTCCCACAGGACACCACATCCAGCTTGTGCCTGCCACACAAGAGAGAAAAGGATTACAGCTCTCCAGGTTTGGATGCAGCCACCGAGATCAGTTTAGCAAATTTTCTTTAGCTGTTACTGTTGCACACAACACAAAGAAATAACACCAACATGCTGAGGTGTCCAAGGCAGAAAAGAGGCAGTTTATCTACTTCAACATTTATAGAATTCTAGCAGTGACCATGGATTGGAGGAAGAAAATCTTCCTCTTCAACCACAGTGGGCAACCCAACAGTCCATCAACAGTCTCCTCTTTATGAGAAGAATGTAAACATGGTTATACTGTTCACAATAACAAGAAAGTTGTTTATCTAAAATCGTGTCTGACTCCACTGCAAAAAGCGAACACAGAAGGCTGAAATAGAACTTCAGAAAAACTTCTGAAAGAGACAGAGGAGAACAGCAAAAACCCAGACAACAGTTACAATGTAAGAACAGTAAGACACAAAGTCAGTACCTGCCCTCCTTGACATGCTCACCTGTCCATGATGCCCAACATCTGCTTGCGAATGTCCTGTGCCCGGCGTAAGGATCGGGCCTGGATAAAATTTTCATAGCACCAGGGATTTGAAAACTTGTTATTCTTCCAGGAATTGTACACAGCCAGCAGTGTGAGGTGGTCACCTTCTGTTTGATGGAACTTGGCTTTCTTTTGATCAGCAAGTGCTTGTTTATCCTGACACATAAAACATACATCAATCAGGTATCTACATCTTAGAGAAAAACCCCAAAACACAAAATGTTTTGTTCAATTTCAGTTCCTGTTTTTGAAAGGACAGATCAAATTAAATGGCTCATTTATACTGCAGGAAGCATATGCACACACTGCACTAACTGGTTTTCTTACTGCTCTAGAAATAACTTCAGTCACTCATCAAGAAATGTGCTGAAGCAGTAGGTTTGAGCCTGGTGATCCACACAACTCTCCCCACTTCTCCCATCTGCACATAAAACTTTAATCACACACTGCAGTTCCACAGATCAAAACTGAAGTTAACAGACTACCCTGCAGAAGAAGTAATGGATCCAAAAGAAACCTGATCCCACCACAGCAGAGCCTGCTGCCTACTGACTTAAAAGAAAGCAGCACAGGATAGAGGTACCATGAAGAAATACTTTCTGTCTATCTGCAAAGACAACCTGAACTCCAGAGCTGGGACTGACTTGGTTTAGGCTGCATGTGTTTGTTGGGAAATGCAAGAGTGATTTTAAGACTTTTCCCTTCTGCCTTCCCATCTGCAAAGAAACCACCATAGCACAGCTACAGGCCCTTAAATGCAAAGGAACATTTCATTTCTCAAAGAGGTAATGCACAAGCAGATGTTCTGACCAAATCCTCAGTTTCTTTTGGCAAATATGCTCACTCTTAACCCCTGAGGCATTCACACCAAACCCACCCAGGCTGTAACACTGCTGCCTCTTGGCTCATCTCCTCACCTTTGGCCTGTAGAACACATTCTGCACAGACAGCATGGAGACAATGGTCAGCATCTCCTCGCTGCAGCCCAGATGCACAGACATGATCAGCATCTTACACAGCATAGGCTCCAAGGGGAATTCTGCCATCTGCAAGAAACATGTTTCAGGGCATTCAGTGAAAAATCCTGAGTCTCCTCAGTGCAAAAGAAAGCAATGCCCTTTCTTGCCTGTTTCCTCTGCAAAGAGGTTTGCTTGACCCAGAATAGTTTTACTCAACATGAGGCAAATTATTTGTCTGTATTCACTATCACACAAATATCCCAATACTTACAGGAAGTTTTCATACATTAATAAATGTAAACTTAGGAATAAGGAGAAAACACTTGTTGCTCCTTAAAAAGCAGAAGATATGTACCTGTGGTAAATGAAAAGCTCCCAAAAAACCACAAGGAGTGACAGGTGACAGCAAAAGGAAACCAACAATGCTGAGCAAGGCCTGCCATGGCTGCTCTCACGTCATCCCCCTGAATATTGGCAACCCAGGCAGTGGGAAGAGTGATTTTATTTTGCCTACCCTGCGCCCAAGGCGAGTGAGCAGCCCCTCATCATCCAGAGCTCCCAGGGTGTAGAGCTGCTCCATGGCAGTTATCAGAGTTTCCATGGGGGGAGCATCCATAAAGTCAAAGGACAGCAAATCGTTGATGCCCATAGCCTGGGAGGGATTGGAGAAGAGCCAAGTTAAAACACTGAGAAGGAAGACAACAAAATCCAGCCAGAGATATAACACCAAACAGTGAGGCACTACAAAACTTTAGGCAGCCCTGGCCTCATGTCCTTATCCTGACTGCAGGTGCAGCCATGAATACACAGCTGCCCTCCTACACTTGGAATAATGAGCACAGAACCCATGGCATTCCTGCACTCCTCAGCTTCCTGGGCTGTTCCTTTGGTACTGCTCCACACATCCCTCAAGCAAGATGATTCAGTTGAGGAGAAACAAAAGCTGAATGCTGCTTTTGAAGACTTCCTGTCTTGTAACACAGTGTGGCCTGACAGCTCCACAGGTTGTTGAGTGTATTTCCAGAAAGGGGAATGGCAGTTTTGCCAGCTGTGACTGGGTTAATCCAGTTCACAGACCCCCAGAGGGATGGCACACACTTAGACATGCCCAAGTTTGCAGCTCTAAACCCACTCTAAAACAATGTGTCTCATCTGTTAACAATAAAAATGTACCCTACATAGGAAATGCTACTGCTCTTGAGATTCCTGTTTCTCCTACCTCCTGCAACTAACTGTTCTGTGCAGCTGAAACTCGTAATTTAGCAGGATATCCAACAGAATAATCCTCAACAGAAAAACACAGGAGCAAGCCCAGTGCCTGACAATTGCTTTTGTTGAAATCTGCCTTCCGAAATACCTCTGCTCACTAGAAGGATCTGAAATTACAGCACTACTTCCTGAGACTCAAAGGCAGAGACTCATTTATTGGAACATTTACCATGCTGGCTTGCTACAAGCTGGTGAAATACCTACCTTCAGGGAGAGCACTGTACTGGCCAGATTTGTTCTCTGGATTTCAGGCACGTTGGTGGTTAGCATCTCATCCCTGTAGGCACGTTCTGTGTATAACCTGTAGCACTTTCCTGGGCCTGTTCTCCCAGCCCTTCCTGCACGCTGCTTGGCTTGAGCCTGAAGATTAACAGGTGAAAACAAGCAGAATACAATGGTTATTCACAATTTTACTTGTATTGATAGAAAGGCTTTCAATACAACACAGGGAAGTACATATTCTGTAGGCACAGAGTCAAGGAGCCTCGTGGAGCTATCAAAAATGTGGTTTCATGTGCTTGGATGTCACATTGGCAAGGTACACAACATCTGTGGGAAAAGCAAACACAGAATATCTACCTGGGAAATGGGTGTCACCACCAGCTGGTCAATTCCAGTCTTGGAGTTATAAACCTTCTGCTTCACAAAGCCAGGATCAACCACGTAATATATTCCATCAATAGTCAAAGATGTCTCTGCAATGTTGGTGGCAATGACAACCTGCAAATCACAGTTTGAGTCAGCACCAGCTCTGTGTCAGGCTGCCAAGCCAACCCCACCACTCAACCTCATCCATTGGTATAATTATAAATGCAATCACTGTCACTTAGTGTTGAAAGGAGAAAGTGTGCTCACAGGGAAGAGAAGATGTTATCTACAAAGATGGACACGTTTTAAGAATCTGCCTTTGTTTAAAGTTTGGGCAAAAAGGGTGATAAAATCCACAATTAAAAGCAAGAGAGAGCTTGTAAGCAGACTGCACTGACTTCAGGGAGATTTTTTTACCTATCATCAGACACAACCTGTACTCAGAGAAAAATCTTTCTGAGAATGTATCCCTAGGTATTCACTAGCTGCTTGATAGGAAATTTACCTCCATCCTACAGGAACTGCATTTAGATTTTAGATTTTTAGATTAGCTGAAGTTAATATCCTTTAAAGACAATATTAAATAACAAACCAAGACCATTCCACACAGATGTTTGCTACATCAGATTTTTTTTTTATACATGTTCTCAAAGGCTTAGATAATTTGATATGTATACAACCAAAAATATGCTCTAAGCTGTCAATCATATTTTCTCCAAAAACTGTATTCTTTCAGCAGTGTAATACACCCCACTATTAAAATGTATCAGCAGAAGATGAAAGGGCACATAGATTAAATTACCTTTCTGCTCCCTGGTGGGGCTGGGTCAAAGATCCTGGTCTGCATTTCACTGGGCAAAGCTGAATATACTGGCAGGATAATTAACTCTGGAACATCGGGTCCTAGAGATTTCATCCTCTCATAGAGGATTTCACAGGCAGTGTCAATCTCTTCCTGGCCAGTTAGAAAGACCAAAATGTCACCTACACAGGAAATAAATTAAAACATCCACAGAATCAGTTCTGTTTAGTACAACTCCTGCATCACCATACTTCCATTCCTTGTATCTTTTTCACTGATGAGGATTCCCAACTTCAGCTAGCTCCTGACCAGCAACTCCTAGCCAGAGGCAACAGACTTCAATCTTTCACCCAACTTTTCCAGCATTTTAGTTACTGTATTTGCAAACAAGAAAGAACAGTCCTGACAGCATTCTGCTCCCATTCTAACACGATCCACGACTTTTAGAAAGACCTTGCTCAGAGGTCTTTAAATCACCAATAAACCAAGACCATTCTCAACTCACCTGGTGGCTCTGTTAAATGGATCTGCATTACTGTAATCAGACTGGCATCCAAATAATCTGTCTCTGGCTCTTTTGTGTACAGAATTTCTACTGGGTACGTTCTGCCAGGGATTGTGAAGATTGGTGCTTCATAGAAATACTGAGAGAACTTCACAGCATCCAGCGTGGCTGATGTCACTATCAACTTCATGTCCTGCCTTTTCTGCACTGTCTGCAGGAGGACAAAGTTCTCAGGTCATTTATTGCCCATGGAACTATAAATATATGGCACATGACTGAAGTCAGACAAATACAACCCATAACACAAGGTGTTTCAATGTCTGAGGAGAGGGGCAGCTCATCCCAGCACCCAGAATTTCAGAAAATTGACCACTGAGGTCCCATTTGAAGCCTCCCTTAGCAACATTATCACAAGAAATCTTTTGGCAGAGAAGGATGAGCAAAGCAAGAACACTCCCCTGTTCACTTAGCATTATGAACATCCAGGATGGCAAATTCTCGTTGTTTCTGCTGCATTTTGCTTGCTCTGCCTTCACACAGAGGCTCATTTCCCCAAGATTCAGACCATAAACCCCTTAAGAGCTTTGCTCTTGAAGCACAAGTATGAACCTGTGTGACTTCACCTCTGCCTTTGCCTTTCACCTCTCCCACACAGAGAACCCTGAAAGCAGTAAAAATCCAGTGCCACATTACCTTTTTCAGGAGCCCAAAGAGCACATCTGTATGGATGGTCCTCTCATGGGCCTCATCCAGCATGATGATGGCATACTGGGTCAGATCTGGGTCTATCAAGCACTCTCTCAGCAACATCCCATCTGTCATGTATTTGATGACAGTCTCAGGGCTGGTGCAGTCCTCAAACCGAATGGTGTAGCCAACCTGGAGGGAAGAGTTGCACAGAAATGGAAGTTACACAATTATCAGCCTCATTAACTCCCAGTTTGATTACTCCACAAACTCACTTTACAGCCTACAAGGGAACAGACACATGGGCACACAAGAAAACTAGCTCCACTACTGATTTTTTCCTGCTTTTCCTCATGCTTAATTTGGCATGTTTTCCCACAAAGAGATTCACCTCTTGTCCCAGGCAGCAACCAAATTCCTCTGACACCCTCTTGGCAACAGACATTGCAGCCACTCTGCGAGGCTGAGTACATCCAATCTTTCCTCTTGAGGTGTATCCTGCCTCAGCCAGGTATTGGGTAATCTGGGTTGTTTTCCCAGATCCTGTCTCTCCAATAACAATCAGAATCTGGTTGTCATGCACAGCCTAGAAAAGGTCAGAAAACATACACTTGTCAGCATTTTTTAATAATCAAACCAAACAAAATCAGCATGGGCTATCTGGGACTAGAATGAGCAGCTCTTGCTTTGGCTTTAATTGATGCAAACCAAAAACCATGTAAGTATTCCTACTGATTAAGTCAGCAACTTGTTTAACTGCTCATCTGACTTATCCCTAGCTCACATGATCTTAGTATCAATTCTGACTTACATCAATAAACATCTGGAACTTCATTAAAGTATACAGATATACATAATACTTTAAAATACCTATCACAAACTGAAGTTATGCACTTAAAATTATCAGCTGGCTATTCACCTGTCAAAAAAAGCTAAAGCAAGACTATTTACTCTAAATTACTGCTTGCTCAAACCAGAACGCCTTTTCAAGAGTCTTACTTGTATCAGCTGCTCCTTCAGTCTGAAGATTGGGAGACTCTCTCTCTGTTCAATAATGGAAAGCTGTGTCTTCTTACCATAGGAAGCTTTGTTGCCACCAAATGCATGTTTCTTCCACTCTGGGATGTCATTTGGCATCATCCCAATACCTCGCATGTTTGCAGCTATTTGCCTTCCATCCACTGGAAAAGAAACAATTTCATCATTACATCCAGATTCAGAGCACAGACCCTGATGATCCTGCTCCAACTGCTCCATCATCCAGGCCTTCTACTCTGTGTGTTTAAATGCTTTTTAAGTTCTTACATGTATACCCTCACTATTACAGGATATACCTGTACATTTCCCTTGACATTCCTATTTCCATTTCAGTGGAAAAGGATTTCTTTCTTTGACTCACTTTCAGACAAACACAGGATCAAGACATTTCTCCTGGGTTGCTCAAGCAGCACAAAAAAGGCACAGTTCACCTGTGCTCAGACATACCATCAGGGAGAGGATCCACCCAGTGTGTGTTGAGCCCCATGGGGATGGAATCCATCTCTGCTTCTCTCTGGGCTTGTTTAAGCTCTCTCCTCTCTTTGGCTAAAGCACTTTGCATCATGGCAGCCTGGGACAAGGAACCATCTGGATTCTGGAGAGCAAGAAGAGAAGACTTCAAGCACTACCATTCCTTCACCCTCAATTATCTTTCTCTTGTCACTGTCCTTTGGAAGAACCTTCTAAAAATGCTTTAAATGTGTTAAATTTTGTTTATCAGATTTCCAGGATATTTCCATCAGGCCAGCCTCATGAACTTTCATAGTCACAACTAATATGGAGCATCCTTACACTGCCCAGTCAGGAGGACTGTGGGCACAACCAATGAAAAGCATTTCTTTACTACCTTCTACTTTGAAAAGATAAGAAAAAGCACAGCAGAGAAATTTTGTACTAACACACCTATGTAAAATGGCATTTCAGTTTCATTATTCCACTTCACAGTCATCAGTTAAGTTAGAACACACCTTTATTTGGAAGGAACTTCAGTTCAGTGGTTGTTTTTCAGAGCTCTCAGTAATGTGCAGGTGGGAAAATCGTTGTTAAATTCCCAAATATTTATTTCATTTAATCAAGTATATTGGTTTTAGCCCTGGAAATCTCTTACCTTTACTATTTTAATGGGACTCATATCCATGCTCTGTTTAGTGTGACCTCGAAGAAATGGTGGCTCCTCTTCAACCAGCTCAATCTCAAGATCCTCATCTAAAATTCACAAGTGACAAGAGTTACAGAAAAGTTAAACACCTTTCAGGTACATAAAACTGCCTTTTCAAATAATGCTTCCTGATTATTTTTGATTATAAAGTACTTAAGAGCTTTAAAAGTGAAAATATTGCAAATAAAAATGCACAGACAGGGCACATCCAAATGTCACTAATAATATAGCCAAAGGAACCCTAGTTCCAAATGTAGAAGATGACAGCAAATTGTGAGATGCTTTACAGTTAATTCTATTATCAATATCTTTTTGGATCAAAATTCATCCAGAAAGACAAGGAATTTACAACAGTTAGACTACTGGGAAATACTACCTTCTTCATCATCAACTTTAGGAAGAATCCCAGTCTCCTCATCAAAGTCAGGAAACTCTTCCTTGGAAAGCACATTAGCTGCAATCATCTGGGAACAGAATAAACACAACATGATCATGTCCCCATGAATGAACACAACTCATGCCTATGACTCAGCTCTAACCCCATTCCTGTAAAACAGGAACAAAGGAATGCTCCTGTATCCTGGCACACCTCTCCCAGCTCATCCAGCCTCTGACCAGTCCTTTTGTCACCCCAAATGGCACCAAACCAATCCCAGATTACAAGACAGCAATTCAGAGTTAAGGAGTAAGCTACACAATCAATTAATCCAGGAGCTGTATCCTGGTTCATGAAACTCCCTGGCAACTTGATTGCCTGACATGCTATTTCCCTGAATGCAGCTTCTTGGGCTATGGAACCAAAATGTGTATTCTATTTCATCTGTTGAAAGCAGTTGGGGAGATGTTCTTCTTTATCTCTTGTGACTCTGGGGGGAGGGGGGCGGGTGCCTAACCAGGTAGGGCATTGTTTCTTATCTCTTTCACCACCCCTCCTCCCTCCAGGGGGATATTTTCTGCTAATGGGTCATTAAAGCTCACCAAGGACAGGACACATTCCATCATCCCAGTGTGAGATGCTCCACCCAGTGTGGGGGGAGCCAACCATTCCTACCTAAATAAAAACTGAGATGTAAAAACACAAAGTATCCGGGTTCCACCGGATTCCCAGAGGAAGACTGGACCCTTCTGACCATCACTGGACCCTTCTGACCATCACTGGACCCTTGTTCTACAGGATCATCTCTACTCAACAGAACCAAATCTGCCACTCCAGGAGGACTCACTTTTGGACTGCTCCCAACACCCTGACAACACAATGTCAGGTTGTAGTTCTGACTCTGTCAGGGTCTCTAGGATTGTTGTTTGTTTGCTTGTTTGGGGTTTTGTTTTCTACTACATTTGTATTGTTAATATTCCTAGTAAAGAACTGTTATTCCCAAATCTTTGCCTGAAAGCCCTGAATTGCAAAATGTTAATTTGGAGGGGGTGAGGGGTTTACATTCTCCATTTCAAGGGAAACTCCAGCTTTCCCTGGCAGATCCCTGTCTCTCAAACCCGAGGCAGCAGCACACACCTGTTTAATTTCCCACTTCTCGGGGTCTGAGATGCGGGTGAGGCGTTTCCGTTCCAGGCTGTCGTCCTCCACCTCGGGGGCGTTCACCAGGGACAGGTGGCTGGGTCTGTCTGGGTTCCTCATGGAGGTTTCCTCGTTGGTTTCTCCAACCAGGTTCCTTCTACGGTTTGGGTTCAAGTCTTCCCCAGTGTCTTGATCAACATCCTACATTAGATGGATTAATTAATGAATCAGCTCTACACTCCTCCTCATCTATTAACTCTAGTGCTTTCTAATGCCCATTCACAGAAAATGCTGTTTTGGAGGCTTTTTGGGTTTTTTTCAGCTGGCAATGCTAGGTAAGAACATCCTCACACTCTACTCTGTCTTGGCAATAGTAATGACTTAGTTTAAAATCAAAAGTTTGTCTTCTACTGAAAAAGGAAGACAAACAGCAACAGCTTGAGGTTTGCCTTGTCTCTTTGACATCATGTCAAGCCAAGAAATTGTTAGGAACACCACATCAAAACTAAGAACCTAGAGAAAATGAGCAGAAAGTAATAGGCCACTTAAATACAGAACAGTAACTCAGTTCTTAACTCCCAATTGAATGATTATGTATTAATTTCCACCAAAAAGATTGAAAAACAGCAAGAAGAGACATCATTTTAAGAACTTTGGCACCTCTGTACCTTCATGCTCAGGCTGGTTTTGGACCCAGTAAAAGATAACACTTTGACTTTCACTCTTTGTCCTTTGCTCACAACATCAGCAACATTGGCAACCCGTCCTTCTCTCCGCAGCTCTGAGATGTGCACCAAGCCTTCCCAACGTTTCCTGGGAGTCAAACAGAGGGGCATGAGAGGGGCACGTTATTACTCTGAGAGCCCTTCAGCTCACTCAGAATCTATATTAAAATGTCTTGCTGCCAAACAGATTGTGCATGTTCACAAACTGGGTTTTTGTAGTGAGAATTCTATTATTCTCCGCCATCAAATTTATTTTTCTGAAACAGTCCTTCAAAATCCAGAATATCTGCTGGTAGCCTCATCACATCTTTAAGATACTAGCATGTTAAAAATGCATATTTTGAAGTTGGCTTTTCGCAAATATTGACATGAATGCTATACATGTAACGTAAGGAAGTTGTATTGTATTTCCTTTTATTTGTGGAATTTAAAAATGTAATGAAGATAAAAGGAGGGGGGGTTGTATTTTTTTTAACCTTTCAAGTGGATAGAAGACAGAAGAGAGGTCCGACATTCCTGCGACTAAATCTTTATGGCTAAGAAAGATTTATGACATCTACCTCGACACCCAGACGCCAAAAACAGATAAGAAAGATACAATACCTAAGGACCCTTAAAACTGATAAGCGAAACATGTTTAAATATGCATTAGTCTCTTTTTGAATATGTAACACCAAGTCTTTTAAATACCAAAGAATCTGGAATACGTGTGTCGGTTTCGCACCCTCAGCTGAGAAGCCTTGTTTTTCTGTCTCCCAATTGTCTATTTTTATTCTATTTTATTCTTATTAAACCTATAAATTAATATAAAAAACGTGAAACGTCGTTTTTCACATAGCAGAAAAGAGAACTCAGCTGAAACAGTACCAGACCTGTTGCAAACATCAAAGGGTACCTTAGTCCTTCCAGCTGCACGAAGCAGCCGAACTGCATGATGCTGGTGACTTTGCCGTTGTAGATGTCCCCGATGGAAGGCTCCTCAGCCGGCGGACGGTCTATGTGCTTGTCTCTCCACCTCTCGTGGCTCTTCTCAAGGTACCTGTCCCGCTCCTTGCGGTCCTTGCTGGGACTCCAGCTCCTGCTCCGTGAGCGGTACCTGGATTTCCCCCTGTTCCTGTCCCAAGTCCTGGAACGAGACCTGGAGCGAGATCTGTGCCTTCGCTTCCTGTCCCTGCTGCGGCTGCGGCTGCGGCTCCTCTTCCTTTTCTTCGCCCTAACAAACAAAAACCAAATCCTTGCAGTGGATTTCCACCTCAGGCAAGGACAGCAGCCAAGACCTTCCCCCCAGACACACCAGGCACCTACCGATGGTCGCTGCTCCTCTGCTTGCCCTGCTTGTCTGCACTGGGCATCAGAGCTTCCAGTTCTTTCAGGGCATCAGCTGCCACTTTCACGTCATCCTCATCCAGCATATTCTGCAAGAACAGAGAGCTGTTGCCCCTTTCTGCAAAAGGGCTGATAAAAAGCCTGTCACAAAGAATGAATCTACAGAATTATCATGGGTGTATCTATTTAGAAAGAATGCAAGATGAAAAAAAGACCAGACTCAATATGTGATAAAGAAAAAAATTAATAAAGCACTCTCCCTATTTGGCCACGATATTGAGATAATTCTGTTTTTATACAACAGAAAGTTCTATCTCAATGCCCAAATTATTGCAGAAATACAAAATGCAAGTCCCTCATAGCACCTGAATATACAACATTTTTAGTTAGTTTGTAACACATCGTTACTTTGAACATTATGTAAGGAAGGCCAGGCTACAAATTTCATGTCACAAGAGTCTCATCTTCCACATATTCTGCAAAACAGCATCAACAAGGTAATTGCTAACAGCTATTCTTTGCAACAATGTGCAGTAACACCAGCCTTCCACCTCTTCCACATTTCATTTCTCATAGTTCACATTTATCCATGTATTAGACAGAGAAAAAAAGGTTGAAACTAACTGGGAAAAAAAATTAAAGGTTTTCACACAGTCACAAAAGAAATCTGAAATGACCACCTTACCCTGACGTTGGGATTATCTGGCCTACAAAGGGCTGGATACAATTCCCTCAACTTCTCTTTCTCTGATTTGGGTTTGACAACTGCCTCTGATTTTGAGAGAAAAAAAAGAAAAAAAAAAGGCACAATGAAACACAACTTAGAACCGCTACAACAATTCACTCTTGATTCTTCTATACTTAAACTACAAAGTTGAATTTTCATCTGAATGCAAAGGTCGATACAGCTTTCACAGAGATTCAATTCAAGGAATACTGTGTTACCTTCTTTCAAACAAAATTATTAGTGAATATGTGAAAGACTGAATACTCAGAGCAGCACACTCAGAGTAACAACAGCAGGATGCATGGTGCAGCAGGGTTTGCCTCACAAGACTGAAAGTGTAACTGCATCAGTCTCACCAAACCCTCAGCCACTGGCCCCACATACCTTTGCTCGTGGATGGCTTTGGTGGAGGCCGCATTGTCTGTATGAGACGCAGCAAGTTACTAATGAGGGAATCCTGGAAAAAAATAATAATAAAAAAATCAATAAAATACCTCAAGAAATGACTGCAACACTTGCATTATTAGAATGCACGAGTGGGGGTTTATTCACAGGATAAAAACCCCCTCAATTCTGAAAATGCAGGCTGATTTTAGAAACTATCCCTGGACTTTGTGTACGTCCTAAAAAGGCATAAGTTGAACCCCAAAATAATTATGATAATTTAATCTAATGACTTCTCTGCTAATCATTTTAAATCACTCATTTAATTCAACTACAGTTATTCCCGAGGAATCAATAAACACAGCATATAATCATCATAAGAAGACTTATGACAACATCTGCCTTCATGAAAAGTTGCTTTCCACATTTTATATGCTCAACATACCAATAAGCAGTTTGAGCCCTTAGGAAGATGCTTTTTAAAGACTACAACAGTTTTAAAAAATATGAAAGAGGGGAAGGCAGGGAAGACAGTAATATCAGAAGCTAGTTAGTATGTAGTTTTCCAATTGAAGAAAACCAGTAACTCCTCACAACTCTCTCTTTAAAACAGAAAGCTCTATAAAACATAACACAACAAGAATAATACACAAATAACGTTCAGGTGTCACTTACAGTGAACTCAGCACCATTTTTCAGAAGAATCGCTTTAAATGTGTCAAACGTGGTATTCTTCTCGGCAAGACTTATCACGAACTCGGCTGCGAGGAAGAAGCATGAAGTGAATTGAAACAAGTAAGCAAAAAAGCCGTGTAAGCGGGCACGTGGGGACAGAAGCTGCTCCGGCGGTGCGGGGACCAGCCAGGCCCCTCTGGCTGCTGCGGGCCCGGGGGACCCTCTCCTCGGCTCCCTCCCTAGCAGCCCACACCGAAGGGTAGCCTCAGGCTCACAAATTTGGGGTTTTTTTTAAGAAAAATAATGGGTTTTAACGTCTAAATTCGAAGAGCACCTTCACAAAACGCAGCCGGCCCCACGGAAAGCGCGACTGCGGCCCTCCGCCAGCTGCGCTGCCTCCAGCCGGGAACGCGATGCTCCGCGGCCGCCGTGCCCCCCCGGACGTGCCCCAAGGCCCCCGCCTGCCCCGCTTACCCAGATCCTTGTCGTTGATGCCCAGGTGGTTGTCGAGCTCGGTGCAGACCTTTGACACCAGCGACAGGTACTCGAGCTTGGCGAGCTCCTCGGCGGCCGCCAGCTCCGCCATGGCCGCGTCCGGGGCGCGGCGGAAGCGGGGCCGTGACGGGCCCGGGGCGGGGACGGCGGGCGGGCCCTGCCGGGGGCGGGCAGCGGGGCCGTGACGGGCCCGGGGCGGGGACGGCGGGCGGGCCCTGCCGGGGGCGGGCAGCGGGGCCGTGACGGGCCCGGGGCGGGGACGGCGGGCGGGCCCTGCCGGGGGCGGGCAGCGGGGCCGTGACGGGCCCGGGGCGGGGACGGCGGGCGGGCCCTGCTGGGGGCGGGCAGCGGGGCGGCTTTGCCGGGCACAGAGCCGCCCTCGATGGGCTGCAAGCCTGGGCGAATCGGCGCCTTAGCCAAAGCGGAAAGGCGTGTCCAGCCAAGGCCGGCGAGCTGAGGATGCGTTCGGGGTCACACACCGGGGTAACCGAGCAGAACGACGCGGGGAGCGCGGCCCGGGCCTTGCGGGGGGAAAAGTCTCTGCAGGGCCTCGGTTCTGTCCCCGGCCCCTCAGGCCCGCCCTGCTCACCCCCTGCCCGCTCTGGGCACGGCCCTGAGCTGAGGCCGTGTGCTCCTGGAAGTGGCCAGGGCAGGGGAACACATGGGTGCGATGCCCACCGCCCGCGCTGGTCCAGAGCCCGCGGAGCAGGGCTGGGAACCCATCCCGACCCCCCAGCCTCAGGCACCAGTGCTCGCCCGAAATAAGATACAGAGGTCACATGTGCTCTATAGAATATATTATAAATTATATCATGCATCCATTAACAAAATATACAAAGCCAACAGAAATATATCTATCTTAAGCCTGAGCATACAGCATCTAAGCTCTAGTAAAAAGTAACCTAAAGAGAACAGCATCTCACACTTGCCATTTCAATCTGCAATGAAGTGTTCTTTCTCAAAGGTTTCAGTTTTGTTCACTTACAGAACACATGAACATTCCAAGTACAAAGGTACACACGGCAAACGTGGGTCCTGCTGGGCCTGACAGACCACAGCAAACAACCACACTATGCTCCAAAGTGTCATCAGCTTCTGCATTTCGCCCCTTTCTGTCCTTTCCTCCTCCTTGTTCCAGAGTTGGCATAACTCAAAAGATACTCAAAACAACACAGCCAAGTAAAGGTGGAAAGTTACAGAAGGATCTTTAACTGGTCCACAGCACACAGTCGTACTGGTGTACAGAGAGATGGGAAACACTGCAACATACTTCTACTGTATTTCAAAATAAACATTTAAGAGTATATCTTCCACAATCTATAAAAATAGGTTTAAAACGAAAGTGGTATGATACATCTGTTTTCTTCAACTATTTTAATGGTATTTTATCTCTATGGGTACTAAGTCTTAAAAAGTCACTGATAACCTGGTCAGCCACAATACTGACACTGCTTCAGCTATACGGTGACAAAACGGAACACTAGTTTGAAGCAGGAGTAATATAAAATATTTTAGAATCAATGGTCTCTTGCTGCAGCAAAGGAAAATGTTTACTTGAAAGTAAGAATGTAGCCAACACTGTCATCTGCTGAGGGACTGAACTCTGAGGAATTATCTCTGGATACCCCACTGCACAGCAGTGTCTGGTGCTCATTTCTGTCGTTCTTCAGAATCAAATCTCTCAGCATGTTCTATAGGGAATTCTTAGATCTCCAAATCATGGGCATCTAAAAATCTTATGAGAAGAATTCTACAGATGTGGCTATGGAAACACAGGACCAGCTAAAACCATCAGAGGAGACAGTACATTTGAAAGTGCTTGAGTTAATGCATTTTTCAAACTCTAATGTAAAGTTATGTGATCCCTGCTTCAAGCATTCTTTCCATTCCTAAACATTACCAAAAGTTGTACTCCAGTTCAGGTCTGGGTTCCCACACATTCTTGCATTTTTAATGTGCTATTAACAGAGTAAAGTGTTTGCACTATAGCAAAAAAAAGTTATGGTCAAATTTTTAATATTTTTACAAAGAGCCTGTAAAGATTCCTAGAAAAGCCTTTCCTACCCTTCCACTCTGTTTTTAACAAAATATTTTATGTAGGTTATACTTCTGTTAGAGATCTGGTGTGCGCTATCATTACTGGTTCAATTGCTGGTGGTAATTCTCCTGCTTCATTCTGCTACAACAAGCAACAACTTTACTGAGATTCATCAGTTGAACTGCAGTTTCACTTCTAGACTTTTCAAAAGTCCTTTGATGATTCAAGATGGCTTTCTTCTATGAGTAAGTTCTTTTTCTTAGAATAATTTGTAAGGTTTAAATTCGTTGCTTTACTATCACACATTAGAAAACCAATTACTAAATCCTCAGAAGAAACAAAGCTCCTAGTTTCAGATATCTCTTGTAAATTAAGCAGGACTTCATTTTACAGCAGCATTTTACACTGGTTTCTATTCCAGAGCTAATTAAGCCAACAAAATATTTTCCAGCTGCCTAAAACCAGAAGTGTATACACAATAAAATGGGAAATTCTCATCTGAGTACAAAGTTTGGTTCTACATGATTCCTTGGTAAAACTATTTGATCTGAAATGAGAGATTTGAAGACTACTCATTTAACTATGAGGTCCAGTAACAACTGAAATTCTGGTATCCATTTCAAGAGATGCCACAAGGGTTGTTTGACATTTCCATGAGGATCAAAAAAAAAGAAGTTAAATGCTCAAAGAAAAGCCGAAGTTTTAAGTTAAACCTCCAAACAGAGAGCAGCTGAGAAGCACCCTGCTAACTCCTGCAATCTTTAATTAGAGTTTACTCAATGAGGACTATTCCTCTCTCCAGCAGGCAGGTTTAGCACCCACTGCACCAGTCTCTGTTACTGATGTGGAGCAATTCAGTTACCACTTCGATCATGTTATTGTTGTGTTTCTTCAGCAGGCGCAGGTTTAACTGCCTGTCACAGAATCCCATCTCACACAGGCTGGACAGCAGAGCTGCAGTCTGCTCTTCTGGAGCTGCAGGCTGCTGGAAACAAAGGACAGTAAGATAAGCTAAAACAGGTAATTTATTGTTTGCCATTTGGACCAGGGGCCCTGCATTATACTAGAATTAAACCGAGGCACACAGGCTCTTCTGGCCCCATTTAAGTCACTTATAATCCCTTTCACTCCTCACTTACAAAGGTGAGTTACTACTCTTACATGATGCTACAAGAGACATGCTTCCATCCCCATGGCATGGATTTCCCAGTCTGCTGAGAGCAGCAAAGGGACACCATCAAACTTAGCATTGTACTCTTACATTAACTCCAGTATAGAATACTGACACATTTAAAAAACATACACCTATAAATTTAAGGTTGTCACTCTATGAAACTCACACAGGAAAGACATTCACCTGTTCAATAATGGGTGGTCCAGCAAATAATGCTTTGTAGGCAGAAGCAGCAACTGACAAAGCTCCTTTCACGAGTTCTCCTGCAATGCTGCTTCCTTGGGGGTACCTGTGAAGAGACCAGGTGCTGCTTTAGGGTCAGTAAAGTCAAGGGTTTGTCTCAGTGAATTGCAAGGACTGTTGGAGACAGCCAGCGATCCAAAGGAATCAGCAGTGTTTGGGAACTGAGCTATACAAGAAGCTCATTCCTTTTCCTTGACACCTATTAAATTGTGGGTATATGCTTTCCATGAAGTCACCTTTTGTGAAGAGTTTAGTGTTCTCATCTAGAAGACAGCAAACCTACATGAAAGCATTGACATATCCCTTCAGGGTAGGATAACTTCTATTTTTTTTCCTATGAATACATCAATTACTTAATATTCTACTCAATGTTTTGACTTACTTCTCCAGTCTCAGTATTTTAAGACAACTTTATAGCTAACTTGTAAAATCTCCATCCTAAGAATGCTGAGATTTTCCAGAAAAAAAACCCCACAAAATTTTAGAAGCATTCAACTTGAGCTCTTCATTAACTTTGGCTTGCCAGTTCTGCATCCTTTCAATTTGTGCCCAAGAAATCAAGATCTTATGAAAAGATAGCATGTTTGCTTTAAGAAGGGAGGCCTTTCTCCAAATTAATGACTACATGAAATCTGTAAGCCAGGGCTTTTTCCTAGGTGTCTAATTAAGCAGTTCTCAGTCTAAAACAGGGTTTATGAAGTCACAGCTTCAACTTCATTACCTTGGGTATTCTGAGAACTTAGTGAGAAATGCAGAAGATCCTGGCCCATGATTATCTTCTCCACTGGGTTCTGGTAGAGGAAGAAAAAAAGTCAACATGTCCAGTTAATGACAATTAAACTGGAGAAATGCAACACACACATAAACAGAAAAAAGTGTGTCTCTGTACAACAGTAATAGTCCAAGTTTAGTTATGCACATCAGGTATCCAGGATTCTCACTGCAGTGAAAGCAGTCAGAAGATTTTCAGAACCATATGACTGATTCATCAGTGGTGTTTAACATGAGAGGAACTGCTGTCTCAGTGACTGTAACAGCTCATTCATTCCAGAGCAAGGTAATTTTCCAGATGCCTGTAAGTACTTTTGAGTATCCTCTTACCATTTCCTTTAATAGATGCTCTTAACTGATCCACAAAGCCAATTATTTCTTTATTTGCAACATCCACATAGCAAAAGTTCAACACCCAGAGAAAAACTAAAATCTTTACTTGGTAGATTTCTGTTCTCCTCAAAAGAAACGAGACATCAAATTCAATACCAGGCATAAAGAATAGGTGATAGCAATAGTCTGCACCCTTCATTAAATACTGTCAATACCTTCTCTTTGTGTTTGATCATGAGGAGCAGAAGAGATACTCTCTGAAGATGATGTGTTTGGTTCTTGGAAGATAGAATTCTGAAGAGATGAAAGATTCCTGAGAACATAAGGCAAAAACATCACTACTTTTATTCTACATGTACACACACAAGTAAGTCACGATCAACAGAAAAAAAACTTCACATGCTCCCCTCTCTCCCTCTCTTGCACTCACCTAAATCAGTGAGTACAGCCTATATAAAAAGTTGCAGAATTTAAAAACATTTACTTCAGTATATGATAAAACTTCTGTTACAACAATTGCTGTTTGGAAAGCACTGGACCTTGCAGACACTACAGCAGTATTGGCATCGCCATCCTGTTCTTGTCCCCAGATCATACCTTTGTGCCTGGGGTAAGCTGTCCACAGTCCCTGGGGTTAATGGTACTGCAGCCAGGGTTTGGGAAGCTGTCAGTGTGTCACTGATCCTCTGGAGCTGTGGCTGGCTTCCCCCTTCTGGGTTCTCTGCTACTGTTTCAGCTTCTCCTGTCTTTTCTAGACCAGGCTGAGAAAGAGCTGAACTATACATGGAGTCACCCAAAGGCCGGCTGGTGTCAAAGCACTCAGGGAGAATAATGATGTAATCCTCTGAGGAAGCAGAGGAGCACTGACTCTGAACATCATCTTTATCATCTTCCTCTTCATCACAATTGCCAGCACCACTGTGGGGGCTTGTGCTCTCATCAGACAGTGGAAGGTCCCCTAGTAGGAAAAAAAAAAGTGAGGTATTAACAATTGTTCATTTTGTATGGACAACAGCAGAGACAGAACTGTGCCAGCTGTAAGAGACAAGTATTTAGAAACAACCATAAACCTTAGCTGCTGCCATTAATGGTGCCATTTTCCCTGTTGTGGGGAGGGTGTAGTGTGAAAGAATAATAGATTTTAATGTTAAGCCTATGCATATATGCTGCTGGTATTAATGCTTACAGTAAAAACAGGTGTAAGATCTGTATAGAGAACTTAAACTGACTGTACTTTTCAGCTCCTAAATTACACACATTAGAAACAGGTCAGAAGCATTTCAAGCTATGTGTACAAAATATGGAGGCAGCAGTCGTGTACCACATATGCGCACTTACTTAAACAGCCAAATAGAATTTTTTGGTCTCAATTTCACTTCCTTAAAAAACAGCTGTTAAACTAGCTGCTTGTAAAGTACTGACAATAATTTTCTGATGTAATGATTCTCACAACTAGGACAATCTAATGATGATCAAATTCCTAGAACAGTGTCAGATCTGCTTACACATTATTTTTTTTACAGCTTTATCTTACATTCAAGCCTATTTTACTTACCACAGGAATTTTCTGTCACTGGTTCTGAGTGATGAATCTTTGCTTCCTTTTTGGAAGTAGAATTACTATTTATCACAGGAGATTCTTCATTTATCATATTGCAACTGAAGATTTCTTGCAGTCTTTGTGATGAGTCTAGTAAAACCAATCAGGAAAAACAATTAAATGGTATCAACCACCTGAGCTGAGCAAGTTGTGTCTCATGTCTGACTGCAAACAAGTCAAGCCAGAGAAGGCAGCTAATGACAGTACTTACTCTGGAGGATTTTGGGGTTTTTTTGTGGGGGTTTATGGTCAGGTGCAGCATCCAGGGTCAGAGATCGAATTACAGTTTCACAGACAAACTGAGTCCCACTCATATCTTCCTCCCCCTCCTCCTGGTTCAATCCATGTTCAGCTTTCACCTTCACCACAGAAGAGTCCACAGAAAGGCAGGCTTCTGCCATTCCTTGGAAAAGGAAACAGAACACATTTCACCACCACAACAAGGAAATGTAAATATAAGAAGTATTTTTTAGACTAGCCACAGCTAATATTGACTCTGTGTGTTAATTTGTTCTAAAAATTGTAAGACTTTTTTAATTCAGTTCAAGTTGAATGTGAAAGTGAAGTATGGGGATCACACCTGGAGTGTTTGGAGTATAACCTGGTCTCTAAAGGGCAGATTGTTAATTCTCCCAACAATTCTAGTGCTCAGACAAATCAAAATAAGCATTTGAAAGGACTTTATACAAGGGCATGCAGTACTAGGAGAGCAGGGAATGACTTTAACACGGAGGAGGGTATATTTAGATTAGATATTGGGCAGAAATTCTTCCTTTTGAGGGTGGTGAGGCCCTGGCACAGATTGTCCAGAGAAGCAGTGGCTGCCCCATCCCTGGAAGTGCCCAAGGCCAGGCTGGACGGGGCTTGGAGCAGCCTGGGATAGGGGAAGCTGTCCCTGCTCATGGCAGGAGGGGTGGAACTGAGTAATCTTTAAGGTCCTTCCAACCCAAACCATTCTGTGATTCTATGATTTCTATTCCCAAATCTATATACATTATGCTCCAACTTCTATAATCACTAATGTAGTGTCAGACTCCAGGTTTATGAGCCAAACCTTTTTTTTTATTTTTTTTTTTAAGAAGGGGAAGACAGTTGTTAGAATTCCTTTCAGACATCAGGTTTTCTGACTACACAGAAGTGACAATATCCTCCCTTCACCCCCAAGCTCCTCAGGACTACTGCTTACCAGGCACTAGTTTAAATCCACTCCCCTCGTTCTCCTCCTCTATCTGACCTAAGCCAGGTTTCTCCAGCAAGGGGCTGTCACGTGGCAAAGGGGACATGCATGGAGTCATGTCTGGAAAACACAGGGAGCAAAGATAAATTGGCACTAAAGGAGAAGGAGCCTCCATGAGGTAACATTTTTAAAAGTTATTCTTTTTAAGGGACATTCTTTCGAGACTGAAGAAACTTAAGTTATTTTGCAAGATAATCTGGTGGAATAAACAACTAGCTTTGCATTGCTCTGCCACTGGCTGTGCAAAGAAAATGGCAGCATTCCTCAACATCTGCAATGTTATGTTCTTGGGGATATGAAGGTGAAAAGAAGTCGAGACTGAAAAACACAAAGGATAGCTGTCTGTGCTCGAGAGAGCACACAGAATAAGGGAGCCTTACCAACAGGAGTGTTGTGTGGCACTCTCTCCAATTCCTGCACAATATTAATGTCCAACAGCTCAAAGGACAGCAAATCCTACAGGAAAAAACACACACAGTTTCCATGAGCAAACTCTAAACTGAATCCTATCTGTACTTGGCAGCTCAGATCCCACTGATGTACAAATAACACTTTGTTGCTCAACACAACCTCAGGGGGCAGTTTTCCCACAATGTATATTTATATCATTGAAAATGGTGCATAAATCAGGGCAAGGGACAAAGCTAAGAACTTCCTTGCTAGAGCCACATGTGGAAAGACTCAATGCTGACTCTTTTCTGAGAATCTTAATCTGTCCTACACACACCTTCCACATAATGACAGTGCCTAATACCAGTTTGAGAAAACAGCTCTGCTATCAAAAATGCAATACACTCTTTCTGAAAACAGACTGGCCATTTTTAGAGCTCAGAAGCTTTATTCTGACAAATGTCTACCTACCTAGACATCAAACTCAAGGTGGTTTATTTTATATCTACCTGAATTTTAGCACTTTACCTGTGCAGTGAGGAGATCGACAGATGGGATGTAAAATTCTCTCTCACTTGGCAGATTTTTGATCTTTAAAGGAATAGTTGGCAGAGATATTTCAGCCTGCTCTGCAATTTCACCTATCAGCTGTGCACCTGTTTCTGTCTTTAAGGAAGCATCCTGCAAAAACAAAAAAAACAGAAGCCCCTTAGCCACAGTAAATAAAACACCACATGAAATCTAAAGCCTGAATTTTGTGTAAACACTCAAGTAATTTGAAAGAAATTTAAATCAACTCATTACAGAGCCAAAAGGACAAGACCTAAAAGACCTAACAAAGAGAAATGCTGCAGTGTTTCAGTTCAAAGAAGTAGACAAATAGCTGCAACAGACTGATAGCTAATGTCATGCCTATCAAAAAGAACAACTACTTTAAAACTTATAAATACAATATATGTTGTATTTCTTTCCCATTAAAAAAAAAATTTAAAAGCAAATAGCTAAAAGAATCCCCTTGAATAGTTAAGTTAGGAATACTATGCCAAATAATACACAAAACTCAGTCTCCCAGGCAATTTTGAACTGCCCCAAATCCCAGGTGAGTGACTTGCCTGTTTGGTACTGGAAGCTTTACTCTTCTGACAGGAGTCAGAATCCTTCCAATCACTTTCCACGTAGTCAGCAGCTGGAGAGGGATCCACAACAATACTGCACCAGATCCTTGGCCCAAACTGTTCCCCTCTGTGTGACAGTCTCCAGTGAGAAGTGTAAGTTCCTTCTATGTTGGGAGCCACAAACTCAACTGAAACAGTTCCTACTTGTCCAGATGGAAGGGATGGCACTAACACATCTTTTTTCTCAGAAGATGCCAAGGTCAGATTACCCCACATAAGTTTCAACTGAAATATACAACAGAAAAAGCCAAAAGTTAACTTCTCCAGCTTCTCTGCAAAGTGTGGGCAGTAGGAAGCAGAGTTCCTCTGCTGAAAGGCCTTGCAGATACCAGGCATGGAGAAGACAGGCTGCTAGAACACACCCTCACATTAGTCACTATCAACACAAAGATACCCCCATATTTCAACACAAATGCAGCCACTCACAGTACAAAGGGGTTTGGAGGTCAGAAAAGCAACTGAGCAGTTGTAAACAGGGTCAAACTGTACCATTATAACATGGGGGACACACTGTTAATGGGAAACATGTTCAGTGCTGGTACTCTGAATGGCTTTCTTCCTATAGCCTACATTATAAAGAGTACCTACACAGATTATTGCCCCAGAATTCCCAGCTGTAAATCAGCAGACCCAAGAAAATCTTAAACAGGTCCTAACACAGAATTCACATACAAATGTTAACTTCCAGAATGATTTTAGTGTGTAGAAAGAAGAGGAAAGGAAGATACCTTTGTGTCTGAGCTCCATTCCACATTGCCAGTATTCTTCATTCGCCAGTGTTTGATAAACTTTGTTCCTGGTTTCAAGTGAGTACCATCAGGCAAATTCTCATCCACAAATACTGCACTTAGTGTTGGGACAATTGCTTGGAAGGGTTGATTAGGGTTCCTAGGATTAGAGAGAGGAAACAAAAAAAAACCCAAAATACACCAAAACTGAAGTTCTGAACTGCTGATTAATGTTAACTTGGCTTTTAAATGGAAGCCATGAAATAAAGAAACAAACTATACAAGTTTTACTGCATATTCATAAACTCAAAGGGAGTGGGAAATGCAGAGCAGTTGCCTGCAAAGGGTCCTGTCCAATGAACCTCATCTTAAGAGCACATAAAAAAAGAACAAATAGCACTGAACATAAATATACAGAATGTACTTGACTTTATGCAGACACACTTAATAAAGCAGGAAGACACAGACTTTTTTAAAACTGGCAGAAATGTTAATTTATGCTGTATGAGCATGCATGTGTATGTATAATCCTAGGCACTCCCTCCTAAACCTACATAAATCACTAAGTTTCGATAAGAACCATCAGTCACTTTTTTTTTCCCCTTTCTCCTACTCTCAGTTAAAAACACTCTACCTTTCAAATCTCATTTAGACAAAAATTTTCACACAAATGATAAATCATACTTCAAATGAGGAATTTCATAACCTCCCTCCTGTTACTTTAACTTGGTCTCATAGGAAAAGGTCAGACAGCACAACTACCAGATGCTCAGTTAACAACAAGCCTTACAGGAAGGTATTAGGCTGGAGACTCTCAGATTTCAGAGTAGGTGAGCTATTTGTTTCCAATACATGGATAGAGTTCCACAGATGAATTTTCCTGTGCAATTTTAGCTGCTTTTTGAGCTCTCGGACCTCTGCTTTTCGCTGTTTCTTTTCTGCTCGCAATCTTTGCTTCTCTGCCTTCAGAAATCTTTTGTCCATCTGTTTCTGGAGCCTGCAAAGCAATTAACACACCTTATTACATTAAACTGATCAGAATTTATCTTTTGCCAGCACAGTCTTAGTCTCAAGGGAACCCTTTAGGAAACATCCCATGGTTCTAGACTGAATACCAAATTATTTTAAAAGAACATCCTCACAGTTGCTTGTGGAACTATTTTGAATGGTCTCTGAAAGAACAAAAAAAAAAAGACAGACACAGAATGCTCAAAGAAAAAGCAAGCTCTCAAAGTTTATTACCCATCTATGACACAAAAGTCTGTTTTTTCTACTTTATTATCAAAGCCACTGTAAGATTTAGGCCCTTTTTAAGTACGTAGCTACTTTTAGCTACTCACAATAAAGTCTGAGTACCACTTCCATTTCTTGTTATCTCTAAAACAAAAGCTGAACCTCAACTCCAACACAGGTGTTTCCACTTGCAATGAGGACAACCTTGCCAGCATTTACCTGACTTGCTCCAGAGTGGCAGGCAGGCGTGGGGAGAGCTCTGCCAGGCTGTAAGTGTCAGCCACGCAGGGGATGGGCCTGCGCAGCTTCAGCAGGACGTGGTTGGGATCATGTGCATATGTTCCTGCTTCACACTCCTCACAGATGTTGTAGGCTGGACAAATGCTGCAAAGCAGAAAAGATAAAAGGTGACCAAGAGGCAGAGAATTTCTGCAGAGGAACAGCTTTGTATCATGCTGTATCACACGGTAAGCAGTTCCCAAGTGGCAGCAGCTGGATGTCTCACTTACAGATCAGCATTTGGAGCCATGTGGAATACCTACATGATTATCTCTCTTCTTGGCAAAACTGAAACAGTTCCCACTACTTTGTAAAAAATATTGATGCTTCCTTTAGCACAAGTGACTAAATTTTTTGCTACAAAGGGCAGAATATTTTACCAAAATCCAGTGCCAGAAATAGCACCATACTTATGAAAATACAGAGGTTAACTCAATTCAGGGATGCAAAGCAGATTGTTCTTCCAGGAACAGAGCTGATAAAAAACAGACTGTCATCTCCTGCCAGCAAGGAAAAAAAAAAAACCTAAAGATCTCCTGTTGCCATTTCATCCACTGCTGCTTCTTAGTCCCATAATGCTGATTTTTACAGCAATTGCCTCATTCAAATAAAACTCTCACTTCTAACACCTCACTTCAGACATTCACCAAAATCTATCTCATACTATTAGACAGACAACAGTGCAATCACTAAAAAAAGTATGACATGCCTTAGTCTCACTGACTCTCAGAACCAAACAAACAACTATGATAGACTAGTGGTTCTAAGTCTTGCTTTTTGCTTTAGTTCACCAAACAAAACATTTTCCATTACAATTACTGCATGTTCTACGCAGGTAAGGTAAAGAGTCATTGAGAATACAGCATTTTAAAGTTCTCTCACTTTAACAATCACCTCAAAATACTATTTTGAGTATTTTCTCAATGTACTTTTTTTTTCCTCAAAACACTATTAGTCTTGCTTTTATGCAGATCAAGTCTAGCAACCACAGGAGAAAACATCAGATGTTGGTGAGACACTTAGCAGACATTCTGAAATGTACAGCAGGACTGGCAGAAATGTTAATTTATGCTGTATGAGCATGCATGTGTATGTACAATCCTAGGCACTCCCTCCTAAATCTACATAAATCATTAATTTTCAGGTAAGAACCATCAGTCACTTCTTTTTTCCCCTTTCTCCTACTCTCAGCTAAAACCACTCTACCTTTCAAATCTCATTCAGACAAAATTTTCACGCAAATGACAAATCACACTTCAAATGAGGAATTTCATAACCTCCCGTTACTGTAACTTGGTCTCTCCAGATTAGGAACCTGGAAGCTTCTAAGCCCAGGACAGCTTCTGACACTCCCTCCCAGGCTGTGAGGAGAAAACATCAGCTGGTGAAACACACAGCAGACATTCTGAAACGCACAGCAGGCTGCAGATTAGGAACCTGGAAGTTTCTAAGCCCAGGACAGCTTCTGACACTCCCGCCCAGGCTGTGAGGAGAAAACATCAGCTGGTGAAACACACAGCAGACATTCTGAAACGTACAGCAGGCTGCAGATTAGGAACCTGGAAGTTTCTAAGCCTAGGACAGCTTCTGACACTCCCTCCCAGGCTGTGCCTGTCAGGCTCCCCACACTCCCAGCACCCCCTACCTGCACTGGTAGCGCACCCCGACAATGCGCGCCTGGCAGTTGCAGCAGGAGATCAGCCAGTCACACTGGGGGCTGCTCTCTGAAGGTGGAGGTGCTGCTGTAACTGAGCTCTCACAAAAATCTGCAGGCTGATTGTGATGGACAAGCTTCTCATACAGCTTCTGCTCCAGCCTCTCAACAGTCTCTTTAACCACTTGTTCCCTGAACTGGAAAGAAATTAAAGCAGTCATGAATTAATAGAGCCACCTATTAAGTTTGAAAAGCTGAGTTACACTGTCATAAGTCCCCCAATGTGTCAACAGTCACACAATATTACAGAATCATTTCCCCTATCCCCAGCCCACTCTATATAAAAATAAGCAAATACCACATTCCTCAGAGAGGATTTTGTTTTAGAAAATACCAACCCAGAGCTCTTAAGAAGGCAAGTTAAAATCACGTATTTGTGCTTACAATATTGTTTTTCTTCCATAAGCTTGCTTAAAGGGAAGGAAACTCATCTCCAAAACAATTACCACAATTCCCAAACCCCTCTGGACTCTCTACCATTAAGTTCTGACTTGCCCAGCAGTGATGTTTTAAACATAACCATAAACTTCCCTTATTTTTAGTTTGTATAAATAGGTGGCATAGAAAAGGAGACTCTAGAGAAAAAAGCTTAAAGATAAATGCATATAGTTTCAAGAACTTGCTAGCTAATTAATTCTTTGCAGTGATATCAAACTGCTTTTTAGTGATGTTTATTAGCTGTTCAAAACAAGTTAAGATCCACACCTTAACCTGGAGTTTATTGTCAATGGCTTCCTGAAATTATCTTCTCAAAGTGAACAGTCAAGAAAAGTAAGGTCATCAAAAGCTCTGCTTTCAATCACTGGAAACCAAAAGTATTGCCCTGCTGAAAGTACTGCCCTGCTGAAACTGGGCAATCAAGAGCAACACTGTTCCATGCTCTCCCAAAATGAGTGGTCTGGAATTCCTATGGTTGTCTAGAGTGCCACAAGGATTCTGTTATGGGGGCTACCCAAAACTACACTCAAAGTAATCAAATGGATGAACTAAACATTTCACTTTTCACAAGTGGTATGGATCAAGTTTATGGTTTTGGGGGTTTTTAAGACTTCCCTTACACTGTAGACATAGACATCTAGTTCTCACTAAGATACTGGTCACAGGTGCTGATGGCAAGAGTGTTCAGATGTCTGGGGTCAGGCATCACAAAGATCTCTCCCATGCACAATTTCTCATGTATTTAAGTATACCAAAACTTGCAAGATGATACACTTACTGTTTCCAAGTAGCTAGTAAACCATTCTGGAGGATTTTCATTTGTGCTTTCTGTTCTGGTCTGATTTAATTTTTGCTGAGAAAAAACAAAACCAAACAAACAAGTATGCAAAGTTAAATAAAAAAACCTCAACACAGCAAGTTAAATGCTGAAATGGCTTTTAAGTGTCTTTGTAGTAAAATATTTAAAGTTTGTCAGAAAACAGTGGAGAAGTAACACAAAGCAGCCACTGACATTTTCCTGAAACATTTCTGCCTCATTAGCATTTGAGTGTAATTACACACCAAAGAAGTCAAGTCAACCAGAAGTTACCAGATAGCAATGAGGAATTGCTCTGTTTACCAAAACACTTAAGAATGGTCAACATGAAAGCACCTGTATTTCTAAAGACATCAAATCATCCTCTTGAAGACATTCAAAGTATTTGGTGAGCTTCAACAGGTGCAGGTAATTGAAAACAGAGACCAACTTCTGAATGCAGTTTTTATACGTGGCTAAAGAGGACAAGCAGTCTAAAAAGTGAATTACATTTATTAATTCTTTGTTTTGATGCAGCTCAGCTTCTTACCTGAATGGTCAGCTCCTCGTTTTTTATTTCTTCCTCTAATCCCTGAGCTAACATGGAATAATGCAAAAGTGGTTTCTTCTCATCTTTAAGAAGCACCAGCTTTTCTGTCACATTTTTTTCATGTAGTTGCAAAGCAGGAGAAGAATTCTTTTCATAGACATTCATCTGAAGCTGATTTCCTTGTTTAACTGCAATCTAAATCAACAGTACATACACAGACCATGTTTTCCACTTACAATCAGCACACAAAATCTGTAAAAATACAGCATTACACTACATTGGGGAGTTTGGGGAAAGGGTGGGGAAAGACTAACAGACACAAAGCAAAAAACTGAAAGAGACACCAAGGTAGAGTCAGCTGATATTCTACTTCTGAAAGGTTACTAAAATGCTTATTAAAAAGTTTATTAAAAGCCAAAAGGATAATCATGCAAATATCCTACTGGAATTTTTCAGCCTGAAGTGTTCATAGGAGCCAGTAAACAATAGATTGTGTCCAGGAATTTATGATTATTTTGAAATTAGCACATTTGAAATTCAAACCATGAGCAAAAACTTCTGAAAGACTCAATAATGTAAAGCAGAAACGTAAAGGAATGCAATTCTTACTTTGTCTAACTGCTTATAAAGTTACTAAGCATTGACTCTAATAAGTTTTAATGATATACTCCAGCAGCAGTCTGTGTGGCAAGATTTTTGAAGGGTTTCACTATAGCCCAATATTTCCAAATATGAGATTACTGTTGAAGGGCTTGAGAAAGTCAGTCTCTTAACAAACCCACTGTTGCTCAGGGTCCTGAATCCTAACTGCCTGTTCAACTAACTTATAAAAACAAAGACCAAGCAGGGTGGAAGAAAAGTGTAGTAAGATATTCAAGCTACTGTCCAAAGCTAGAAAACAGCTATTCTGATTTCCTGGGTAGGTAATGCCATTTTTTTTTTTCTCAGCTACACCATTTTTAATTGGAGAAGGATGAATATATTGAAAAAAGTCAAAGAGCACATTTACCTTCAGAGCTTCTTCATATTCCTCTAAAGAAAAATAGAAAGAAATGTGAATGGCCCCTATCTCACATAACAGGTGTAAGTTTATCACACAGTATTTAGAAACCCTTACATGACAAGGGGCCTCCCCTACTGTGGTAACCCCTACCTTGTGTAAATTCTCTTAAAATAGTGCAAGAAATGGTACATAAAGCAACAATCATACACTTTCACAGCTAAGAGCCACAACATTCCACTAATCTAGTCATTTCCAATTTGTTCCTATGGAGCAAGAATTTGATGCCAAACCATATATAAACCACAAAAATCAAAAAGCAAGCATTCTCAACTGCATCTTCAAAAAACACAAAGCAACAGTTGTGGCCTCTTTCTTATTTCACCTCAATGAAGCAGCAGCTCACCTTTGCTGTTCACAGAGACCTGCAAAGAGAAGTAACAGTGAGCAAGAGCCACAGATGAGTTTTTGCAATTCTCTTGAAATGAACATACTTCAGAATAAACACACTTTTATTCACAGTTCGTAGAACACCAGTCCTTTAGGTATTTGTTATTGCTGTTTAATCATTACCCAAAGCTGTGCTGCTTTGAAGCAGCCCATGTTTGTCACTGGATTGGCACAGGAGGCAGTTCTGGCCCTGCTGGCACCCAGAACAAGCGTGCTCTCCTCAGAAAGTCAGTGCCTGTACCCCTGGGCTCACTGCACAAATCCAGAGCTTGGCCCCAGTTGCTTTAAATGCCCAGTTAAGTGTTTCAAAAGATCAATTAAGTGCTTCATAAGCCCATTCTTCTACAGAAACTTATCAATTCTGCATGCAGAAGTCACTAATACAAGAAGCTTTATAATCCCCACAGCATCTCAGAATTCTGAACAATGTTTGCTCAGTATCTCAGAAAAAGCTTTCATAGATACATCTATATATTTATATATTATCAAGGCTGGAAAACAAAGGGAGAATCATTCTCTGAAAGGGTGTTGGAAGCTTGTTGACATTTCCCCTTAGGGGAAAAAAGAAAGAACAAGAATCCCCATCTCATTTAGCAGAGCTATAATCCATGCAGTGGAACACTGTGCTTGCAAATGTCTGTTCTGTGTGAGAGTTACATTCCCCTCTGAATCTCTAGATAAACAAAAATAATATGAGACACTGAGACTGTGCCAAGCAGGAAGTTACTCAACAAGGACAACTAGAAGTAACCAATTTGTTTTCTGAGTCAGTAATCTGCTTGGAGATTACAGCAATTGCATAAAGCAAGCAGAGGATTTGAGTACACCAGAAGCAAACATATGTTAATGACAGAGGACCTACATTTTCCAGAGGAAGGAGTCTAGATTGAAGAGACAGGGTTTTACCACAGCTACAAACACAAATAGTCACAACTACCTTATTCTTGTTTGAAAAAAAAATGTTCCTCAATAGAAACATTCCTCCCTCAGAGCACAGAGAACCACTGGGTGTTTCAACAGGGTGGAAAAAAGAAAGGCAGTAGCTTCTAAAAAAATATTTTAAACTATGTATGCTGCATTAAAAGTAAAACCATAAGACTATCAATTATTTTCTTATTAAAAGGGGCAAACATTCCCCCACCCCAATCTGCATAACAGATTCTCCAAAGGGACCCATTACAAATCATCACGAGGTACAAAGTCATTTCTGCCACCAGTCATTTGTCACTTGACTTATTGGGAGGGTGGGGTAGCAGGCATTTTACCTCATCATTATCTTCATCAATGTACTTGATCTGAATGTTGTCCACATCAAACGAAACTTTAACCTGCAATGAAAAAAAAAAAAAAAACCACAAAAACACTGTGAGGCAGGATGACAGATGCCCTCAGTTAATAATGATTATTAATTGGGAATACCATTAAAACCCTTCTATCCCTCCCTCCCTTCAGTTTCTCAGTTGAAGCAAACACTGTTTTACCAAATCCATTCCTCCGGAGTCGAACTCTTCCCAGTGCCTTCCCTCCAAGCTTTACTAACTTTCCCTAATGAAAAGAATAAACACATTTCTTTCCTGCTGCACCTTGCCCAGTTAATGTTTACTCCAAAATAAATAATTATAACCTTCCCATTCTAAGAGGACAAGCTCAGGGTTAATAAACTCTGTCATAGTAAACACTGCAAAACACGAAGGCAAAGGTAAACAATCCCTAAACTCTGTCTTTACAATAAAAAGCACCTGCAAGACAGCTCACACAGCTGATCAGCCTTTTTTCAGCCTATCAAAATTTGGAGAATAAAGATGAGCAGTTGTTTTGCCTTTTACATTAACAAGGCAGAACGAGCAGCACCAAATGAACCATAAAATGAAGGCAGTCATTTCCATATGCTGAGTTTCTGAGGCTCCTGTACATTTTTGCACCGTGTTCCTACAAAAGCTGTGTTTTTCCCAACAAAAAAACTCTCTGAAACAACTGACACATCCTGCTAGGCCAGACCTAACAGAACAACAGCAGCAGCCTCAGCCAGGAGTGGCTGCCTGGGGGGGTCACACAGCCCCACTGGAACACACAGGGACACATTCTGAACGTGCTCCAGGCAGGTTCCTCCAGCAACACATCCCAAATTTTGTGAGTGCAGTGAGAGAAGCAACTTGTTTTGTCAGGAAGAAACCATGACCTAATAGCACAGATTGCTCCCCTAAACTCAAGGCAGAACAAGAGCTCATGTTATCCCTCGTGAACATCAAACACATCTAATAAAATGTCAAAATGTAAGAAAGACACGAGTTTTACTGATTGAAACAGCAATTCAAAACAGAGACAAGCTGTGGTTCTCCCTTGGTTAGGGAAACACTGCAATGGAACACCACACCTTGAACAAACACACCCTGGCTCTCAGAATACCTAAGATTAAGGGCAGCACAGTGCTTACACAGTAATCTGCTTCCAGCTTTGATGCAAGCAGGATTCTAACCAGCTCAGACATTCCTGCAGGCTCTACTTGCACTGAGTATTTTAAGACTGAACCAGTGCCTCTTCAGAGGACTGAAATACAGGTGAAGATGATGCAGTTCAAACTTTGAACTTGAGCAATTCATAAAGCAAAGCCCTCCTGCATCTATACTGGAATATACTGGCCAAAAAAAGAGCTAAAAGACAGAAAATAAAACAATGAGGAGATCTCTTCAGCTGCGACTTTGAGAGCACGCTTAAAAAAACCAGAACAGTTGCTACAGAATTAATAACAACAATAACAACAACAACAACCATAATAATAATGTTAGCTTCAACATAGCTAAGGGAATCCTTACAACACAATTTCACCCTAAACCATTACAGGAGGTGTCACTAAACAGCCCTGAAAACAAGCACCCAAACAAACTCTAAACTGTACCAAGTGCATGAAACACAGATCTTCATAAGCAACTGCCCACACATGCATGACCCAGTCAGATGTTGTTCTGTCCAAATTAGCACACACAAAGCCCCGGGAACCAAGGGACAGAACAAAAATGTATCAGTGACTCGGTACCCCAAGGAGCACAGACGAAACTTCAGAAAAGCAATAGACGTGTGGTACTTCACCATAGGTACTTCAACAAAAATAGGAAATAATAAGAAATAACAAAAATAGGATGCATTTTATGGAGGGATACAGAGCCGAGCCAAACCAAGTGTCCACATCTTTGGAAAAGGGCAAGAACAGAGCTATGACCACCTGCTTACATAGGAAAAGAAGGGCCCTTGAGAATAATTTTCCAAACCAGGCCCTTCCCCTCAATCTACGCACACAGCGCAAAAGTAAACTATACTATAAAGGAAAAAAGAAAAACCAAGAACGCAGCCGTATGAACCACCAGTTCTAACAGCCTGTGAAATGAGGGACACTGCTTAGGAAGGCGCGGCCAGAAACGCCGGGCCCTCGAAAGCCTCGCTGGCACGGCCAGCACCTCACCCAGCCGGCTCCCACGGCTGCGGCCCCGCGGCGGACACCCCGCTCCGCCTCCCGCGGCCAGCCTGCGCTCACCATGGCCTCCACATCGGCCCACGTCGTGTGCCTCGGGTCGGACACGAGGAAGGTGCGGGTGTCGCCGCGGCGGGTGACGCGCAGGGTGACCCGCGGCTCCATGGCGCGCTCCCGCGGGGCCGGGGCCAGCGGCGCCAGCCCTCCCGACAGGCACAACATGGCGGCCCGAGGGCGGCCCGCCCCGCGCCTGATGCGCGCGGCTATTGGCGGAGCCGCCTGTCGCTCATCCGATGCGCCGCTCCGGTTGGTTCGGGGAGGGCGGAGCCAGGGAGCCGCGGAACCACAACAATAAACAGAGCCGGCCGCGCGCGCGCGCACCGCGGCCACGCACGTCCGGCGGCTGCGCCGAGGCGGTGCCTGCGCACGCCAGGATCACGTGGCGGCGGCAGCCAATCAGCTGCCAAGCAGAGCCAATCAGGCTTGGCCCGGCCCAGCCCTCCACCCCCCCACCGGGGCGGAAGGAGCCCGTCAGGGGGCGCTGCAGGGGCGCGCGGAGGCCCCGCGGCCTCGGATTGGCTGCGCGCGGTGGGGCGGGAAGGGCGCGAAACGCAGCGCGCGGAGCGGGCTGAGGCGGGACGGGTCCGGCCCTGGCCTGGCACTGACCGCTCCAGCACTGACCACAGCGACACTGACCGCACCGGCTCTGCCTCAGCAAGGACTGCTCCGCCACTGACCGCTCCGGTACTGCTCTGGCGCTGACCACACCGGCACTGACCGCTCCGGCACTGACCACAGCGACACTGACCGCTCCGGCACTGACCACACCGGGACTGACCGCATCCGCTCTGCCCCGGCAGGGACTGCTCCGGCACTGACCGCACCGGCACTGCCCTGGCACTGACCGCACCGGCGCTGACCACACCGACACTGACCGCTCCGGCACTGCTCTGGCACTGACCACACCGCCTCTGTCCCGGCACTGACCTCTCCGGTACTGCCGGGACGCTTGCGGGCAGGCCTTGCTGCCGGGCCGGGCCGGACCCGAGCTGCCACCGCGGGAAGCTCCGGCGGTTTCTCTTTGTTTTTCTGGGAGGCCTCACCTGTGCTGCCTCGTGTGGGTACGCCCAGGCTCCTTTGCATGAGCCTCTCTGTCTTCTTTGCGTGCTTTTCCACCTGGCAAGCCCCTCGCTCTTGCCGTTTTGTGCTCTGCGCCCTTGCTGAGTTTCACCTGAATAAACCCTGGGCACTCCTTTGGGTACGAGAGACACTCGTTCAGAGTAAGAACCCCTCTGTGCTGTGAAGTGTTGCTTAAGTGATAGCAGCGCGGTATTTGATACCATTCTGAGTTAGAGCAGAGCCGTGCGGGGGAGAGCATAGTCATGGGAGGCAACGGAATTTTTTGCAGAAGCAAAGCTGATAATATTTTTATTTTCTGTAGAGTATTTTTGGATGTGAAGGATGGACTTCTCAGTGATTACTATTGGACAAGTACAAAATGTGCTTTCAGCTATGCAGAAGAACTTGGAGTGCCCAATATGGTATGTCAGGGGATAATATCAGTATAGTTAATTTTTTGGAGGTGTGTTTTTTTGTTTCTCATTTCTTTGAAAATGCTTTGTCAGTTACCAGAAAACAAAGAGATTTGTGCTTAGGAGTAAACTTATTGATGTTTTGTAAGGCTCAAATAAGAATATGCAAGAAAAAGCTTATATTTTGCTCTTACGTTCTAGTAAATTTTGCTTTTCTATTAAAACCTGAATGTGTCAGTCCTCTATTCAGTGAGGGGAAAAATGTATCTGACTGGATTAGAGTATTGTTTGTAAAGACATGGGGGTTTTTGTCCTTTGTCTCTGAAAGGTAAATGGGGTCTGTGGTTCTTTAATGCAAACAAATGCTGAAATAGCAAAGGTTCTGGTTGAAGTCTGGTGTCTATAACCTCTGTGCTCTTGGTTTTGTTTCCCTCTTTGTAGCTTGGATGTGGTACAAGAACCTGTTTCAACAAAATGCGATCACATATTCTGCAGGTAAGTTTGAAAACCTGCAAGTGCAATGCAGCTTTTAATTTCCTTATATAATATCTTTGGGTTTACAATTTTTAATCCCATATATGCTGGTTTTAATTGCCATATTTATTTCTTCAGTGCTAATCATGTATGTGTACTGTGTTTTGATAACTTCATGTGTTAGGGGAAAGAGCTGAGGGGAAAACTTAAAGGAAAACTTGAGGGGAAAAAGTCAATTCTGTAAAAGAGAGAACTGCAGCTTCACAGATGTGTCAAAGGGGATCAGCAAACTCACTGGAACACCAGAACAAGAATGCATACTTGATTACCACTAAGTGGTGAATGTGCATTCTCAGTTCTAGTGTTTCTCCTGTTACCATCACGAGTGTTCTTTCTTTCTAGGTTCTGCATGTTCAAACTTATCAGCAAAAAGAAAAAAGGGGTGGTAGAGTGTCCTCTGTGTAAGACTGAAGTTACCAAGAGGTGAGGAATGCACCTTTGGAAAGGGGCTGGAGGATGGGGTGTTTGAGCTCTGAGAAAGGACTAACAAGACTCTTAAAATATATTCATATAAGACTGAAATACAGAAGAAAAAGTGCTTATTAAATAAGCTATTTCTAAAGGAGTAAATGTGGTATCTTACCTCAATGTGAGCTTTTTCCAGGTGCTCATACCTCTCTTAAGAAATGTCTGTGCTATATTAGTCTTTAATCCTTGCAATTGATTTCTCTCTACTAAACCTCTGTGAGAAAATGATATGTTCACTTTTGTGATAGTTGCAATTCCCATAGTAATGGTTGTTTTGGAGGAATTGTGTTGTTATTCCTTGGCAACATTTTCTTATTGTCTCATCTTCCACTTTGGAGTTTGACCTCTTTTTTTGGTTCAGCCAGAATTCTAGAAATATTTGTAGTTAGCCCCTTCGTTTGTCTTAAAATAACTGAAGTACTGATGTTATTTCAGAAGTCTGAAAGAAAATTCCAGATTTAAGCAACTAATTGAAGGATTGTTGGAAACTATCCGTGCTTTTGAGCTTGACACTGGAGTGAAGTGTAAGTGTTGTGAATGTATGTCCCCAATTTTTTTATAAATAAGATTTTGACATATCATGATTATTTATAAGGTATCCCACTTACTGTGCAGTAATAAATAATAATAAATTAAAAAATAGACTTTGTTTTTTAGTTCTTTTCAACTTGCTCAGACATTCTAAAATAATTAGAATTAGATCCTTCTCTTGCTAAATTATCTCTATAACCAAAATTGGTTGAGAAAATTAGTTGCCAGGATCAAGATCTTACTTACTATTTGAAGAGTGCTCAGAAAGAATAATCAGACTAGTAATTCAACAAGATTTCTTTTCTGGAAAAACATATTTTAGCTGTGTATGCACTAAGTGCACAGAGTCTACACAATTAATCAATCAATTTAATTAATATATAATACTTGAGTCATACTCAGTGTAAATTTTTTTTTTCCTGATAACATCTTTTAGTTTTAAAGAGTCATCACTTTCCTAAAACATCCACAGAAGGCACTGCTGCTGAGTCCCTGTGTAATGAAAGTTCTGTCATCCAAAGTAAGGGCTTCAGAAACAGGAGAAGAAGTGCTAAAGGAAATGGACAAGAAAACTTCATCTTGGTAACTGGTTTTTCCCATTTTATTTTCCTGGATTGTTAAAAAATGTATTTGGAATATGTATACATGCATATGCATAAAGAATGAAGTAGGAGATTTTGGGTTGATCTCACATTGTTGTTTGACCTGAGTGATATTCTGGACAAGGACATAAATATATTTATGTCTTCAGCCTACTTGAGAAAGATGTTTGCATACAATGACCTGAATTTATACCATAATATTTCCAAAATACAGTCTGTTACTGAAACTGGGATTGAAAACTTGTTCCCTCTGCTTGTTTCATGAGGCTGTCGAAGTATTTGCAGGGTTTTTACCTTTTTAGGGGTAAGATCATAAACTATTCCTTAGGATTCATAAGGCATGACCCAGCTTGGGGTAATTGCTGTGTGTGTTACTGTCCATGGCATTTGTTTCTGTTTTCAGCTGCTTAATGCTGAAAAGAATGTTAGACAATACAGAATATAAGATCAAACTGTTAATGATTTGATCTGTTAAATGCATGATCATTGTTCCTGTTGACACATTTAATTACTGATGTTGATATGATAAATTTCTTCTATTGTGCATAAGCTACCAATGCACATGAACTAAGTATTTATATCAGCCCCCTGTTAAAGTTTAAATAGCTATGATTTTTTTTTAATACCCCACTGTTGTAAATAATTATTCCTTTCCTTTTTCTGTCAGCAGGAAGCTAGTGTGAACATTCAGCTTGCAGATGCCAAAATGTGTCACTCAAGAAGCAAACCCCAGAAATCTGATTCTCAAAAGGGTGTTTACATAGAGTTTGGTAAGATCTGTTGTAAATCCACACTAATTGATCCTATGTACAATTGCAAAGTAATGAAAGGTGATTATGTTCAAAGTCTTTACAAACACTGCTTTCTCCTTAACACCCAAAATGACAACAAAGGGATAAATTATGGACAATTCCAAGTCAGTAAATCAAAAGGGTTCTTTACATAATTTATTATATCATGGCAATTGATGCTGCTGTAGTGAACCCTTAAGCCTTGGTGTACAAGATCCAGAGAAGGTGTTTACAGACGTGCAAAAAATTATGCTGTTACAGCTGAAGGTAGCCACTGTTTTCTGAAGAATACTAAGCCTTGTCACTAAGCTTGAGATGAGAATGAAATCTATTTGAGAAATTAGTATTTTTTGCTATCTCTAGCTTTTCAGATTTTTATCTGATGTTGACTGCTGTGAGAAACAAGACATGCCATGCATGACTTTTTTTTTTATGCTGTTCCTTCAAGGAAGGAATTGCTGCTTTTAATGGGTAGAGTAAATGGAGTTTATTTCCTCACTTTTTACCTTATTGTATCTGCCAGGATCAAAGGATCTGTCAGAGATATTTGAATATATTTCTCTGACTTCCAGCTCAAAATTCTAAATACTAGTAGCTGTTTTGTGTATAAATTTAAAAATTAGAAACTAACTTTTAGCTAATTAACTCTTAGTTACCAGTCTGCTACCAGTCACTGTATTTAAACAGTTTTATGCTGGAGCCGTGTAGATAATTATACATAGAAATCATTATAATTAGGTAAAATACTTCACAATTGAACTTGATTTCATTTGCTAAAGTTGAAAGCATCTAGCTGTAGAAGGAGTAGGCATGTATGTGATGATAACCACTGAATCTGGCAAGTCACCTTTGTCTGGATCATTCCAGAGTGACAGATTATTTGTTTTCAGGCTCTGAATCATCTGAAGACTGTTTTAAACAGACAAGCAAAACTGGGTAAGTAAATGTGATTAAGGAATTCATATTTTCTGAGGACAGTAGTTAAATATTCTCATTTCCTGTGTTCTACTGTCTTAGCATAGGACTGATATAATTCTTAAGCTGACAAATGGTTTTCAACTTTGAAGGCATTAGGGTAGAATGGGTAGCTGAATTCCAGCAGTTTGCCATATTACATGCTTTAAAACTGTTTTCTAAATGTTTTGTTGAGGACATAGATCTTCCATAGAAAAGTAGGTACTGTGCTTTAGACAGTAAACACTAAATTCAGGATTGCAAGAGAGAATCTTTTAAAGAAATGGCAGAAACTCTGAAGAGATCTGGTTGTGGTGAGTGTCAGTCATGCAGCTTGACTTCTTCAGAACCTATTTCAGAGAGCAAAAAGGGAAAAATAAGCATCATCTTCTGTCTGTTATGGTTTTATCTGTAATGAAAGTAGATTTCCTTTCCCAACAGGTTTGAAGACAAAGGAGCAGTTCAGATTCCTTCTCAAGTAAGGCTGGAAGAACTTGAGAGCGCTGAGGAAGGAAATGAAAATTCTTGCAATGCACAGCCTGACAAGCTGTGTGCCAAAGAAATAACACTGCCAAGTGCCATAGGTGTGTTGTTTTGGTGACAAAGCTTGAAAGAGACCACAAGTTAACATTTTTATTTCATGATTGTATATATATATGTATGCTTGCAGTCTGTGTATAATGTAGTTCTGTTGATGCCTACAGCTAATACAAGACTATTCCTCTAGCCTAGATACTTAAAATGTGGATGTTCTATGCAAAAGGAAGAAAAGTAACTTGATCAAAGTACAAAACTTAATCTATTCTACATGAGCTATATTACACATGAAAAGCACTGGCTGGTAATTCATGTAAAAATTTAGTAGGACATGTAATATGATCTTTCTGCCTTTTTTTAGAGGGGGATTTGTGCACTGTAACATTCTGGTTAGGGAGGAAATAAGAGCAGTTCTTCTAAAACAAAGTAGCCATTAAGCCTGTTATTTATTGTGCTTGTGTGTGTAAAATAGAGGTTAATAATTTATTATACCTATAAATCTAACAGGTGAAAGTGATTTCCCAAAGGAATGCTTGAGCAAGAAAAGCACTCAGAGCATCACTGAATGTGCCAAACCTGCCCAAGTGAATGTGACTGAATGCCAGAGTTCTTTAAATGTTCCTGCTGCAGAGCTGCTCCCAGAGCAGTGTGACAGAATAGGTGATGCCAGTCCCACAGTCAATGGGGACACATCCTTCTTTAAGAACACAGGAGAAATGGATGAGCAGCAAACCCAGTACAACAGTGAAAACCAAGAGTTTGGTTTAGAAGACAGCTCAGGGAGCAGGCTGGATAAAAACAAGGAAATGGATGCTGATGTACAAAGTGTGGAAGCTGTAGAGGCATATGAACCTGAGAATGACTCTTCCCATGGCAAAGAACTTCCTCTGGAGAAGCTGCCTCAGCCAGGGACACTTCACTCTGCCACCCTGAATAAGGTCTCCAAGAAAAGACTGAAGCAGAGCATTCGGAAAGTCAATGAATGGTTTTCAAAAAGCAATGAGATTTTGTCTTCCAGTTCTTCCCTGGATGAATCTGCTGCATCAGCTGATGTTTCAGGTGAAGGGGATCCGTGTTCATCAGATAAAGAGTCCTGTATTTCAGAAAAGACTGACCCTATGGTAGATTCCATGGAAATTGCAGCAGTGGAAGGAAAAAAGAGGTGGTCAAAACCACAAAGAGCAGAAAACATCAAAGACAAAATATTTGGAAAAACGTACATGAGAGGGAGGAAATCAAATCCCCCTTCTACCTTGAGAGACATTTTGCCTTCTAGGAGAAAGGAAGATGTGGCTGCTGCTAAGTGCCTGAATAATTCCAGCAAAGACAGACTCAAACGAAAGAGGAAGAGTGCTGGTGTCCTGCAACCTGAGGATTTCATCAAGAAAAAAGATAGAGATGAGGCAGATGGGGCCCCTCAAAGTGTTAATAATGGGGGCCTTGGAGATGCTGAAAAGAAAAGATGTGATGAAAGTGTTGCTGTTAATGAGAGTCACCTCTCTCAGAATAGAGCAGATAATACACTAACAGAACCTGAGGAAGGAGGAGAGTCCACATGGAAGAAAGCTGCTGAGAAGGTCACTACCAAACACTGTGATGGGGAACCAGAAATGCACAGCTGTGATCAGAAAAGCACCAAAAAAAGAAGTTCTGCAGCAAAAAGATGCAGGCATTCTAGTAGAACTATATGTTCTCTGCAGTTAGTAGTGGACAGAAACTCTGTTTTCCCTGATGCAGCTGAGCCACAGATTGACAGCTATCCAAGCAGTGGAGAGCCCAGGAAAGCAGATTCTGAGCAAAATCCAGTCAGACGCAGTAGAAGGCTTCAGTTCCTCTCTGAAGAAGTGACAAACCAAACAAGGAAAGCAGTAAAGGGAGCAAGAAAGAATAACAGTGATGGTGGAAGGTCTGTCTCTGGACACCAAAGGAATGTGGCAACTCACTCTGCTGAGTGCAAAGACCGGTGTGAGCCTCAGGATGAGCTGAGTGACAGGCCAGTCACTAATTTGAAGGGAGGTGATCTGGAAGCAAATAAAATGCAGATTAGTCTAAAGAATTTATCTGCCACTGCAGAAACTGGGAAAAGTCTGCTCAGTCCTTCATGTCAGCCTTCAAACTGTGGTTCCACTGCACCTGACACAGGTTCTCAAGACAGTGAGATAGGAGGCAGCCCTCTCCTCCTACAGCTTCTTCAGTGTCTGCTGGGCAAACTGCTTCTCACCAGACTGAGGAGGTGACTGAATCACCTGCTGCTTTCCCCCAGGAGCCTGGGCATGATTCACAAAGTGTTCCAGGGGACTTCAAGACTGAAAAGTTGCCAGTGGCTAAGAAGGTTTTGGAGTTGGCTAAGGAAGCTGAGGACAGTGACCTGGACACGCAGTATCTGCGGAACATATTCCGGCACCCAAAGCGCTCCTCCTTCAGCCTTTTGCAGACTCCCAGGCAGGCACGTGCAGTGGAAGAGTCTGCTTCTAAAACCTTGAATCTGTCACATGCTGCTCAGGTAGAAAATAAGGCTAGCAAACAGTTACAGCCAGAAGGCTTACAAGAGGAGAGAGCTGCTCAAAACTTGGGCAGGGTTTCTGAGGAAGAGAAGCTTAAGGCCTGTGAGTCTGCCTGTGTTGATCCTGTGCCTTGCTTTGCTGTCAGCACAGGAGAACACTGGGATGACATTTCACAGGCTGCAGAGGAAAGGACTCTGACACCAGCAAGAACAGGGACTGCTCAGACTGAGCACAGAAATGGATTGCTACAAGAAGAGCCGGGCAATGAAAAGCCAGTGTCAAATGAGATAGGGATAGAAAGTGAGTTGAGCCAGGATCCCATCAGAAGAGATGGGAGCCAAAGTGATCAGAGTGACACAGAGAAGCATGATTCCAGACAAAATGATTTAAGCACAGGCCAGGAAATCAGCTTCAGTTCAGAAAGCAATCAGGCAGGAAAGACTGAAGGTGCTGCTTGCAAAGACCAATTCTACGTTTTCAATCCACATCAATGATTTGTCCTGCAACTTGTCAGCAAAGCCCTGCTGAATTCAGCTGTGAAGTCACTGGGACAAAAAGTAGCAAAATAGAAAGAAAATGTGTAAAGGGGAATGAAGAACAAGCAGCCCAAACTGTTAGCACAGCAACGCCCAAGTGTTCAGCCGCAGGGCCTCTGGAAGAACCTCTTAGAGAGAATTGTGATCTTACAGGTTTGCCTGAAACCCCTAATGGCTTACTGTGCTCTGACACTGATATTGAGGAGAACACCAGCTTATGTGAAACTGATAGGAAGGAGCAATCTGCAGTATTTGTAAAGAGTGACAATGCCCTGGGAAAAGAGCTGCACAACAGAAATGCAGGTTCTAAGCCAAGATCTCGAGGCAGTCGAAAGTCTCGAAGACAAGTGCAGAAACTGCCATCTTCAGATGAAGAGTCCTGTGAGGAGGAAGACCTGCCATGCTTTCAGACATTAATCTTCAGCAAATCAGCAAGCACACCTTTGCAGACTGATAAACAAATGACACCTGTGGTTGAGTCTCCAGTGGTGGAATGTCCAGTGAGCCCCAGCGTGTTGCCTCACAGTGTGAGTGATGATGACAATAATGTGCAGAAAGTGCCTGAAGCTGCCCAAAGTAATGTGTGTGACTCACCAAGCCAGGAGTCAGAATGCTCTGTCAACTTATTTTCTTCCCAGTCCAACATGTCTGAAGAATCACTGAATGAAGCACAAGAACTGAAGAAACATTTGCCACAAGCTCATGTGTCCAAACAAATGAGCAGTGTAGGTGGCAGTAAAGAAACTTCTCAGAATTGTAGTGGAGGGCTGAAGCCAGGCAAAGATGAATTCCAAAAAGACCCAGACATGGGAGCAAATCTAGGTACAAACCAAGATTTTTCTCTCTGCAGCTTTGTTTAGAATGTCCTTACACCAAGGTTTTTGGTGTTTGCATGGAAACTTTATTCTGTATTTAAGGGGTGCTTGCTCTTCTAGAAGAATGTATCAACCTTAAACAATCAAACAAAAAAAAAACCCTCAGTGGTTTATTTCTTGAAAATTATGTTCTTCCAGTGTTCTTTGTTCAGAGCACAAATGAACAGGCTAGGCACTAGAAACTGATTGGAATTCATGTTTGAGGGAAATGCTGGTTCTCTTACTGCAATGTGATACTTCCTTGTCAGCAAAATTTCACAGCCTGTCCAGGCTTTTTCCACAGATGAAATGTTTGTTGAAATTGGCTGTAGAATTTTGTAGAGGTTATTTTGCCATTTTTATGGCCTTTGTAAATGTTTAGGGCTCTTTTCTCCCTGTTCAAACACTGAATTCTGCTTACTTTGTCACGTGTGTGACATGGTATTCTTTGAAATGTTCACTTAAGGGAGATCTGTCCTTCTAACCAGCATTTTCAAAGCTCATCACTTTAGTGGTTTTAGTTCCCTAAAACCTCTGTGTGCTAAGAGTTGATGGATTATGTTTGGTTTGTTGTTGTTTGATGAGTTTTTTTTCTTTAACCCAAGGAGTTTTCTTCCATCTTCTTCAAGGTGAAGCATCTGGATATGACAGTGAAATAAGTATTGTAGAAGATTCCTGTGGGCCATTCTCTCAGGCTGAAATCCTCACCACACAGGTGAGTTTCTGCACTGAGTGCTACAAGCAGCTTCCATTCCAGGAGATAAGCAAGCACATGCAAGCTGGGAAGTCAATACAGTGGAAAACTTCTTTCATCATAATTCTTTGTCACTAAACTACTAATTAAATTACTTAATTTATTAAGTAAATTAAATTACAGTAAATTACTTCCAAAAGCATACTCCATGAAGAACTGTAGAGCTGCTCCTGTGCCATTATTTGTCCAACTTTTCCTCATCTGTTGACACTGCAATGGCCACAGCTTGTTATGTGCTGTTGGTTACAGGGCTTAATTGTGGGAGATGCTAATTAATGTATCTCCACACTTGGCCAATGCTGGAAATGTCAGCTCCCTATATTAAAAAGCTCTCATGATAAGAATTTATAAGGATTTGGTACTAAGGATTAGATTTGTTACAATGTGATATTTAGAAGCACAGGGACTTGTCTTCTCCCTGTAAAAATTAAATAATTCCATATTAGAATATCATAGATACAAGTCCCAACAGGCAGTGTCTAATGAAAGGTGTGTCTAGCAGTGTAATTTTTGTCTGCTGTTAAAATCCTGAATGCTGCTCAGTGGCCTGACTTTATGTTTTGGGTGATTTGGGCTGGGGGCTCAGTTGAGGGTTAGGGGCTTGGGGTTTTTTTTAACCTGTGTGACTTTAAGTAAGTCTTATGCCAACTCTCTCTTCAGCTTTATCAGCCCTATGGGGGTTTATGTATGTAAAAAAAAAGAGTGAATTTAATTTTTGTGCTTTATGGGTGCTTCTGTTCACAGCATCAGTGTAAAATGCAGTCACTGGCAGGACATTCCTACTGCAGCTTCAGGGAGGGAGATGCTGGGGTGTGCACAGGCTGAATGGATTAATGACAGTCTGGGTGGGGGATTTGGGGTTGTGGTGATGGTTTTCTGTTTGCTTGGGGGTTTTCATGGGTTCAGTAACAAAGAGGCTCCACACGGTGCCAGTGCTGGAGCTACAAATGGAATATTCAGAATTTGCTTCATCATGTAAGGTGGAGGGTCTGGGTTTTGCCTTTGAAACTCTGAGCTGTTCTTATGAGGACTTGCCTGTGGCATGTTTTTGATCATGCAATGTAATTTTTGAGGGACAACATAAGGAAGAATATTAGGAAATGTTTTAGTTCTTTAAATGATCTTTGGGGCTTTTAGTAATCGTGGGAAATGAAAGGCTCAATTTAAATTTAATAATGAACATCATGCATTGAGCTACTAATGGAGTTCAGACTTAAAATTGTAAAGTAATTGAAAATTACTTTCAAATAATTTTTTTGCAGGAGTTGTGTTGTTTTCTGATTGATTAAACTCTGAGACATCTAAACTGAAATAACATGACTGGCAAAATGGGTGTGTGGTTGTTTGGGTGTTTTTGCTTCTGATGTGTGATGTGTGCACTATTTGTTACAGTAAAAGCACCACAGTCACCTTTTGAACACGTGGCAAAAACTGAATTCAAAACTATTTTGCCATTTCTAATTTTCAAGTGCTTGTTAAAGAAATTAAACTTGAGTTTGCTGATGTTGGCATTCTTGTGCCTCCTTTGCAGCAGAAGAATGCTATGCAAAACAACCTGAAAAAACTTCAGCAAGAGATGGCTGCACTTGAAGCAGTGCTAAAGCAGAATGGAAGTCAGAACTGTGAAGGTTTACCTGTCAATAGGGAGCTGCCACATTCCAGTACTGAAGGAGCATCTGAAATGGATCAAAAGAGAGAAGAAAAAAACAGGTCAATAGTTTTGTTTGGAGTTTGGGGTTTTTTTATGTTTATTTCTAAATTTTTATTAAAAAAAAATCTTAAGTATCTCTAAGCTTCTGGGAAATTACAATAGTTTCACTGTTGCTCCATTTTTCTTATACTTAAAAAAACGAAAACTATATTAAAATCAGTTTCCCTCTCTCAAGGTCTCCAAAATTGTTGCTTCCATCTTCTAAGTCCTCTTTAACAAAGAGATCAGATCTGGAGAAAGGCCCTGAGTGTGACAGTGCTCTAAAGAATGCAACCCCCTCTGAAAAGACAAAACCTGTGCAGGAAGCAGTGCAAGAACACAGGCAGTTTGAAGCAGGTAAATTTAAGAGAAACCCAATGCATTTTGATTTCTTGTGGTTTTCTCCTGTTCTTTTCATGTTTTCACATATCAGCAAGATACAACTTCTTCCTGTAAATCAAGGATTTTAATTTGTATGTTCCTGGTCATTTTAAAAAGGTGTTATTGCTTTGTTTGGTAGCCCAGCTGCATGGCTGCCCATCAACTGAGGTGTGACAGCATTTTGATGGTAATAGGAGTTTTCCTCTCTCACTTCTAAATTCAGACACTTTGACAAATATGCTGCTAAAAGTTCCACAGGTGTTCTAGTGTCTTGCTAATAGATCAGGAAAAAGACATGATAGAGGCAAAGATGAAGTAATGAACACATAAGGAGAGGAAGTAACTACAGAATTTAAACCTAAAAAAAGAGAGCAACAAGCTTCTACCATGACTACAAGAAGGAGATGCAGTTTTCTCAAGGAGTAATTTCTCTTTTTCTTCAGAAAGTGCAGAGGAGCAGAAATCTGGGACCAGGCAAAACAATGCATCTGCCTCATCAGATCTTTTTGGAGATGTGACCCAGGGTACAGATAACTCTTCCTGCTTTGTAAGGCTTTTTACCCCTCAAACTGCAGAAGGCACAGATGGGCCTGTCACAGCTCAGAACACTGACAAAAGCTGTGGCCCAGGACACAAATTAAAGAGAAGTGGATGTTTTCCTGTACCTGCTCTGCACAATGCAACTAGGAAAGAAAATGCTGCGAGTCCAGTTGTGAGCAAGAGGAAGGAAATGTCAATTGTGGCATCAGGGCTGAATCACAGCGAGCATGTAAGTGAAGTTCAGGATTTTGAGATCACTGGTTAATAATTCCTCATTACCACTGTAGTCCTCAATACAGAGATCTATAATAAAACTAATTATTATACTACAACAAAACTAATCTTGCAGGAATTGCAGGTGAGTAACGTAGCAACTGAAGTCAAACTTTATCACTCCTAAAACTGTGAGAATGCTGCCTGTGATGGCACTGTTAAGCTTAGTGAAATTTGAACTTTTTAAACAATCCCTAATGTCTGGGGGAGAAATATAGGATTCCAAAGCCAGAGGACTTGTAGAAAGCCTTGAGGGTTGGGGAGGGGCTGTGTGGGTGTTTGGGTCAGGCACTGTTCTCAGATGATGCTGCTTCACCCAAATTCTGATCCCATAGCAATCATTTCTGTCAGTAGTAATTCTGAGTTGCTAATAAACCTGTTTCTGCATTCAGTTTCCAGAAGGATTTGTCTTTTGGGTTATAAAACACACACCAAGAGCTCTGCATTACTTTAGTCTGTTGAATGGTGCCAAAATTAACTTAAGGAAATGTACATCCTGTGTGCCAACACATAAAACTGTGACATTAAAGTAACTACCACATTATGCTTCTACAAACTGGGGCTGTTGGGGGGTTTAAAACTGTTGCTAACTTTTATTTTCTTAACTACTTTTCAGCTGGTGGTCCAGAAGTTTGTGAAGAAAACTCAGAGCACTTTATCAAATCACATTACTGAAGGAACAACCCATGTCATCATGAAAACAGGTTTGTTGGGAGCTAGGGGACCAAATCCTCCACTGACAGACCATGTGGAAGTTTTTCTTTAATTTAAACAACAAGCAGACAGGTCAGCAATAAATTTAATAAGTTTGAGGAGAAGGTGTTGATTGTTCTCTCTATTGTAAGTTTTTTGTTTAAGCTTGTGAGTTTTCTCATTCTGTTTCACAGAATCAGTGTAGGGGCAGTTTTCCCTTCTATTATTGCCACTTGATATTTGTTTCTCCAGCTGCCTGGTTAATTTTCAGGTGTTGACAGCACACTAGTGTGAAGGAGTTCAGAACCAACCAAAGGGAAACAAAGATAGTTCCCAATGAAATCATGCTTTTTCTTGCCTCTTATCTTTATTGATTAAATTTAAAAAAAATAAAAGGGCTCAGGAGTGGTACATGTGATTAATTTCTGCTCATTTCCTTCAGTTCAGTAGGATCATGACAGTGGATTTTTGGAACCTTTGCACAGCTTTGATATTTTGCTGCTGCACTTAGCAAAAAAAATGTTTGCTTTTACATACAAATGTTTGCTTTTACTTGTTTTTTGTTTTTTGTGGTTTTTTTTGCTGATGGCAAAACTAAAAGAGCTCTTGTGTTGTTTGCTCTGCAGATGAGGAGCTGGTGTGTGAACGGACCCTGAAGTATTTCCTGGGCATTGCAGGAGGAAAATGGGTAGTTAGTTATCAGTGTATGTATAACTGATCTTTGCCCTTCTGCCACGAGTGCAGTCTTCACTTGTTAAAGAGAAAGGATCTCTTCATGTCTTGCCATGTGATGTTTTGCAGTGTTTCTTCTAAATACTTGAAAAGAAATTAAACCAAAGAAGCACAAACAAGCAGCAATATCAAGCTTCTTACTCTTGTGAATACTTTTTCTGCTTCCAGATAGCTCCCCACTGTGGCAAAAGCTTTTTGTCCCTCTTAGTTTAAATCTTTGCAATGCATGGCATCAATTAGTGTAAAATCAGTATTATAAATGGTAAAAAAAAAAATCTTTAAGTACTTTCAGTGTTATACTGTATTCCTTTAATACAAATACCTTCAATTTAATATAGCAATGAAGTCAGAATACTGGTAGTGGAATAACCATTTTGCTGGATAAAATCACTTTTCTTGTTCTGATCTTTTTCTTCAGGGATAATTCAGTCTTTTACAGAAGGAAGGATACTGGATGAGGTAGGTCTTTTATCTTGAGTGAAATGATTAAGTAATGCTGTTACTGATGGTCTTAGCAGTTACCTCAGATATTGTCTAAACATTTAATTTTAGCTCTGAAACCTGGGGTTCTGGTTTTACCAAGTGCTAGGACCAAAAGCCACACTTAGGCCTGTGCATTCATTGCTGTTGAAGACATAATGAGTCTCTATTATTTTTAACAGGTTATAGACATACTTTAAAAAGTGTTCCTACTGATATTAATAGATTATAGCATAGAGCAAAAGATCTATTCTTTGCTTAAGGAAATTATGTTATGTACAGATAATTTCTATCAAATAAGACTTTACTTTTTTGATAAGGCAATTATAGTCTTGGAGTGTGCTGCTTCTTTTATTTAGTTTCCTAGAGTTCCTACAGTTTTGACTATAATTTGTTTCTTTAAAAATTGCCTGGTGCTGCAGGGTTTTCATTACTCCAGCATTTCTCTTGCAAAGCCTTTTTAATTCATATTCTGAACACACTCGTAGATTTTCAGTTCTGAAATCTGACACCACCCTGTTCTGAAGCTCTGACAGGGAAGTGTTCTCAGTCTCTACCTCTTAATTCCTTGCTTTTGTTATCTTCCAGGAGGACTTTGAAGTCAGAGGAGATGTAATCAATGGGAGAAACCATCAGGGTCCTAAGAGAGCCAGACAGGCCCTGACTGAAAAGGTACAAGCACATCAGGGATGCAAACTCTGGCTGTTTCAGATGTGTGGCTGTGCTGGCTGAGTATCTGGAGCTTCTTCCAATCCCTCTATTCCGCTCCTCTGTACACACAGAGTTGTACAAATTAAGCATTTTTATACATGAAAGGTGTGCTCTGCCAGCAGCAGAGCAGATATTCTGAAGGGGCTCACTAAGCTTGGAGTGAATGCTATCTCTTTATAACACAGGGTTAGTGGTCTTCAATATTCTTTTGCTTTGTAGGTTACAAAGAGCTTTGGATGTGCTTTGTGAAATAGTCATAACTTGGTGACAAGCCCTGGAAGTGCAATGAAAACAGCCCATAAAGTATTGTCCTTTAAAAACCCCAGATGAACTCTAACATGTTCTTTTGCTTTTCAGATCTTTAAAGACTTTGAGATCTGTTGCTATGGCCCTTTCACTGACATGACTACAGGTGTGTCATTTTAGTGGAGCTGGATGAGTGGTTAACATAAAAAATATTTAGGGGGGCACTGTGCAAAATTCACCAGAATTTTGACCTCTTCTTGGGTAATTTTGTACCTCTTTTCCTCTGGAACTTTTAAAATACCTCCATGGGGTGAAGTGTAGGTAAATAATTTTACCCAGTTCTGTCTCCAAATGGAGTGGAAATGGTGTTCTCTTCTATTTGGATGTCCTCAGACAACCCCCCTGGCAATTTTGCTGCATTTCAAACTAGGCCTTTTATCTAGTTTCTTTCTGATTCTTTAGCACTGAAGGAAAAGCATTAGTGTCATGCTGTCTGATAATTGTTATTGCTGCTCTTGATCACTTGTATTTGAGCATTTTTTTTTCTTCTGTCTTAGTAAACAGCTCCTAATACCCTTTTTCTGGCAGTTGACACATCCTTATTGTGGCCTTCTGTCTATAGGAGCAAGTGTTAAAAGTGAACCATGACAAAGTTAAAAGTTAATATAAAAAGCTGTTCAGGATAATTTCATTTTTTACTTTTAAAATTTAATGATCTTACAAGTTTTTGAAAATTTAATCTATAATTTTTCTACTTAAAACATTTGTACCTGACTTCCCATTTTTGTGACTTACTCAGCAGATACTTTCTGATTTGTCCAATTTTTGACTGGCTGAAAATTTGGCTGGGTGATTTTATTTTTGACTGGGTGAAATACCCTCATGTTTCTTGACATTTGCAGTAATTGCTACAAAGGATGCAGTGCTTTCACCTGCTACAGTGATCCTCAGTTGAGGCTCTTACACTTGAGAGACTTAATCTTCTTCACTACCAACTCAACAAATTGGTGCAAATTAAGTACTTTGGCTACTTTTAGTAATGAGAAATAACCACAGTTTTGACTTCTGATTTTTAATTTTCATTTCAAATCTCTCATCCTTATGATGAGAGGAAATAAACTGTGACTTGAAGTTTTGGGCATGTGTTCCAGTGCTTTTGCAGAGTTTTGTTTTGTGCAGAACCTGTCTAGGAGGGTGAAGGAGGAGGGAGTTGATGTTCCCTGGCAGGTTTGAAAGTCTAAGGACTCTTTTTCACATCTCTTTCAAATGATGGTGATTTGTGAATTGGAACAAACACACCAGGCCTTAGGGGGAATAGTGTCAACTTCAGTGGGATGTAAAACTGACTGATTTCATCTGATTTCTTCAGAGCATCTGCAGTGGATGGTGGAGCTCTGTGGTGCCTCTGTGGTGCAGCAGCCTGACCTGTTCACACACACAGCAGTAAGTGCTGAGGAGTTTTTGCCCTTCCCCAGTTTCCAGATCTGTCTGCACAGCCCCTTGGCTCTGGCCAGCCTTCACTGGAGGACAGGCCCCCTTCTGCTGGAGAAATGATTGGTGTTGGTGTAGCCCTGCTTGGTGCCTGAGATGTTCTGGTTTTCTGAAATTCTTTTCCATGGGGATTTTCTGTAAACCAGAGACATCTCAGGCACCAACCAGGGCTACAGTTGGCCACATCACTAACTTGTCTTGAAATGAACACTGAGCCTCCCTTTCCAGCTCCAGAAGCCTTTTAATGACTGAGTGTAGTCACAGCATTTCTGGAGAGAAATCACAGAAGAATCTTAGGAACTGATGTCTTTCTCCCTCTACTACTTCTTAAATTCCTCTCTGAAGTGATGCTCTGCAGCACAGTTAGCCCAGTTATTGCTCTCTGTAGACAGATATGAGAATTATGTAAGGATAGACAATAGCATTTTTATTTTGTATTTTTATCCTAGAATTCTACTGCTGTTGTGGTTGTGCAGCCAGATGCTTGGGAGGAGAACGTGGATGATAGAGGTAAAACAACACTGTCCTGTTGTGCTTTCTGCTACACATCAAGTGTCTTTATCACTTCTGTCCTTTTAATAGCTAAATATCTCAGAGGGTTGTAGAGAAATCAGAACTCTGCTGCATCTGGAGATGGAAGTCTTGTAAGAAAAATCTAGAAGGACAAAGTATATTGTCTCAAGAGCCAGCAATACTCTTAAAAGCTGCTCTGGCAGGTGAAAGCTGTTGCCTCAGTTGTCCTCTGTGTATCATCAGCTTTACAGGAACTTTTCTGATTGAATGGTTTTTAAAAGGTGGGAAAGGGTGTCCTTGGAGGACCAGTAAGACCTCAGTAAGACCTAGGAGAAAGCCTCAGATGGACCTTGGTCTGAAAAGGTCATGTTAAAAAGCCTGAACAGGTGTAGTTTTGCTTGCTTTTTTTTTTTTTTTCTTTTAAGCAAAACGCTTGGGAGAAGCCATGAGGCTTTGAAAGTGCAAGGGTTCCAGGCTGACTCAGAGACAGTGGGGTTCTGGAAGGAATGGGTGGGTGGGTGGGTTGGTTAGTTAGTTAGTTAGTTAGTTAGTTAGTTAGTTAGTTAGTTAGTTAGTTAGGCTGCAGTGCAGTCCAACAAAACAGTGGAGCAGGATGATGATGTAAAAACCCCAGCTGTTTCCATGGCACTGGAAAAAAAAAAAAGAGAAAAAGATCCTGGAATGAGGAAGAACAGTCTGAAAACACTTCAGTAATTTTCTGCTGCTTCTGCCTTAATGAGACTCTTTGCTTGTCACATCCTCAGTGTGTCTGGGCAGGCAGGAACCAAAGCTTTGTCACTGAGACCCTAAATTCAAAGACAACAACAGTGTTCCTTGTTTTCAGTGTTTCTGTTGTGGTGTCCACTGCTTCCTGCTTGGCCACTTGCCAAGGAGCTCTTCTCTGTCACCTGCCTTGCTGAAGGGAGTGGCAGTGCCACATCTCTGCCTTGACACCTCTGTTTTTTTGTCTTGACACCTCTGGTTTTTTATCAAACACGGCAGATAAAGCAAACAGCTGCTTCTGAGAGACATCAGTGGCCTCACCTTAAGCTCCTTTGGGCTCCTTGATAACATCTGCATCGTTGATTGGTGTCTTTGTGTCTTGCAGCAATCCAGCAGCTGAGCAAGGTTGCCGTGGTAACTCGGGAGTGGGTCCTGGACAGTGTGGCTTGCTATGAGTGCCAGGAGCTCAGTGCTTACCTCGTGTCCTAAAGGGTGAACAGCACCTCTTATTATAAAAATAAAATTATTTAAACAACACTGAAGGTGAAATTACCCATTGTTCTTTGAAGTTTTACGTTAACTTAAAGAACTACAGGATTATAAAGGTTACACAAATTTTAAATGTTAGGAAATGTAGTATCTGGCCTCCCCAGAGAAATGGTGAGATATTATTTGCCATGCAGCCAGTTTCTGTTTAGGTACTTGAGGACATTTTGGAGACAGTCATTTAAAAGAGGAATATTGGGCTTGAGGTTTGAATTAAAACATAGCTGCACTCTGGAGTAACCTCCATATTTTCATTTTGCATAAATACAAACCCTGAATACCCTTTTGTGATTATTAATGCATCTGCCTCAGCCATTGATTGGTTTTGGTGGGGTTGAAAACTCTACAAACAGCTTTCCTGTTGTGCATCAAAAGTGCCAGCTCACCCTAACCAGAAACACTGGCCACAGGTGTGGTCCCCACAAGGGCAATGATTGAGTCCAAACAGAAGATTTAAAAGCAGGAACCTGTCCCAGTGCTGTCAGGCTGATTTCTGACATGTGGCACAGTGAAAGGGTAATGAATAGATGCATTTTAGTATCCAGGTGACCCATGATAAGCCCAGAATCTCCTCCTGATAGTCCCTGCTTGCAAAATGAGGCTGCAGAGAAATTGGGTTTTTTATGAAAGAGAATATCTTGCTTGTTGCTGTTGCCAAGCAATTCAGTTTCATGCCTAATTTTGTACTTTGGGAGCAGAACTGCTTGTTTAAAAAGAAAGAAAAATGTAGCTAAATTTAGAATTTTTTTTTTTTTTTGTGATAAGATGCTGCTGTCTTGGAAAGTTACAGAAAGTATGTTTATAAATATTTGAATGCACAAAAGAAATAAAATTATTTTGGCAAGTATTTACTAATTGTTTAGCTTTTATGTGAACCAGTCCCTCAGTCTCCGAATAGAGGCATATATGAAAAAATACCTTAGTACAACCTCCTGAAATGGGGAAGGGAGACTTACTAGAGCAAGTAAAAAATGAGAATTTCACAGATGCCATCAGAATTGCAGTTGCTATCACCCTGAGAAGTGAATGTCTTATCAACTTCCTTGCAGCTGCCAAGTGCAGGTAGGCTGATCAAGCATTGCTGCTGGCAGTGTGAGAGCTGGGAAGCTTTTGCTCAGCTGCCCCACGCTGCTCTTCCCTTTCTGTGTGACAATATTCCATAACTACCAGGCTGCTCAGCACAGCCTCACTTCCAGCCTGGTGCTCCTCTTATCTCCACAGCCCGTGCTGGCAGTGGGTATATAAATCTACATTTCAAAGGGGAGCTGGAGGCAATGACTAAACACTGCAAGGAAAAGGCCAAGAAAGCTGTTTTGCTTTGGCCATTGTGAAATTGCCCCCCCAGATATCCATGCAAAGATTCTTTCTGTCAGGTCAGGTACCAGCTCCAGATGGATTATTATCTGCAGGAGTGACACCCATGGTGCTGCTGTTCCTCCTAGGAGGTGACTAGATCTGTGGAAAATCACTTTCTAGAAAGTGATAGCTGTGAACTTTGGTAGTGATCTCCATCTCCTGTAAGATTTGAATGAAGTGCAATGTCCCAAAGAGCTGAAGCCCAGATGTGCTTGCAGAGGAGCAGGTCTCTGTCCTGGAATCCATGTGCACTTCTCCAGTCACATTTCCAGCTCTGGTAACAGAGCCACAGCTCCTGGAGTTTCAGACTTCTCTCTGGGTCATTCTGTGTCAGGCTCAAGCTCCATTTCTTCTCTGCTTATGTGCCAGAGCAGATTTGTCACTCTTTGCAGGGTGGGAGAGCTGAGGTGGATGCAGTTTGCAGGTGTGGCTGGGCTGCACACTGCCCCCAGCCACTGCAGGGAGGGAGGAAACCCAGGAAAGGTTGGTGCCTGCTGTGTTTGGATAATTTTTTTACCTCTTTTCCTCTTGGACTTTTGGCTTTGCCATCAAATAAGTACCCTGTCTGTATTTAAAACTGCTCTGGGTTTGGAACTCAGCAGCTTTTCTCCATGCTGCTGCCTTGGTGAAATTGGAGAATCACAGAGTTTCTCACAGAATCACAGTATTTCTAGGTTGGAAGAGACCTTCAAGATCATCGAGTCCAACCCATGCTCTAACATCTCAACTAAACCATGGCACTGAGTGCCACATCCAGGCTTTTCTTAAACACATCCAGAGATGGTGACTCCACCACCTCCCTGGGCAGGCCATTCCAGCACTTTATCATTCTTTCCATGAAAAACTTTTCCCTTATATCCAACCTGTATTTCCCTTGACCCAAGCTCTGCTGTGTTTGGTGCAGTAGCTGGGCTCCAGCTGCAGGAGGGATGGGGACAGGGACCCTGCCTTTCCTGACACCCTGCTCAGGCCATGCTTCACTGCCTGAGTTCTCAAAACTACACATTGAACCCTTTGGGGCAACAAAGTGATGGGAAAGGTGTGTGCTGATGTCTTCACAAAGACTTGGATGGGTGAGAGGTGTCTGGGGGGTGGGTGGCAGTGTCCATCCAGTTCCAGCAGCAGGTTTGTTACAGAGCCCAGTGACACAGACAAGGGACAGCACAAGGCTGATCTTTGGGGTAAAATGCCAGGTTCAAGGGGGGATGTGGGGAAAGCTGCACATTCCTGGTACCTCAGCAATGGGGAAAGGAAAAGGGCAACGAGTGGCCTGGAGTTTGGGATAAAAGGGAGGCTGAGTCCTCTGAAACTCCGAGAGAGAAAAGCCCCTGGGCTGTGCCCTGGTGGCCTCTCTCCCTTTATTCAAATAACTCCTCTGTCTCCTTTATGGCCACTGGCTTTTCACAGCCTGATTTTTGTGCACAGAAGTACATCCTGAGCTAATGACAGGGAACCTGGCACAGGGCAAGGCTGCCTTTGTCTGGGAACCATTGTTGCAGCCCGTGTCTCCTTCCCCCGAGGTGTTGGTGAGAATCCCTAGCACCTGATCCTCACCAGCACCTTTTTTCCTGCTGCCTGCCTGGGCCATGCCCTTCTCTGTTGTCCTTCTCCAAGCTTTCAGCTTTGCAGCAGTGACAATCACAGCTGTGGTACCAGGCAGGCTCTCCAGAAATATTTGTCCTGGATCTTGTTTGGTGCAGCACCTGAGTTCTGAGCAGCCCAAAGCTCTCAGGATGCTCTGGGGCTTTGTTTCTGCCTTTTCACCAGCACAGATGAGTTGAAGTATTGCTGTGGGGCTGTCTTGCCCCACCAGGCACTGTTAACAAGCAGAAGCTGTCCACAACTTTTTTCTAATGTATGTTAATTAGGCATAACTTTATCTTGCATTCTTACAAGCTGTGGAGGTCAGCAGACTGTTCTCAGTTCAGAATTTCCTTTCTTCCCATTTTGCTGCTGAGCATTGGCAGAGTTCATTTGGGTTCCAGTTGTGCTGTTGGGCTAAATTTGGAATTGATTTTGCTTCATAACTATTGTGAAGGCTGCAGACTGAAGCAGCAGGGAGAAGCTTGTGGACTGAGGGGGTCATTAAAGAGCAAAGTAAAAATAATTTGAGGGTGAGCAGCCCTTTGCCTTTGGCAATGCTGAATTTTGTCACCGGATCCCAGCGCCTCTCAAGGGGAGTTTGTGACCTCTAAAAGGACAAACAGCAGGACAAAAAGACAAACAGCTTTCTCTTGGAGCAGGGTGGAGCACATCTGTATCTGAAATGTGTGAGCAGCCTCTGCTGCCTTTCTCCTGACACTGAACCATTGTTTTCTTTTCCAACCTTCTCTTTTGCCCTCCTTGCCACAGCTGCTTCTGCTGGAAACACCTGCATGGCACACTGAGGACAGATGTGCTGCAAGGATCCACATGCTGGGTGTACCTGGCCTGAAGAAGGATAAAGCAGTAGGGGGTGGGGGATAATTGAGAATCTTTAATACCTCTGCCAAATTCTGTCAGTTTTTAATACAGCCTGAACCTGCAGGAGGGTGCCAGCACTTTTTCCCTGCATCCTCATTCGTAGGCTCAGCACACAAGGTAAGGATGGTTGTGGTGGATTGCCAGGAAACACCCTTTACATCCCTAACAGGTTATGGAGAGCACCTTCTGCTCAAAGGAGGTGGAGGTGATGCCTTAAGTTTGAGTTTTCATGTATTTCAGATTTTGTGCTGCCCAGGGGTGCAGCTCTGAGCTCACATTCAGGGTCACTCAGCTCTGCACAGAGCAGGGACACAAAACAAATCCTGGTCCTGCTGCACACCAAGGACAACTTTCAGCCCAAAAGCACAAACAGGGGTGGACTGAAGGGAAGAACAAGAAGGATGGGACCTCACAACCTGGAGCTGTAACTGGACAATTAAACCCCAATATGTTTGTTTGCCCTTTTTTTTTTTTTTTTGTGTACTACTACATTTTTATTTTTAATATTCCTAGCAAAGAACTGTTATTCCTATTCCCATATCTTTGCCTGAAAGCCTCTTAATTTCAAAATTCTAATAATCTGGAGGGAGGGGGTTTACATTCTCCATTCCAAGGGAAGCTCTGGCTTTCCCTGTCTTTCCAGACCAAGACATCACCTCATTTACAGCCCATTCTGTCAGCTCACAATCCAGCAGCCTGGATCAGCCAATGAAACCTGAAACTGTGCCTGAGCAACCTCCAAATCCCCTTTCCTGTGAACCAGAAAGTCCAGAAATACAAATGAATGCTGCTTCATTATCCAAGCATTTCCCTGCATGTCCCTTGCAGGTGTGTGCAGTTCATTCCCCTGTGCCCACAGGCCCATGCCAGGGGTTCCCAAGCTGAGCACACACCTGCACAACAGGCTCCCAACATCAGAGCAGTGCCCTGCCCTGGGGAGGGCTGGCTGTCACTGAACATACAGCAAATGCAAGCTGTGGGGAGGCTGTGTCAGGCTGGAGAGTCAGATGTGTCAGAAAACCTTCACAAGCTGAAGGGCGAGGCAGAGAGAGAAAAGCCACCAGCTGGTGGCTGTGCCCTGCTGGTTGATGATGCTGGAATGCCATGGGGAAGCCAGGTAAGAGCATTTCAGCTCCAGCTGTGCACTGCTCACTGCTTGGAGCCCCAGATCTCTGCCCAGAGCAGGGCTCCAGCAGCCTGAGCTGTGCCAGCCCCAGGAGCCCTCCTGCTGGAAAGGTGCAGGAAAGGAAGGAATCCCAAAGTGAAGCTGGCAGAGATCCTTTTCAAGCACTTACCAGGCAAGATTTGACAAAGGGCAGGCTGGTGCAAAGGGAATGCAGGGGATCAGGGCAGCTATTTATACTCCTGTAGGGATGCTGGGTCAGCCATTTCCCATCAGCTCCTCATTCCTTTGTTCATTTTCCCCTATTCATAAGAGCCTCTCCAGAAACGTTCTTAGGAGGTGTGTGGAGCCTTTCCTCCCCTGCTTGCACTCTCACACATTTCTCATTCCTGGCTTGAAAGACTTTGATTTAACAGGCTTTATTTCAGCTTAAGAAACCTCTCACAGAAAACTCATCAGTGCTGGTGAGTGAAACACCTCAAACCAGTTCAGGATTAGAAAAACACAGATCAAAAGTTTATACATTAGAGGAAGAGGAAGCCTCACCAAGAGCCAAGTGCCGACAGGCTGTCATCATGGCTGGAACAGAGTGTGGGCGAGGAAAAACATGAAAGAATTTTCTGCAGCCTGTTTCTCACCTGGTGATTGTGGTTGTTGGTCAAGGGAGGGAGAGGAAAGGTTGTTGGTCAAGGCAGAGCCTTTCCTTGGGCTGGGGGGCTGTGACACACAGAACTTCAGAGGCTGATTGTGGAAAAGCTGCCTTCCTGCTGCTGCTCTGGGGAACCAAGTTTTTATAGCTCGTGCACCCCATCCCATTGCCCATTAGGATGCTCTTTTTCCTTGCCAGGCTTTTTCTCTGGATTAGCAAATGAAGAAAACCTATTTTCCCTTGTTGCAGGGAGAAAAAACTCAGTGCCATTCCCTGTGCAGGCTGCTCAGTGCATCATGCAGAGTCCTGGGCCTGTTCCTTGAGAACAGCCAAGCACAGAAATATTAATTTTACCTTTTAAATTATAAATTCAAGTTTCTTCGTGGTCAGTGGATTTAAGAGAGATTTGTGTGGTGAGTCTTGCAGGGAGTATTTCTCTTGAGAGTGGCAGAGAAAGGGGAAAGGAGACAGAATTGTCTCAACCCTTAGCCAAGCAACCAGCCGTGCATCTGTGCAAGGGTGTGCTGGCAATACTAATCAAAAAACTGCTGGCAGAGCCCTGCACAGGGAGCTCAGGGCTGTGGGAGCAGCTCATTAATTTGCTGATCACCATGCAGCTTTCTGAAAACCACTGACCCCTTCTTAATCCTAATTTGACTCCAGCACCCGGACTGCAGGGGTTGTGGTTTCCCCTGCCCTGCTCCCACAGCCAGTAAAATGCTGTTAGAAAGGAGAGCTGAGGAGCTGGGTGTGGAGAAAGCACAGATGGGTAAAGACAGGCTTACCCTGACCTGTAGGGCATTCCTTTAACTCCCCACAGCTACAGAGGGTGATAATAAAGCAGCCCAAGCCTGGATTGCTCCTCTGAGCCAGGGATCACCACTGCAGGCTGCAGGGGAGCTGTCAACACCAGGAGGACTCTGGTGGGCAAGGTGCTCCCAGCCCAGCCCTGCTGAGTCCCACTGGGTGAGGCTTGGCCTGGAAAGGCTCCCCAGGGTGCCCTGCAGAGGGCTGGAGGCTGCTCTGCCTGCTGCTCACAGCCAGAGCGTGCCCATCAACATCATCACTGCAGGCAGCAGGTGTTGTAAGAAGTCAGCCAAGACTCCATCTTCTCAAAAAATGCAGAATCTTTCTTGTACAGGTCATGTTTTATAGGATTATCAGAAAGCACTGGGTCAGACCTTGTTGGCTGACACTCAGGTCGTTGGTCAGTACATGGTATTTTGCATACCTATCAAACTTCTCTATTTTTAGTTCATTTACATACTTTTTTTTTCTACTGATTCCCATGGGACAGGTCCCTTGTTATTACAGGTGCACTTGTTTCTCACCCAAGGAGAGTTTGTTGTGTTAATGAACTCTCATTCCCAAGACTGTTTCAAACTGCACTCAGAAGTGACAGCCTGGCTTTGGCAATTCAGCAGAGCAAGGCTGATGCCTTAGGAGGGCTGATCTGAAACAGAGGCTGGACAGAGCTAGAGAATAAATATATTTATTAAAAGATTTCCAGGACCCACCCTAGGGCATTACAGGAGCCTGACCAAGGCTGCACCCAGGGTGGGTTAGGAATGGCCACACAAAATGTCTGCACGATCACCAGATTTTACATTTTTATCAGTTTTGGTCCATTTGCATCTTGGGGCTGAATTGTCCAACTACAGCTTCAGGTTGTGGGGTCCCATCCTTCTTGTTCCTCCCTTCACTCACCCTTGTTTGTGCTTTTTGGGCTGAAAGTTGTCCCTGGTCCTCAGCAGGAAAAGATTTGTTTTATCTACTTGTTCTGTGAAGAGAGCTTACTAGCACTTAATATGAGGCTCAGAACTACATCCTTAGGCAGCACAGAATCTGAAACTATGAAAGCTGAAATCTAAGGCATCAAGGCCTGATTTCATAAGGCCTCTCTTTCATAACATCTTTTACCTCTCTGCAACAAACAGGAACGATGTTTCAGGCTCAATTACAATTCCAAACCACCACGCTGGGCTTGTTCCATGACCTTGATATCAACAAGCACAGTCAAAAAGAAGGAGGAAATTTTATTTGTGTCTTGCATGGGACTGTCCATCCTAACAGTGGCCTTTGTGCCTCCCCTTCCCACCTTTCTGTGGGGATAAATCAAATATTCATGAAATTCAAGCCAAGAGCAAGAGACTCAGGGAGGAGGTTCTGTTCATGGAGCCTCTCATGAAATCATCTGCCAGAACCACCCCCCCATGTTTAATTACCTGCATTAATATTCAGGTCCTGAAGTCCTCAGCATTTGTATTTATTTGCTAATATGAATGAAACAAGCTTTCCAGATCAGGGCTGCTGACAGCACGTTCCCCTGAGGCCCTGTCTGAGTGAAGCATTTGCCATCCTGCATGCATGCATACATTTCAATTGATTACAATGGGTTGATTGATTAAATGAAATAAGGGGATTAATTGACAGCTGTAGAAATCAGCTGGGGTCAGAGTAAACACATGAAAAAAAAAAACCAAAAAAACAAACCAGGTGGTTCCCTTTCAGTTCAGTTTTACCTTGGATCAGTGGCTCTTTGGCATTTCTTACTGAGGGGGTTTGAGCACTTGATTAGAGCAGGGCACTGATGTGACAGAGGAAAGAACTTTATGACAGAGGCAGACCCTGGTGACTGAAAAACAAAGCAGGGCCACTGCCAGGTGCCCCAGTGCCTCCTCTGTGCCTCTGCCCTCAGATCAACACTGAACTGGGCAGCTCTGCCTGACCTTCTCTGTTTCTCATGGCTGTGGAAGCTCAATGGGCAGAGCTGAGAACAACCTGGATCCTGGTCCTGCTCTCTTCCCATGCACATGGGAACTGCAGCCCCACCCTGCAGAAGCAGCACTGCTCCCACTCACCAAAACCATCTCCTGCCACGCTGCCTTCTCCCCCACAGCTCCTCCCAGAGCTCTGAGCCTGAGCACTGAACAGGTGAGACTGGTCCTGTGCTTAAACATCCCTCATTGCTGTGACTGCCAGCTGCCCTGGGATCTCTGTGCCTGTTCCACAAGAAAGCACTGCCTGCCAAGGGGTACAGACCTGCACTCCAGGAGCCCCTGAAGAGAATTGTCTGAGTAGGAACCTCGACCTACTTTTCCCCTCCTCTCCACAGGTATCTGCCTCGTGGAGCCTGTCTTGCCCTTGATGGGATTTAGTGAGGGATCTCTCCTGGTCCTTATCTCATCTCATGGACCCTTTGTCATGTTTTCTGTCCTCTGTCCAGCTGCTGAGGGGAGGGAGGGAGTGAGTGTGTGAGTGAGTGAGTGAGTGTGTGTGAGTGAGTGTGTAAGTGAGTGAATGTGTGAGTGTGTCAGTGGCTTTCACAGGTGCCTGGCAATTCTGTCCCAGGCCAAGCATGACATGAATGCATCCACAGGTACAGGGGCACCTGGCATTACAAAAAAAAAAAAAAAAAACAAACAACCAAAACCACCATAATTAAATAACAGAGTTTGGAAATTGCAAGGTCAAATCAGAACAAAAGTTGTGAGGCTGATGATTTTGGAGCAAGTGATCTCATTTCATTCCTGGAAGGGGAGAAGTCTAAACAGTCTGGAAGTGGATATAAACGTTACAAAATACACTGAAGAAAGATGCATTCTAACACTGGGAGAATAGCATGAAATGAAATGAAATGAAATGAAATAAATAATGAAATGAAATGAAATGAAATGAATGAAATGAAATGAAATGCCTAAAAACTTCAGATGTGCAATAAAGAATTTCATGGGTGAAGTCAGAGGCATGATTTCTATTTGGTTACACCAGTGTCAGTGTATTTATAAATACACATATATATATATATATGTACACACTTGTATCAAACATGCAGTTCTAGACCCCTGTACATGAACTCTTAGCTACTTTTTGATTTCTCTCTATTTAATCACCAATTCTCCTTCCTTTTCCCTTGGGTCCCCTGATTGTTAATCTTACAGGTCATGGAGCTTTATTAAAATAACACACCGGGAAGACATCATTAATTATTGATAAAGGCTTTATATATTTCTTTTCAATAATTTAAACTCATTATGGTCAAAGCGATTACATTAAACAGCAGATCAGTTAGTACAGATGGGGTTGCTGACAGGGAATGGTCACAGTAATGTTATCCTGACTTGGAAAGTGTCCATTAATTAACACTTAAAGCCCATGTTGGAGTCATAGGAGGTTCTTTTTCTTGCCATGCCACACATAGTGATTATCTCTCATTAGCAACCTACTGAAAGGACTTTGGGAGAGTTGGTGACCCAGTGCCATGGCCTTACAGACCTTGCAGGAGCCCCAGTGCTGGCTCAGATCTCTCAGCCCCTGCCCTGCCCTTGCCTTTCCCAGGACATTCCCTGCTGTCCTGGGTTATGGAACCAGAAATGTCTATTCTATTTCATCTGCTGAAAGCAGTTGAAGAGATGTTCTTCTTTATCTCTTGTGACTCTGGGGGGAGGGGGGCAGCTGCCTTTTGATAATGGCCCAGCTGTTCAAACCAGGTAGGGCTGTGTTTCTTATCTCTCTCACCACCCCTCCTCCCTCCAGGGGGATATCTTCTGCTGATGGGCCATGAAGGCTCACCAGTGACAGGACACATTCCATCATCCCAGTGGGAGATGCTCCACCCAGTGTGGGGGGAGCGAACCATTCCTACCTGGATAAAAACTGAGATGCAGGAACAGCAGGGATCTGGTTCCACTGGATTCCCAGAGGAAGACTGGACCCTTCTCACCATCACTGGACCCTTCTCTCTCAGGATCATCTCTGCTCCAACAGAACCACATCTGTCACTCCAGGAGGACTTTTGGGCTGCTTCCAACCCCCTGACCAACAGGGTGTCAGGTTGTATTATTCCATTTATTTTATTTTACTTTTTTTTTTTTTCCTCTCTTCTCCTATTAAATTGTATCTCTGGCTGGGAGTCTCACTGGTTTTGCTTTCAAACCAGCACACCTGCCCTCACAGGGCATCACAGGCAGCTGCATCCATCCTCAGCCCCTGCTGCCCTGCCCTGGGGCTGGCAGAGGACTGAGTTACCCCTCCTGGGAGCAGAACAATTCCTGCTGTGACCCAGACTGGCTGTCCCTGGCAGCGAGCTGCTCAGTGCTCCCCGTGGCTGGGGAACGCTTTCTTTTGGCAGGACACCTGCACTGGCAGTGTTGCTCATTAATTTTTTCTGCAGCCACTAATTAGGGGCCTCAAGTCCTCCTCACTTGCTGCCTCTTTCGTGTGCCAGTTCCACTCCTTCCATCTGCTTGTTTCTGTTTCTCTCTTTGCTGTGCTGACTCATCTGCCCAAGCCAGGCAGGTCCTTGGCTGTGCCTCTGGGGAGCTCTGCAGCAGCAGCTCCTCCATCCTGTGGCTCCGAGGCTTGCCCCGTGCCAGGGCAGGCGGGCAGAGAGTGGAGCTGGCAGAGAGAAGCAGGGATTGCACACTGTGAAAGCCACAGACAGCTGAGCACGGCTGGAACTGAGACCAGCAGCTGGTTTGGGCCATTTGAGTCGTTTTTTTAGGGAGCCTGGTTCCCTCCAGTGGTGATGCAGGAGTCCAGGGTATCCAGCCTCCCAAGCTCCATCCCCATGGCCATGAAGTTGCCCACTTGCAACCAGGACAGTTCCTGTCCTCTCCAGGAGGGCTGGATCCCCCCTCACAGGCAGAGGAGGTGCCCTGGGTGCCTTCCCTGCACCCAGCAGGCACAGCAGCCACTGGGGCTGGGCCCACCAGCCTTTTCCACGCTGCAGAAGCCAGAATCCCACACCTGGGATCCAGTGGGAGCCCCAAATGACATCGCTGGGTTACCTGGTGCTTTTTAACAGGAACTCTGATGCTTGGGAGTGAGGGCCATGGCCACATCCCCCACACATCTACTGCTGCTTTTTTTTTTAATCCCAAATCAACTTCAGCAGGTTCTTTGGAGCTGTTCCCATGCTGACAAGGGGAAAATCCTAAAACTTTCATTGACCACTTTTCTATCTACTCCTATATTTAAATACAAAACACTCCCAAACTTCTCCCTGCAGGCTCTGGCTTGGTTTGGAGGAGCAGGGACCCAGCAATGGGTCCATTTGGTTTGTTCTGTGGTTGTGGCTCTCCTTTCCTGCTTCAGACTTTTTTTCTTTTTTTTTTTTTTTTTGCCTTTCTTATTCTTCTTTTGATTTTGCTCCCTGTTTTGTCTTGTTTATCCCTCTGTAGAGAAGGAGAGTGAAGGAGAGGAACTCCTTTGAAAAGTCCAGTTAAATGAGCTACTGTGGGAGTCGAAACACTCTTTATAGGCAGGAAAGCTGGCAGAGAAGCAAGAGCCAGAATATTAAGCTGCTTGCTGAATTGTGGCTGCAGAGAGCAGCCTTGGAGTCCTCTGAGGAGGGGCAGAGAAGGGGATGGGGACACTCATTTGCCCAGGATTCAATCCCACTCTGAAGCCACAAGCCCAAGCCTCCAAAGAAGGCTTCAAACAGTCGATGTCTGGGTTGTGTACAAGTGTGACAGATGCATGCTTTGGGTTCAGCTCAGCTGGGGCAGCATTTGCATTTTGGCTTTCACTGGCTTCTCATGGGCTGCACGTTTCTGTGTCCAAACCTACTCTGGTGATGTCTGCATCTGAGTCTGGTCCTGCTCACTCTGGCAGAATGCACAACTTTTTTGGCTGATACAATTCTTTTTTTTCATCTTTTTTTTTTTTTTTTTTTTTTTTTTTTTTTTTTTTTTGGCTGTTCTAGAAGCAGCTGGGCACAAATTACCTTCACTCCAACATCATTATTGTCATACCACAGGCTCCAGCCAGTTAGAGAAGTGCTGAGGGGGGTGCAAGGTGGGGAGAAATGACACTTCTCTCCAGCACAGAAAATAAATGAATGAAACCAGGACCAGAAATTTTCAAGGAAGATCCCATCCTTTTTGTGCAACCCCAAATAGCAGCTGCACTTCTGGCACTACAGCCTCACCTGGCTGTGCATGGGAGATGTCAGGTGGAAAGCAGAGAGGGGAGAGCATGGAGAGTGCAGCTGCCTCTTCATGGAGGCAGTTTAGAGTTCCATGCCCTGCTTCCCTTAGTGGGGAGCATCCTGTGAGAGTGGGCACTGTAGATTGCCCTGACTGTAACCAACCTTGCTCATGAACAGCTGCAGCTCTCAATGAACTCTCACCTGTTCTGCTTTCCCTGCTCTGACAGCTCTGAGCCTCCCCCAGCAGCACAGGAACAGCTCCCTGCACTGGAAGGGGCAGTGCTGAGGCTCTGTCTTGGGTTATGGAACCAAAAATGTGTGTTCTATGTCATCTGTTGAATGCAGCTGGGGAGATGTTTTTTTCTTTATCTCTTGTAACTCTGGGGGGAGGGGGGCAGGTGCCTTCTGATAATGGGCCAACTGTTCAAACCAGGTGAGGCAGTGTTTCTTATCTCTTTCACCACCTGTCCTCCCTCCAGGGGGATATTTTCTGCTAATGGGCCATTAAGGCTCCCCAAGCAGTCATCCCCAAGCAGTCATCCCAGTGTGAGATGCTCCACCCAGTGAGGGGAGCCAACCATTCCTACCTGGATAAAAACTGAGATGCAGGAACACCAGGGATCTGGTTCCACTGGATTCCTGGAGGAAGACTGGACCCTTCTCACCATACCTGGACCCTTCTCACCATCCCTGGGCCCTTGTTCTACAGGATCATCTCTGCTCCAACAGAACCAACTCTGCCACTCCAGGAGGCCTCACTGTGGACTATTTCCAACACCCTGACCAACAGGGTGTCAGGTTGTAGCTCTGACTCTGTCAGGGTTTCTAGGATTGTTGTTTGTTTGCTTGTTTGTTTTTTTTCTACTACATTTGTATTGTTAATATTCCCAGTAAAGAACTGTTATTCCTATTCCCAAATCTTTGCCTGAAAGCCCTTAATTGCAAAATTATAATTTGGAGGGGGTGAGGGGTTTGCATTCTCCGTCCTAAGGGAAACTCTAGCTTTCCCTGGCAGACACCTGTCTTTTCCAAACCAAGAGAGGCTCCCACAGCTCCCTGAGCTGTGCCTTGGGAAGCTGAGTCTGCTGAGCTGTGGTGAAAGCCCTCAGGGAGGGGCTGCTGCCCTGCCCAGCCCCTCAGGACAGATCCTGCAACTGAGGATTTGCTTCCAGGGTGAGCAAACAAGGTAGAGCCACCGCGAGTTTAAACTGAACAGTGACCCAGAAACTGCTTTTGTAGAGACTGCCACATTAAATTCAAAAGCCTAAAAGATGCTAGAGCACAGTGGAAGGGGCTGCACTTGCTGGGTGCACGTGGAAAGAAGGAAATCACAGTGGCTGTGTGACAGGAGGGTGGTGAGGACAGCAAACAGGCAATGACACCCGTGTGCCACCGACTGCTGCCATCCAAGCTGGGATCTGGTTTTGTTCAGCAATGCTTGCAAAGGCTCTGGGGAACCTAGAGAGTGCAAGAAAAGCATCAGGATGCTGAGGGTTGTTCTCAACGTAGTGCCATGCTCAGTTCTTCCTCCTCCCAGCCTGCAGAGGGGCGTTTCCATGCTCCTGCAGCCTGCACAGGTGTCCAGTCACTGATGGAGCTTTCCTTGTCCTGGTAAATCAGCAGCTCCAATTCCCCAAAATGCCTTCACCGTGCAGCTGCAGTCTAAGACCTGGGTGTGAGAGCAGGCACAAAACGTTGAGTCAAAGGCCATTGCTGCAGTGAGGAGAGAGGCAGCTCCTGCCCTGGCTGCTGGATCAGGCACAGACAACCTGCAAATGCCCCACAATATTTAAGGAGTTGGGACAGAGGGAGAGCTTATTCAAGGCAGGTGTTTCAGCTCCAAAATGAAAACATGCAGATAAGTCCTCTGGGTTTTTCCCTGAAGGGTGTGCACAAGCATATTTCAAGAGCTAGAGAGAGACATCAGGATACAAAGATAAGTTGGGCAGTAAGAGATTTGGAGAGGATGCGTGGTTTGACTTAAAAATGAACACAGCTGAGCACCATGAATTTTCCAATGATGTTTATTTTTTTCCTGTAGCCCACAGACACAGTTGGATCTGGCAACAGAGCAGATTCTGTTTTTCCATAAAGTGTCCGTGTGACATTAAGCCCAGGCTAATACTGTCATCAAAGGCATTCAGAGAGGGCAGCAGCAGAAGCAATGGGAGATGCTGGGAGGAGGCCAGACAGCAAGGCACAAGGGCAGGGAGCACCTCCTCTCCCACTGCCACAGCAGAGACAGGGTGCAGATATGCATAAAGTCTTTTTTTTTTTCATTTATACCAGACAAACACAGCACCATGCAACACAACCTGCAGCTGGAAGTGGGTGGGGAGCAGGATATGGATTGTTATTGCAGTTATTGTTGGGAGCTGTGTGTGCAGGACAGTGGGGAGAGCCCAGGGAGTGCCCAGGAGTCAGCAGCTCACACGGAGCTCCCCAGGGGCATTTGCTTGCTGAAGGGAACCACGATTCTCAGGATGCATCCACTGGGACACACCTCTCCCTTGGAGCCAGATCCACTGCATTTCAAATGCAGTCCAAGTATCTAAAATAGAGACATTTCTCTATTTTCTTGGCAGGAGGTGGACTACTGTGGTATCTCTTTAGGTTCAGGTTCCTTCCCAGGGTGCCCTCCCTCCCAGCTCTGGCCCAGACCTGCACCTTCCACAGCACTTGCTGTCCAGCCTGGCCAAGGGCAGCATCGCCTCAAACCATCATTTCCCTTCTAAAGGAAGATTGGAAGAATTCCTTCTCCTGATTGCACTCTGCTGCTCTCAATCCCCCTCTTCCCTGCAGCCCAGGTCCCACACAGCCCCCAGCCCACACAGGGGCAGGGCCTGGGCTGTGGGTACAGGAGGGTGGCACACACACAGCATCGCTCCCTTTTACTGTTTCACAGACCTTCCAGCACCAAATACTCCTCTGCCCAGTGGTTCCTTCGTCCCAAGCAACCTGCACAGCAGCAGCCAGCCCAGAAGTCTCCACAGAGCGCAGGGCAGCCCTGCTTGCAGCTGGGACCTTTGCTCAGCCCTTAGAGACCGAGGAAAAAGGCTTTGGAAAGGGCAGGCTGGCTCCTGCAGCCAGCACCACGCCCTTGTCCCATCTCATCTCATCTCATCTCATCCAGTTCACTGTACAAATGGAAAAAAAAACACACACAGGTTATTTACATCCCCTTCCTCACATGACGGAGCAGCTCTTGGCCCGGTCTTTCCTGATCTCCGTGTCGCTCAGCAAGTCCGTCCTGCCGGGCAGCTGTGAGGCCCGCTTCAGCCCGCGCTTGGAGCCGCTGCGCTTCAGGCTCTTGTGCGCCCGGCTGACCGAGGCCAGCGTGGTCAGGTGGAACACGTCCCGCACGCTGTTCTCCGACACCTTGGAGGAGCACTCAGCGTAGGCCACGGCCCCGATCTGCCGCGCCAGCGCGCTGCCCTGCGGGCCGGAGACACGGGGGGGAAAGGGGAACAGGGTTAGTGTGGGGTGCTTGTCTTCTTTTTGTCTTTTTATCACAGAATCACAGAATCACAGAATCATAGAATCATAGAATCACAGAATCAAACACGCTGCCCTGCGGGCCACAGACACGGGGGGAAGGGGGAACAAGGTCAGTGTGGGGTGCTTGTCTTCTTTTTATCTTTTTTCACAGAGTCACAGAATCACAGAATCAAGCACGCTGCCCTGCGGGCCAGAGACACGGGGGGGGAAAGGGGAACAAGGTCAGTGTGGGGTGCTTGTCTTCTTTTTATCTTTATCACAGAATCACAGAATCACAGACTCACAGAATCACGGACTCACGGACTCACAGACTCACAGAATCACAGAATCAAGCATGCTGCCCTGCGGGTCGGAGGCACTGGGGGGAAGGGGGAACAAGGTTAGTGTGGGGTGCTTGTCTTCTTTTTATCTTTTTTCACAGAATCACAGAATAAAGCACGCTGCCCTGCGGGTCAGAGATACCAGGGGGAAGGGGGAACAGGGTTAGTGTGGGGTACTTGTATTCTTTTTGTCTTTTTATCACAGAATCACAGAATCACAGAATCACAGAATCACAGAATCACAGAATAAAGCACGCTGCCCTGCGGGCCGGAGGCACCATGGGGAAGGGGGAACAAACACACCTGCTCATGTGTCACGGGGATGAGGCGCTGCTTGGAGAGCTCCCGGAGCGTGTTGAGGTCTGTCCTCATGTCCAGCTTGCAGCCCACCAGCACGATCTTGGCGTTGGGGCAGAACTCCTGCGTCTCCCCTTGCCACTGCAGAGGAAAGGAGAGGCTCTAGGTGTGAGTGGCTTTTCCAAGCAGGGTGTCACAAGGGTTCAAACACTGATTGGCACACCAGGGCTCTTTAATGATCTGCCACAATCAAGGATGGGAGTGGCCAGAGTGCCCCTGGGACAGCTTTGTGCTGGCCTGTTCCAGATTGTGCCCTGCAAAGCTGCCACATCCAAGTGGTGGTCCCCTGTGTAAGGCCATGGAAGGCCAGCCCTGGCTATGGAAAAAGAAAAACCACACACTCTGGTGCTCAGATCTGGGACCCCAAGGGTCAACAAGGCCAGCGGGGAGCTCTTTGCACACTCACACATTATTTATTACTGGGAGCCACCTGTTGAAGACATTATGATATTCAGAGCATGGCTACAGGCAGGGGAATTAAGAATTGAAGCGATGGAAAGAGAAGGCCAGGGCAAACATCCATGTCCTTCATATAAATGGCTCCTTTCAGAGCTCCCAAAGTGAATGCCTGTTGTCAGCTGTGTCTGCAGCAGTAAATAAATCCATCACCTGTGACCTCCCCCGGGGGAGACCTGCACAGCTCCATCAGCATGTCACTGCCCCAGTTACTTATCCAGTGGTGCTGAAGTAGGAAGCAGATAATAAATAGAGATTACCCCCAGCCGAAGTCGTCACTTGGAATTAGCAATTTCCTGCTACAATAACTGGTGGTTGAGCATATACCCTGGGCAATTAGGAGCAGAAAGAAAACCAAGCCACCAAGCTCAGTGTCCACAACCTCGTGGGGAAGGGAGTGCCAAGAACCCAAGTGTCATTCCACCAGTATCAGACCAAAGCTGCTGCAAAATATGAAAAAAATTATTTTCTATCAGGAGGTTGTCTTAGGTATCTTCAGGTTTCTGCTTGCCAAGGACATTGGCTCCCCAGAACTCAGGAACCCCCAGCCCCTGTGCTGCAGCCACAGAGCACCAAATGCCTACACAACCTCTCAGTGAGCAGATCCAGTCCCTTTGAAGCTGGAATTCCAGCACCCTAATTGACCTGCAGGATCTGAGCTGCAAGGTTTGTTCACACCTGGCAGAGGTCACAGCCTCTGCAGTGACACAGGGCTCCCTAGTCTGTGGAGAGAGCTGTGACCCTCTTCCTGCATGACAGACACCTCTGGGAGCCCAAAACCTTGTCAGAAGCAAGGCAGCACTCCATGAAAACTTGCTCTGCATGAAAGGCAGAGCTGCTTGCTTGCACTGCCTCAGATGGCTCTGCCCCTTCATCTGTACAGCAGCCCAGGCGTCAGAAGGGCAGCACTAATAAAGACTTCCTCTGCTGATTTTTTTTTGCCTGAGGCTTGAACAGGAAATGTTATTTTCCTTATTTGCCTGATATCACAAGCTAAAGCCCATTTCAACTTCATGGTGTCTCAGGAATTTTCCTCACTGCTGTGAGCCTGCACCAAAGGAAACAAGGCATCTACTCAGAGGCACTTAAGGAATCCCCTGGGATTTAGGATTTATTTTAAGTTACCATATCAAAAAAAACAACATTGCCTAACAGCACTCAAAACATCTGTGAGGCTGAAGAGGGAAAGCCACGCACTGAGCAGGGTGGACTCACACGAATTGTGTGCAGAGAGATAAAATAACTCCCAGCCCCACCTAATTATTGAGGGGTTGGTACTTCATTAAGGTCTAAGTGATTCACTTGCATTACTATTCTGCTGACTCCCAAGCTGAGCAGTGAATTCTTTGAAACACACTCCCTCCACCCAGCTTGCTTGGTGCCCAGGACCTGCTCTGGAAGACAACACTGAGCCATTGACCAATTTATCTGAAGGGTCTTTGTCCCCTCACCAGGACACTCCTGAGACAAAGACCCACTTCTCAGCCCCCCCAACAGCTGAGCAAGAGGCACTTGCTTCAGCACAAGGTTTGGCCAAAGGTGGAGAGGCCAAGAGGCCAGGCAGTGACATGTGTGACATGTTCAGGCCATGGCCATTCCAGCAGCCACGGGAGCCACTCCTCTGTGGTGCTTTTCATGCTTTGGTGTCTCAGAGTGTGTCACAAAGGAGGTGCCAGCCAAGGCTGCCCCCAGGGCAGGATGCAGCTGCCAGATGCTTTCCTGCACAGCAGAACCACAGCTCCCTGAGCTGCATGGGAGGCAGCAGGGCACAGCCAGGACCAAGGGGTGCAATGGACCAGGAAGCCACTCACCCTCACTCCTCTGAGCAGCATTGCTGGACTTCTCCATCTCAGAGGAAAGCCTGGTGTGGGACTTTCTCCCAGAAGTGACCCACTGGGGACCAGACAGGGGTGCTCCACAGCAGATCCCCAGCCCTGTGAGGCTCTCTGGGCCCTGCCAGCTGGAGTATCAGCTTTGCTGAAAGGCACTGAGGTGGAGGTAGAAAACTCTCAGCTGCTCCCCTGCCTGCTCTCCAGGCCAGTGGCATTGTGCCATCTCCTCTTATTCATTCACGGGCTTGAAACTCAGAAACACAGCTCATTGTTTTTGGTGACGAGCTACAGAGAACTGATTGCTGTCTTTTTTACTATACAGATGCTGAACTAGAGGGGAGAGCCAAAAAAACTGAGCACTCTTCTTGCTTGGAAACAGGCACCATGGGCTACCTCTCAGCTGCTGCAGGCAACCCACAGTCACTGGTGGTTCTGCTAGCAGAGATCTGTAATACCTTCCAAGGTCTTAATGGAAAACGGGACAAATGTTCTGAAGTGACAACATTGCTCTCTGTCCCCACATTTATGTTAACACAGACAGACCCCACAGACATGCTGCAAGCTGCCACAGCTCCACCATTCACTGGGTTCCTTTCAAATGGAAATATCCTGCATTCTGCACAGAGCAAGTCCAGCGCCTGACCTTCCTCCTCTGAGCACAGGAACTGCACAGGGCCAGAGCTTTGAGCCCTGATGGGAGCCTGTCCCAGGGTGACTTTATGATGCTTGTACCCCTAATTGTCTGTTCTGTTTGTGCTGTATGTTGTGTTCAGTACCTTTAAGACTGGTTCTGAGAGCAAAGGGGGGAAAGAAGAAGCGTGGAGTTTGTTTTGAGAAAACTGCCTGACCCCTACACATTCCTTTCCTGGTGGTTTTAGTTAGTTTAGCTAGCTGAGGCAGAGAAGTTCCCTGGACTGTTTTTTTTTTTTTTTTCCCTTTTTCTTGGGACTGTTTAAACCTGCTCTGGATTGAAAACCCAGAGGAGCACCAGGAGCTCACATCTGTGACCCACTAGGGCCCAGGATGGAATTTTCCAGCACCTGAGGAACAGATGAGAGACTGAGCGAGCCGAGCTGCACCCACAGCAAAGACTTTCCTCAATTTGCCATCTCACTCCAGAACCAGAGGTTTTATTGTTCCATATTATTCACTCTTTATGCTTGTGGGCACTTTGTTGGTTAAATAGTTTTTTCCACCTTTTCTCTGAGGAGATTTTCTCCCAGTTGGGGGAAGGGGGTGTTTGGGTTTGCTTCCCACAGGGACCCTATTTGGGGTTTTTCTCCTGTTACAGATGATATTAATGATTTAGGTAATTTGTGTTAAATGTTATGGTTAATTGACACATAGAAGATATTAGGCAATAACTGTAAGTTGCAGAAACTGCAGAAACAAAGAAGTCACAGGGATTCTGGCCTTGGTTGAGGATCTTTTGTATCATAAGACATGGAGAAAGGGAGAAAGGAGAGATTTGGTGAAACCATGGTGACCACAGTGGAAGGTTCCCAGGGACGTGCTGCAAGGAAGAGGAGAGGCTTCATCCATCGACCACCGTGAGAGGGCAGGAGACCCCAGACTCCGGGAACTGGAAAACCCAACTGTGACCAAATATGGGAAAACATGGACTGGGGAGGGAGGAAGGGGTGTGTGTAACCAAAAAGTTATAAAAATGGGAAACTGTGGGGAAAACTCCCAAAGCTGTGCGTGGAGCACGAGCTGAGACTTGTGCTCTCCAGCTTTCCCAGCACGCTGCTCACTTCGGCTTCCGGCTTTAATAAAGTTTATCTAATTGGCAATCAATCATTGGGTCCTTTATACTTATCACTCCCAAATTTGCCCTAAACCAGGACAGAGCCTCAGGGCACAGGGAGCCCAGGGTGCCCTGTGATCAGAGGGCTGCAGGGACTCACCTTCTTGAGCACGCTGTCCAGGGTCTCGGGGCGGCTGATGTCGAAGCAGATGAGCACGGCGTCCGAGTCAGGGTACGCCAAGGGCCGCACGTTGTCGTAGTAGGCTGAGCCTGCAGGGAGGAGCAGGAGGAGCAGGGATGAGCAGGACCCTTCAGGGCCAAGGGGGCACCCCGAGACCCTCAGCCCTCTCCGCCAGGCAGGGGTCTGTAATTCCAGTAACAACCGTGACGTGGGTGGAACCCCACGACTCCTGGTTGTACGTTGAACGTTCTGCAGATGGTTCCTTTAAGTGTTAAAGACTCTTCATCATCCATTGAATGTTCTGTTGGTAGTTGTACATATTTGTCACTCTCGACATAAAGAACTCACATCCACACCTTGCGATGTCCAAGGAAAAGAGAGGGGTTTATTTACAAAATCAACATTTATCGAACTCCAGCAGTGACCATGGATTGGAGGAAGAAAATCTTCTTCTCCAACCACACTGGACAATGCAACAGCCCATCTACAGTCTCCTCCTTATGAAAGGAATGTAAACATTGCTAGATTTTACAATAACAAGTAGCTTGTTTATACAAAAGTGTATCTGACTCCAAAACACAGAAGGCTAAAAGTAAGACTTTTACAAACTCCTTAAAGGGGACAGAGGAGAATGGCAAAAACCCAGACAACACATATTGTTATCTTGAATGGTTTGTACCCAGTTTGCAACCCAAGCCCCAGTTTTGTATGCCCTTACCTGTTGTCGGGTTTCTGCTGCTCCCTGCCTGCTCTCTGCCTGCCCCTCTTCCTGCTGACCCCCTACCTGCCTGTCAAGCCTATTATAGAAATCACAGAGACCCCCATGAAGCCTTGCCAGAATGTTTAGTACAGTTAACACCAAAAACCCCCAGCAACAACGAGTCAGCACAAAATCCAGACCCACAGAGGACGCCACCAGGCTGGCAGGACATCAGGCTATCTGTGGAGGCTTTTCACCTCCTCATCATAACTTAAAGGCACTTGGAAAGAAAGACACCCCTGGACTAAAACCAGTCCAATGAGTTCCTGGGGATTTCCATGAGGATGAACTCCTGGCTCTGCAGGGTGAGCAGCAGAATTGACTTGGGCTTCCTCCTCGGCGGTGCTCGAGGGAGCAGCAGCAGTGGTGTAGGCAATCCCTCGAGCTTTCCCCTTTTAATAAAGGCATTTAAGGAGCTAATTATTATCATCTCCTGGCCTGTTTATTCATAACAACTGGACACGCTGTGCTGACTGCTCTGTTGGAGACAAAGGGTGTTAACCCGAGCTTTTGACCTCTGAGCACACACCGAGTGTGAGTTTGCACACAAACTCAGCAGGGTTTGCCTGGCAGAGGGTTTTAGTTCCTTTGTTTAGGCATGGAAGTCAGAGATTGTGTCCTCATTTTCTTATATTTACCCCTGGACAGAGTGAAGAGGTGTTGTTGGGACAATCGTGACACAAAGAGGGACACTATAGAAGTTTAGAAGGTTCCCCTTTATTATGGCCACTCGCTGTTTTTTATACAGTTTTTTACAAACTTCATGGGCAATTTCTTATATTTACCCCCGGACAGAGTGAAGAGGTGTTGTTGGGATGATCATGACACAAAGAGTGACCCTATAAAAGCTTAGAAGGCTCCCCTTTATTACGGCCACATGCGAGTGACAATATAAAAGTTCAGAAGGTTCCCCTTTATTATGGCCCCATGCTGTCTTTTATACAGTTTTTACAAACTTTGTGGGCAACTTTAATTGGTTAATAGCTTTCTTGTTAATTATTCTATTGACTAGTAAGAGGTGTTTTACTTGTCCATCAAATCTATCTATTCTCAGACTTTTTACGTATTTTCTTTATTGATTCTCATGGGACAAATCCCTTGTTGTTACAGGTGCACTTATTTTTCACCCTCAGAATAGGAACTTCTCATTCTTAAAACAGCTTCTTCATATGGGAATTTACAAATTGCTTGTTAGCTGCACTTCAAAGAAACGACAGGCCAACTACAGCTCCATCCACAGCCACAGACCATAAGGTTCAGCAGAGTTTGACTGGCAGAGGATTTTAGTTCCTTTGTTTAGGCGTGGAAGTCAGAGGTTCTGTCCTTGTTTTCTTGTATTTACCCCTGGGCAGAGTGGAGAGGCGAGTTTTGCATCCCTCTCCCTCCCCAGTGAGCACCTGGCAGGTGCTGGTGGAGCTGGGGGTGCTGCTCAGGCAGGAGGGAGCTCAGGAGGGCACAGCACACGTGCCTGGCTCACCACTCACGCCTGGATTGCCTCACTTGTCATGCCAGTGCTGCACCACTAACAGTGGAAAGGTGTGGCTGAGAGAAGACAGGGAATGCTGCTGCTGGTTTTTATCCCTCCCTTGCCATCTTTTATACAGGAGGGCTTGCTCACACAGGCTGAGAGAATTTGTGACAGGTAAAAAATGAATTGCCTTCCTTTCTGGATTTGTGCTGGGAAAAAGCCAGGCAGATTCTTTTTGGGATATAAAAGAAGTGACAGGATTTGGTGAAGGAGCTATAAATGGAAGGGGATGATTTTGCATTCCACAGGAATTCTGTGAGCAGGCAGAGAGCCCAGCCTGAATCCTGCACAGCTTCTACTACACACATGTGCTCCTGCACACACCTTCAGTGCAAATTTCAGGCAGCAAAGTCACCACAGCCATTTTATTTGCACTGCATTATTTTGGTGAGTGCAGACACCTGAGCAAACAGCCACGGAGCAAATCAGCTCACTGCTGCTTCAAAACACTGTTCTGGTTTCATACTGCAAAGACAAATGACCTACACTTCCTGGAGGGATGAGAAGCAGATGTTTATTTATGAAAAGAGGAAACAGAGACACCAGAGTCCTTGTTGAATCTGCCTCCTTCAAAAAGCAGGATTGCCCACCCCAGGCCCAGGCAGGCAGACATGCTTGAGATGTCTGGACCTGGCACTTTCCCACCCCAGGGGAAGGGTGCAACCCAGGTGTCAGGTGGCTCCTTGACGAAGTTCAGCACCTGATGAATTATGGATGATGGTGGCTTATGTTTCCTGAAGGATGGAAATCTGCCTGGGCTAAGCAGAATGGGCTGATTCTCTTGCAGGAGCTCAACTCCCAGGTCCTGTGTGCACAGGGGCTGATTCTCTGCAGGAGCTCAACTCCCAGGTCCTGTGTGCACAGGGGCCAGAGTGGGGCACAGCCCCCAGCACAGCACTGCACATCAGGTGCTCTGCAAACACCCCGGGCCCCTCTGCAAGACCAAACCTGGGGAGCAGAGCCTGACCCTCCTGCTCTGCCCAGAGTCCACGTGGGGCAGGCTGAGGGCTTTGTGGAGCCTTCCCAAACCCTGCCCAGTGCCAGAGACCACCGACCCAGCTCAGACCGTGGCACCAACAACAGCAGGGCTCCGACCAGCCCAGCCCCTGCCACTCACACAGCCAGGAGCAGGGGCCCTGGACTGGATGTGCCCTTGGATTCCCAGCAAAACTGGCTACAGGTGTCTCCAGCTCTTACAGCCTGGAGCAAAGGCACCTGCAGCCCCTGCTCCCCATGGGGAGAGATGGGTCTCTGTCCCTGCAAAGTCACTGGGAAGGGCAGCAGTTGGGATCAGCACAGAAGAAACAGACCCTGATCTCTGCAGAGCCCAGCCCTCTTCCTAGAGGGAAAGTCATGGAAAGGAGCCAGCCCTTGTGGCATCTTGGACAGCTCTGGGGACAGGGATGCCAGACAGGGATGCCAGGGTGGCCCAGGGTGACAGGGTGACCCACTGTCCCGGGCACAGAGGTGTCTGGCCTGGCCTCAGGCTCACACTGCTGCAGTCACACCCAGCAGAGTCACCACTGCCCTGGCACAGGGAGAGGACCCAGCCCTGCTTCCAGAGGCAGCACCAAGCACAGCAGTGCTGAGCTCCCCTCTGAACGAGGCTTTCAGTCTCGGGTTTGGCGAGGGCTGACAGGACAGGATGGGAGATCCAGCGCTGATCTGCATGCCTGAATTAACCTGCTCCTTTATCTGAGCCCTGCCCTCTCCCCCACGCACACAGGGGTGTCTGCCTCCAGACAGGGGGCCCTGGTGCTGGAGGAAACAGTTCCCACGCACATCCTCTCCCTGCAGCTTCTCAGTTTTGCATAAACACTTCAGATAAATCTACCCCCTCCCAGCCAAGGAATGCTCCTTTTGTCGGGGTAGTTTTGGCTCATTCAGCGCAGACATTGCCACAGCAAACTGTATCATAGCAACCCGCTGCTCCTCAGCAGCCAGCCAGCCCCTCAGCAGAGAGCCAGCGCTGCTGCAGCCCCCCACCATCCCACAAGACCCCCATCAGCTCGTCCCAGAGCCAGCAATCATGCCAGGAATCATGCTCTCATCACCTGGGACCACAGGAGGAGAGACCCTGGGGCTGGCAGAAGGAGCTGAGGGAAGGGAAGCAGGAGGTGAAGAACCTTATCTTTTTAATGAGATCAAAATTTGCTTCACATTCATTAACTTCCTGCTCCAGCTCCAAGGAGTCACCCCTGGCACCTCAGTTCAGCTCACAGCCAGGAGCAGCAGCTTCTGCCCACCTCAGGAGAATGACAGAAACCCAGAGTCAGTGCTGCCCTGTGGGGCAGGAGAGCTGCACTGCTCCCAGCCAAGGTAATCCCCAGTTTGCTCTGGAGACATCTCTACTGAATCAGGAAATTCTCTTTGGGTGATTGGTCTTCTAGGTTTTGCATCTATTACTTTTTGACAATTAAAAGAAAAAAAAAAAAAAAAACATCAACAAAACACCCCCCAAACCCCCCACTTCAACAGCCCAAAAAAGCCAATGCCTTCAACTTTAGCTCTTATGGATTGTGAGCACTTGACACCTTACAGATACTCCAGCAAGACACTCCAGAGACCACAGTCTGGCAATTGCAAACACACACAGGAGCCCAAGGCTGGTGTGTCTGCAGATTCAGCCTTCCTTCACTGCATGAGTCATTCTCCCACTTGGCATCCAGGCCTGCAAGAAACAGGACTTAAGTGCATCTGTTCCTGATTAAAGAGAAAACTGGAGCAAGCCTACATCCAGCTTAAAAATAAAATCGACACAGTTGTCTGAAATTCAGGGGTGGATACAAGCATGAGCAGCTCCTCTTTCCCCTTGGCTGGTAGATCCTGGAGTGACTGGCTCAGAGATGCCAGTCCTGGGCAGGGGACAGAAATATGCTGTTTCATCTATAACAACATTGTGCTAATCTTCATTTGTCCCTTATTAGCTGTTCTAGAGATAAAATGAGCCTTCTCCACCCAACAATAGGGCATCACAAACCAGGGAAGTCAGTGTGCTGGCAGAGCCATGATCTGCTCTGCAAGGGGCTCCCTCAGCCCAGCTCTGGCTTAAAACAGAGATGAGCACTGCCAAGACCTGAACTTCTCATTTGCCTTGAGGGGCTCACTGTAAACTCTCCCCAAAGAGCCAGCAGGCTGGATTCTGCATGTGCTGCTGTCTGCAGGGACGGCCAAGAACAGCCTTTGTGGGATGGAACAGAAACTCATCCCAGCTTTCTGGAGGGCTACACTGACAAACAGAAGAGTTTGGGGTCACCTCCCCACACAGAGGTGCCAGATGAGCACCAGCCTTTAGGGGTGACAGAGGATGTCCACTCTGCCAGACAGATCCACCCACAGCCCAGCCAAGCTCTGGGTAAGAGGACAAAGCTGCCAAAGCTGGACCAAGCCAACAGCCCCAGGATGTCTACAACCTTCTGTCCTGGCTGAACTTTGACATTTGTCTTGCTTGTGCAACCCCTGAAGTACAGGGAAGGAGGAAACTGCTCTGTGACATGGAATAAACACTCTTCTGGGAAGTGCACGACTGAAAAAAAAAAAATAGCTCATCAGCTTGGACAATTAACCTCTGCTCCTACTTCTTACAATGCACATACAAAAATCAGTGAATTACTAAAGAGCCCAGCTGGCATACCTTCAGGATGAAGGGAAAGGTATTTGCATAGGCTGAGGTGGCACTTCTGGGCCCCTCTCCAGATCTTATTACTGGAAGCCTGCCCCTCAGGAGGAGGCTGTTCTGCTGGATGTACCAGTGGAGGAATGCCCAGCCCAGGCAGGCACAGAGTGCTTCTGCCTGATCCCAGCCCTGTGCCCTGCCTCACACACGCAGCTAGCAGTGCTCCAGAGAAGCTTGCTCAGATGCAAACTTGTCTTGGGTTATGGAACCAAAAAAGTGTATTCTATTTCATCTGCTGAAAGCACTTGGGGAGATGTTCTTCTTTGTCTCTTGTAACTCTGGGGGGAGGGGGGCAGGTGCCTTCTGATAATGGGCCAGCTGTTCAAACCAGGTGGGGCAGTGTTTCTTATCTCTGTCACCACCCAATATTTTCTGCTAATGGGCCATGAAGGCTCACCAAGGACACCACATATTCCAACATCCCAGTGTGAGATGCTCCACCCAGTGGGAGGAGCCAACCATTCCTACCTGGATAAAAACTGAGATGCAGGAACACCAGGGATCTGGTTCCACTGGATTCCTGGAGGAGACTGGACCCTTCTCACCATCCCTGGACCCTTCTCACCATCCCTGGACCCTTCTCACCATCCCTGGACCCTTCTCTCTCAGGATCATCTCTGCTCCAACAGAACCACATCTGCCACTCCAGGAGGACTCACTTTTGGACTGCTTCAAACACCCTGACCAACAGGGTGTTAGGTTGTATTGTTCCATTTATTTTATTTACTTTTTTTCCTCTCTTCTCCTATCAAATTGTATCTCTGACTGGGAGTCTCACTGGTTTTGCTTTCAAACCAGCACAAAACCTCCCTCCAGCAGCTGTGAGGAGTCCCTCGAAGCTCCTTGCAGAAATCCCTGCTGGCTCCTGGGGGAGCACCACGGAGTGTCTGCCATGGGAGGATGGAGCTGAGGAACCCTCTCACAGCCTCTTCAACAACCATGCCTGCAGCAGCTGACCAGGGAGACAAGTGGGGGTCACAAGTCCCTTCCTGGTATCGTGCCATGTCGCAGGGACAGCTGGCACTGCCACCACCTGCCTGCCATCCTTTCTACAGGGCACAACGAGGACCCAGAGTGGCAGCAGTTTCCTGCAGCCCAGCCAGCACACACTCTGCCCTTGGGGAGCACGGCTGAGGGCTGAATGAACACAATTATCCTGGTGCAATGCTGCACATTTCAGGTTTTCTGCTCACAAGCATTAGATCCCCCCCCGACCATTTTGGCTGCCAGATAAGGTTTCTTCCCACAGGGAAGGCTGGGCCTGTACACTTGCAAAGTTTAATGGAGTGGAGATTTTATCTTCAGAATCTGGGGCAAAAGGAGCAGGGAGAGCAGAGCACAGGGGAGGGCAGAGCACAGGGGAGAGGGCAGAGCACCTCTGGGCTGTGGGAAAGGGGTCTGCAGCTGAGCTGGGAACAAACCCACCCCACAGAACATCCTTTCTTGCCCACGAGGTGACAGCACCCAGCAGGGTCAGCTAGCTGTCACTAAAGGCAACGCTCCTCAGCACCCCCACAACTCCCAGGACATCCCAAAGAGGCTGGAGCCTCTCAGACCTGCAGGGGACAAAGGACAGGTGATGCCACAGGGCATGCTGCCCTTGATGCAGCAGAACCAGCCCCCATCCCTGAGCCACCCAGCATTGCAGCATGGCCCCCACACTGTGCACAGCCCAGAGAGAAGTTCCTCCTGGGCACTGCCCTGTCATGTCCTGTCATGTCTTCTCGAGGTCCATCCTCCACCCACTTCAGTATCAGCATTTCTGCTGCAACCCTTTAAAGTTCAGTCTGGCTGGTTGCTGACCTGCGTGAGAATGTGACCCAGCTGCATGTATTTTTAGGATTAGCTACGTATTTGTGCTGAGGCACAACACAAGCATGCTGGTTTCAGCCTCTCAGCCCCTGAACAGGAAGAATGGGAGGAGCTCTTTTGGTATGGAAAGGGCAGCTCCACATTTTCTCTCCGCCTCAGAGTGCAAGTGGCATTGAACTCTCTCTGAGACAGAACTTGTTCTTGCACTTTGGCCGAGGCAGCCATGGCAATCCTGGAGCTGCACACTGGGAATCCAGGCACAGACAGCCGCAGCATCCATGGAGATGCCATTGCTAAACTCAGCCCCTTTCAGCTCTCTAATCTCATCAACATTCCTCAGTAGTTCCCTTAAAAGAAGGATCTGTTATCACAGCCTGTGGGTTCCCACACAGGCCATTCCAAGGCAGACTGTTTGCTGAGCACAGGCAAAGAGGAAGGCGGAGGGGGGATTTGCAATTCACAGTGTTATTCTTGTCTTGAAAGCACATCTGCTGAAGAGACAGCGGCTGTGGAGGGCTGGCAGGCACACAGCTCCTCTGCTGTGAGCTGAGCAGGGCACTGCTGAGCTGAGCCTGCCAGCACTGACCTTTGCAGCACCGCAGGCTGCAGCAGACACTGCCACTCGGCCAGGCTGCACCCCGATGGCATCTTGTATTCCTCTGGGGAATGGTTTTTCCCCCAGAACCCCCTAGAGCCTGTGACCATTTAGTTTGACCCTTCCTTCCCTTATCTTTAAACTATTGGCTCAGGGCCAGTTATCTCTCCTGAGGCAGAGACCAGATAAACCCAGGCTTCCTCCTTGTTCACGCTCTTCCCTGGAACCCTTCGAGAATAAAGCCTTGGACTAATCTTGGGGTGAGAGCCTCTTTTGGAATCTTTTCCCTGTCCCCTGAGATATTCCCCCAAAGCCCCTCAAGGAAACTGAGCTGGCCAAAGAAAGCCCAGGAGGGTGGGCAGGGGAGTATTTCAATGGCCCAGGAAGGGAAGTCCCCTCCAGCAGCTTTCCAAGGCAACCACGACCTTGTGCAAGGCACAGTGCCAGGCTGGGTCACCCACTGAGCACTGGCAAAGAGGTCCCTACCAGAACCAGGCAGCTGGATCTGCATCAGCAAAAGATGCACCAAGCAGCTCAGTGGCCTCAGGTCACTCACTGCTCTCCTCTGCCTGCTGCAGGCAGAGCCTCTCAGCATTGGGGGTGAACCAAAAGCAAAGAACTCCATTGGATTGGGATCTCTGATCTTCTCTAAATGTCTTTTAACGCATTGATAAGGCTTTCTGAGGCTGGAGGGTGACTCCAAAGGCTGCGAGGCACAGTGTAGGTCCCTCACACTTACTCAATTATTATTGAAAACAGAACAAAAAGTCCACCTAGATACAGGGTAAAGCCTGCCAGACCTGCCGAGGCACTGGGCAGCAGCATGGCTTGAGCTCCTCTCTCCCCTTGCTTGCACCCAGTGCCAGGGGAGCTCTGCAGAGCAGGCAGGGCATTGGGCCAGTCCAGCACGGGCAGTGGGGTCACTGGAAATGCCAGGTCATGGTGGGAAACACTCCAAGCACAGGTCCCCAGGCAGCAGGGAGGGCTCTCACTGTTCACTGAAGGCTCTCACTGCCAGAGACCTGCTGAGCACCTCAGTGGCTCCACTTCCAGACCTCCCGGAGCTGGGCAGACCCACGGACACTCCCTGATCCCACGGGGAAAGAAGGATCGCATCGCTGAGGAGAACCTCCCCGCCCGTGCACGCCCTGGGGGGAACACAGCTCCCTCCCTCCCTCCCAGACCTGACGCGCTGGAACGAAACTCGAAACTCGCCCACACCTTGCGGAGCATCGCTAATGATCACCAGGCATCCACCCTCCCGGGGAACAAAGCTTTTCCTGCTGGGTCCGGGGCACAGGCGCTCCGGCTCCGGGAGGCACCCAGCCTCTGGGAACAGCACTCCCAAGCCACCAGACATCCGACGGAACAGGAGTTTCCCCCACCGCGAGATACCAGCCCTGTGCAGAGGAGTTGTTCCTGTCCCCGAGCGTGTTCAGCCAAAAGAATTCGCCAGAAGAGGAACAAGAAGAGCAGCAAAGCCCCGTGTGCTCTGCAAGGCTCAGGAGCAGAGGTGCCAGGGCACTCCCTGGAGCTGCAACCACGTCTGCCCCATCCCGTCTGCAGGCTCTGCACCCCATCCCTCACAGAGAAGGATGTCAAACTGCTTTTTACAGGAGGCTTTAGCAAACGGTGTGCAGCACAGGGGACAGGAGGCACGGGACACTGCTGACATGCTGGGAAATGGCACCTGAAAGCAGTTTGACTCCTGGGACACAAATGGAAACAAGTATGAAATGCAACCAGCAGCTGCAGGTGCTGGACAAGGGGGTTTTCTCCCTGGTATTTTCCTAGATCTAAGGCACATTTGAGACAGTGCAGAGTCCCAGCATTTGCCCTGTCAGAGAACCACAGGTTTCACCCTTGGGAAGGATTCTCACTGCTGGAAACTCCCCAGAGTCACTCTCCAGCCCCAGAAAGCCTTATCAATGGACAAAGAGTTAAAAGACATTTAAAGAAGATCAGGGGTCCCAATCCAGTTTGAGAGTCATTCAGTTCTTCATCACTTCCATCCACTCTGTGTCAATATTCCTCTAATGAGAGCTCCTGCCAATGTCACAGCCTGTGTTGGCCACTCAGCAGGAGGGGTCAGTCAGCTCCAAAGGCTGCATTTTCCAACACACCACTACCAGCCAGGCTGGCAGGACACAGGGAGCAGGCAGTAGCCCGGGCTGTACAGGGCTTACCAGTGGGATGGCTGAGTGGCCAAGGCAGACTGCAGCCACACTCAGCCATCGCAAAGGGAGTTTTCCAGGCCAGACTGCACTTTCCCCATCACCCACTGCTGAGTGATGCTCAGCTCACTCTGTGCAGCTTCCAGCGTCTCCAGCTGCTTCCTCAACTAAGTATGGGGCAAGGGAAATTAATAAAAAAAGTAAAAAACCACAATATCCACCTCCTCTCTCCAAGTCTCTGCTGATTTCTTGGGGAATTTCAGTTCCAGCCACTTATCTAAGAGATGGAGAGCACTTAAAATAGAAAGTGTTCCCCTCCTCATGTCGGGATCACCCTTTCTCAACACCTCCTTTTTCCCTCTTGCTGGGATGGAATTCATCATGAACAATAAACCCCTCTATGAAAAGCAGCTTAAAGAAAGAGTAGGTGGCACAGAGAGAAGGGGCAGTGCCCACTGATGCCTGTCATTCTCCACGGGGGTGGCACTGAGCTGCTCCTGATCCCCTCAGCTCAGCTGGTTCAAAACTCACTGCTGTGCAAAACTTCCTCTGCCAAAGCTCCCATTGATAAGGGCCTCTGAAGGCCAGTGGAAACTCAACTGCAGTTTGCAGTCTGCAGCTGAAAATTTCAGTTTGATTACTAGGGAAAACTGCTGTATAGAGCTTTGCAGGATTGTTTATTAAGAATGAGCTCCTATGTATTCCAAATCAAAGGGAATTTATCTGGAAAACCACCTGATGAACTCTATCTACAGCAAAGCTGTTAAAAATGTCTCACATTTTTCATAGGAGAAAAGAGAAAGAATCAAAGCCCATTTCCTTTGGGCTGCAGAGACAAATATTGGAAAAACATCTTCTGTCGCAAGGGGAAAAATGAACATGTGACAGCACCAGATGCAGGTGTCAGATACACACTATAAGGACTTTTTACCATGTCCTTTTCTTTAAACATTTGTAAGAGCAAAGCAGATCATTCTGTAGGATTCCTAAAAAGCAAACAATGCTTCAAATGCACTTCCTCACCCTCCAAAGATGAAGTTTTTTATATCAAATACCCAAGAGCAAAGCCATTCAGTGCCTGGCAAAGAGAACCCACCACGTCCCCTTCCAAGGCTGCAGGAGCCCAAGGTTTGGAACTCCCCCAGCCGTGGGGGTGAACAAGCTGGGGGTGAACACTCAAGTGCACCCCAGTGACCACTCCTGAGTCCTGGCGTGCCCTGAGCTGCTTCAAGGAGCCCCCTGCAGCCCCAGGATGGTCTCACTGTGGTCTGAGAGTCTCCAAACACACACCAGCCCAGCACCAACCACCTCACAAGGGCTTCCAAGTCATAACCACCACTCTGCTCTCCAAGCTCAGCTCCTGGTCCAACGCTGAGAGCCAACGCTTCACCCACAGCCCCAGGAGCCAGTGTCCTCATGCTTCACAGCATACAGCTTGTGAGCAAAGCTAAACCTAATTCCCTTTTTGTCTCAGGGAATAAAAATCAGAAAAGCAAGCTCTCCTGGGTCAGGAAGCTCCAGAAGAAGAGTCAAACATATTTCACGTGTCTGAGCTGGTCCAAGACTCAGTAAAGCCACTTCTCTAGGTAGAGCTATGCTGATGCTATAGCTGTCATTTAATGAATGCAAAATTACAGCAAGGAACCTGAATGAGCAACAGGAAAAGAAAGTCCTAGGTTGCATTTTAATTTCCTACTGCTCTTGGACACTGAGAGGACTTCATTTGTCATAAGGATTCCAGAAATTATGAGAATATAGGGAAAGAGCACCAGCAAGCACACGATGTATATTCATCAGAGGAGCACACCCTTCAGCTGCACTGCCTGTACAAAGGGATCCGAAGGTAAATCAGAAAGTCCATGTGAACTTTGTGTGATGCCAAATACTTCTATTAGTCCTGCATCACGCATTTCACTTGCAAGTCAGAGGCATGAGCAGGCACAAAGTTTGGGACGGGGCTCGGTGGGCTGGGACAGCTCTGCCCGACGCTTTGCACGGAACCACTACCGAGGATACAAAGAGGCAAAAACCAAACCAAGCCAAAAAAAGATGCCAGAAAACCCCCAGAGGCTTTGCGGCAGCGGGCAGCAACAGGCCAGGGCATCCCTCCCGAGGTGAGGGCTCCCTCCTCCAGCAGCACTCTCCCTCCTCCCCGTTCCCCTCCGGCCTCGCTGGCAGCCGCAGCCGCTTCTCTCGCCGCTCGCTGTCTCCCCGCACATCGCTGCGGCACCGAGCACGGGACACGGCAGCCGCGGTCCCGGCTCTGCCCGGGGCCCCCGGGAGGCTGGCAGGGCTCGGAGCCGCTGCCCCCGCCCCAGGCACGGCCCGGCCCGGCCCGGCAGCCCCGCCGGTCGGAGGGACGATGCCGGCCCCGCCGCCCCCCATCGCAGCCCCCGGCCCACCTGAGGTGTCCCACATGTTGAGCTCCGTGCGCTGCTTGTCAATCTCGAAGCTGGCCGTGTAGTTCTCGAAGACGGTGGGCACGTAGCTCTGGGTGGGGAGGGAGAAGGGGATCGGAGGGGAGAGCAGGGGTGAGCTGAGGTGATGCAGAGCCCGGCCCGCCCGCCGCCCCCCCAAAGCCCCGCCGCACCTCGGGGTAGCAATCCTTGGCGAAGACGTGCAGCAGCGCCGTCTTGCCGCACTGCGTGTCGCCCACCACCACGATCTTGCAGCGCGCCAGGTGCCCCTCCATGGTGCGGGGCCACCACCGCCGCGCCCGCCCGCACCGCCGCCGCCGCTTTACCGGGCCGGCCCCGGCCTGGCCGCGCCCCCGGCCCCGACGGCACCAACCAGGCGAGGAGCGGAGCCGGCGCTGGGCAGGGCCGAGCAGCCACGGCCGCGGCCCCGGGAGCCGCCCCCCGCCGGCCCCACCGCCCCTCGGGGCGTCCCCTCGGCGGTGCCGCCGCTCGTCGCGGTCCCCGGGATGCGGCGTGTGCGGGGGGAGGAGGACTCGGGGTGCCCGGTGAGCCGCGGTCCCTGCCCGGAGCTCGGCCCCCAGCCCCGGGATGCTGTTTGTGCAGAGGGAGGAGGACTCGGGGTGCCCAGGGCTCGGCCCCCGGCCCCGGGATGCGGTTTGTGCAGAAAGAGGAGGACTCGGGGTGCCCAGGGCTCGGCCCCCAGCCCCGGGATGCGGTTTGTGCCGAGGGAGGAGGAGTCGGGGTGCCCGGTGCTCCGCGGTCCCTGCCCGGGGTTCGGCCCCCAGCCCCGGGATGCGGCGTGTGCGGGGAGAGGAGGACTCGGGGTGCCCGGTGAGCCGCGGTCCCTGCCCGGAGCTCGGCCCCCAGCCCCCGGAGATGCCCTTTTCCCCGGGGGCTGCCCAGGGAACGGCAGCTGCTCCCTGAGGAATTCGGCACAGCCGGCCTTCTGAAGATCCCCGCATCCCCGCTGTCCCAGTGACATCAGCGGGGCAGCGAACCAACCTCTGCATGACCCCCGGCCCGCCTCACAGCCCTCTGCAGAGAGGGCAGCGATTTCTGCTCTGCGTTCTTCCCCGGGCACAGACAGCACATCTATAAATTACAGGCAGTGATTTTTAATTAGCAGGCTCCTCCGCTGCTGATATTTTGCTGGCCACATCTGCAGAAAGATTCACCTGGATGGCGAACTGACAGGCTGCCTGTCACAAAATGCTGTAAAAATAGACACAGGGAAGGCAAAGAAGGCCTGGAGAAGTGGAAATGAAAAAATGTTTTGGCAGCCAAACAAGAATATTAATGGATTGAGGGGGCAGATTGTTTTTTCTGAAATCACAGTCATTTTTTTTTGTGTATAAATATTGCTGCTGTGAATGGTGTTGGGACAAATAAAGAGGAAAGACAGGGTGCAAGGCACGGGGGGTTGCCATGCAGGTGTCCAGTGGTTTCAGGTGCTTCTTGGCCTTCTGAGAGCCCCCTGGGACACACCAGCCTCAGTCAGCACTTTGGTAGCCAGGATGCCTCCACGTGGTCACAAGCCAAGCAGGTCCTGCATCTCAGGGTGCAGCCCTGGGACAGGAGCCAAGTGCCAGCAGGTCTGAAGGTGTGTCTGTAGCACATTCAGCTGGCCAAATGGGAGCTCAGGTCCCATCTCATCATCACATTCCAGAGAAAACCTGAAAGCTGAAGGGGTGAGGTGGTCCAAGGACACGAGGCAGTCCTGGAATCCCTGTAGCTCCTGTCCCCAGCTGGTCTGATTCCAGCATCCTGTGGGCCAGGAGCTGGCTCAGACGGTTCTTTGTTCTGCAGCTTTGCTGTGGGTTTTGCTGCAGCATCCCTGGGCCTCCCAGCCTTGTCTTCAGCAAAATGATGAGTGACTGTCTCATGCTTGTTTCCTCCAGCCCTCCCTGGGGAAAGGAGCCCGTGACAGGTTTTAAAAGGCCTGTAGTGATTTTTTTTACTTTCTTATATGTGTGCATGTTTATGCAGAAGAATGGAAAGAAAAGTTCATTTCCTTGTGACTGCAGGTAAAGGAGTGCAGGGCATTCATCAGTGTCACCTGGAGCAAGGTTTTCCCCTGACCAGTGCCCTTTCTGACAGGGCCTCACCCTGTTTCTCGACAGGAATTAGGTGTTTGCTCCCAAACCCTGCTTCAGTGGAGGCAGGACGCTCTCTGCAGGGAGCACTCAGACCTCTGCAAACCCAGCAGCTGCATCTCCCTCCAGGAGAGGGAGAGAGGCACAAGCTGCCCCTCTTGCTCAGAGCTGCTGGGCACCGTCACTGCTGAGCCTCACATCCCCTTCCGTGCAGAGCTCTCCTCGGCAGGCAGCGCTTGCAGAATGCATTCAGCAACCCCTCAGCTCGGTGCGAATTTCCCGAGGAGGCTGCGGAGACGTGCTGTGGCTGTCACTGTGCGCGGAGAGGCGACAGATGGCTCTCACACGTTTGCTCCTGGAAGTGCTCCCCCGGTGGCTGGATCCTCCCTTGCTGATCCGCCCTCTCGGGGTCTTCATTGTTATTATGAATTAAATTCGTTGTGTTGTATTTATGTTGTATTTATGTATTATGTATTATTTTTTCTGTACAAAAAAGGAAAGGCATCCTGCACTGGGAAAGCAGACTGTGAGAAAAACTTTCACTGAAGGACCCACAGCCTGAAACCTGGAGCCTGTGACATCTTGTTCTGGTCCACAGAGCCCCCAAGTTTGGTCCTGTACAGCCAATCACAGGCTCTGGACTGAACCTCAAACGTGGTGAGTAACTCAAAAATGAATTACTGAGTGAGCAATGTCCTGCAGTCTGTGACATGGCCATGGTCCCTGCCAGGAGCACAGATACCCCTGGTGAGAGGTGTCACCCTGGGATCACAGGCAGAGCTCCTGCAGTGACAGTTTCCTGGATTTTTATGATGATTGTTCACTTTTTACTCATCTTCTCTTTGACATCTCTTTTACTCATCTTTCTCTTTCAGCGTGCAATGTCTTATTTCCCAGCCTGGGACAGAAAAAAGGGACACTTTAGTGTCTCACCAGATCTACTCTTAAATATCTTTTTGGACTTGTCAAATATGGGGAAGAGCTAGAAACTGTCCAGGCCAAGCTGTAGAGTGTTGCTAACTATGAACACTTGGAGTTAAATCATTCAGCCCAGAGTGGTGTCTTATTTGATGCATTCCCCTGGAAGATAAAGAGGTAGAAAAGCAGTAGAGATGCAGCAAAAGAATACAAATCAGCAGCAATTAGGAAGGTTAAAAAAAAAAAGAAAGAGAAAAAAAAAATCCCAGCCAAATCCCCTTTCATGTGTCCAGCCTGTTTACATTCTGGACTAGAATAGCGCTGATCTGACTCACTGCTGGCATTAATGAAGTTTGCACCTCTGGGTGAGCAATTTAATTTATCTCAGCAAGCCAAAGCTCATTATAACAGTCCATAAATGCTATCAGATGAAAGCAGCATCCTTCAGCAATCTCAGGGATTAAAGCAAGGAGGCATTCCACTGCCAAGGCTTCTGCTGGCAGGACTGCAGTCGGAGCATGTGTGCTAGAGGCTGAGGAAGCACAATGCCTCAATTACTGCTGCAGATTTCTCTGTGTGCAGACAGTGATCTGGAGCCTCTGAAGCACTCCTCTGGAGGTGAGCAGCTCCCTTTTCTCCCTCTCTCCCTCTCTCTCCAGACAGGGTTTTCATCAGGCCCAGTAGCAGCTGGAGAGGAACAGGGGGTGTCCATAGGTTGGCCACTGCTGGTCACTCTCCCCCAGGGAGCAGGAGGCTCCTTGGAGGGGCACTGCAGCATGAAGGCATAAAAAAGAGACTCAGGGTGGGAGGAGGAAAACGGCTGATTGTGTCCTCCGGGATGCAGAAACCTCCTTGCCCCACACATCCTGCCTGGGCTGGGTCCAACTGCTGGAGCTGCAGCTCTCAGAGCTGTGCTGGCCTTGCCCTCGCCCTGGCTCTGGGTGGAGGCCCTGCAGCACCCACACATCGTTCCCATCCCTCCCTTCCTGCCAGGGCTGCAGCTCCAGCTCCCTGCAGGCTGACAGAGCAAGGCCAGCTGAGCATTCCCTGCCAGGGGTGCTCAGTGGAAATGGCTCCTTCAGCAGGAGGAGGTATCCCCACTGCCTTCACTTTTGAAATCATGTGGTCAATCTTTTAATTCTTTTTCATGTGGAGAGTGGTGGAGGTGGGGTGGACAAGTGTGACGGTTTTAGTTGGATTTTTTGGCTGACCTACTAATTAATGTGATGGTTTTATCACTTATTATATTTTATGTGACTGGGAGAACATAAAGAGCAAAACAGGCTTATTTTTAAATTATAAAGGTAGTTTATTTATACACACTGAAAGGATAAAAATAGGAAGAAAAAGAGAAAGAATAACAAATGAAACTTTTAAAACATCCTTCACCCCTTCTCAGCTTATATATGTATTACCCAAAAGTCATATTCTACTTTTCAGTAATCAAACCATCTGCCAGTTAAATTACTGACTCCTGATTAAACTGTCCTTTCCTAACAAAATCTAAACTATGTTAACCCATGACAACGTGGAATGAACAGAAACCCTCAAACCTTCCGTTTCCTTTCCATTTAATTTAAAAAACTGAATTGCATATCCCAAACACAAGCTGGAGAAAAAGCAGTTTTTTAGAGTCTTCCTTTCTGCAGGCCCAACACAGCGAGGCAGCATCCCCCAGGCTGTGTCTGCCCGTGCCTGTGGGGCTGCAGGCTGCTGGGAGGTCCCTGCTGCCCCTGAGGGATGGGGCTTCTCTGCAGGGCTGTGTTGTCTGGATTTTTGCCGTTCTGCTTTGTACCCTTTAAGGAGTTTGTAAAAGTCTCATTTTTAGCCTTCTGTGTTTTTGGAGTCAGATACGCTTTCGTATAAACAAGCTTCTTGTTATTGTAAAATCTAGCAATGTTTGCATTCTTTTCATAAGGAGGAGACTGTTGATGGACTGTTGCGTGGTCCAGTGAAGTTGGAGAAGAAGATTTTCTTCCTCCAATCCATGGTCACTGCTGGAGTTCGATAAATGTTGATTCTGTAAATAAATCTCTCTTTTTTCCACCTGGGACGTCGCAAGGTGTGGGTGTGAGTTCTTTATGTCGTGCTGTGACAGGGCTGCTCCAGGTGAGGGTGAGGGTCAGGTGAGGGTTTATCTCTGCAGACCCTCATGTGTTTCAGTCCCAGCCTTGCTTTTCCCTGCAGAAAAGAGAACCTCTGTTCCTGGGGTGAGCCAGGGAAACACTGCTGGCAAAGCACAGCAGTGCCAGACCCTGCCAGGAGCCAGGGCCCTGGGACAGCAGCACAGGTGGTGGTGGTGGTGCAGAGAAAGCCAGGTGGTGATCCCAGGCACAGCCACACTGCCCAGCCCTGCCTGCTGTGCCCCAGAAAGGCTCAGCACACAGAGGCAGGGCTGTGCATTCTCAGCCAGGTGAGGCACGCTGGCCAGGTAATGGGGTTCCTGTGGATGCACAGCATGTGGAGGTGCTAAGCCTGTAATTTCGGGGCTATAATTGTCAGTAAATCATTGATGCCGTGGCATGAGGTTGAAACTAAGGAGGCTGATTCTCATTTCAGTGGAGAAAGTGCCTCCTTCCAGAGCAGGACACAGTGGGATGCTGTTCTGTGCACACCTGGGAGCTGCCTCCTGCCAGCCAGGCCGTCCACTCCTGCTGCACACCCACAGCCTCTGCTGCTGGGGCTCTGCAGGGGAAGGGGCTGGAGAATTCCCACAGTCTGAGCCTTGTGGGAGTGGTGCTCTGTGCTGGGAGGATTTCTTCAGTCTGCTGCCGTCCACTGAGCTTCAGTCAGCACTTGACAAGTGCCTCAATTTGTCTCTGTGATCAAAACAACAGCGCAGGGAGCTGCAGCTGTGAGTGGCAGGCGTGTCTGAGGGATTGTGTCAGATCTCTTCCACCTGCTGCTCCACCTGTCAAATCCAAGTGTAATTTGCTGTGATCCAGGCACAGTGTCACCCAGGAGGCACAGCACTCCTGGCACGTGGGATGCAGGTGGGACATCTTGTCTGTGCCTTCCTCTCTGTGCATCCTAACAGGCTGGGTGAGGAAAACATACCTAACATACTAAAAACATCCTAACATACATGGGTGAGGAAAAGGCAGAACAGAGGCAGGAGGGACCTTTCTCTTGAGCACCCAACCCATCCAGGTAGATGGATCGAGGTCAACAGTTGCTGCAGAGGCAGGACACCAAACTGTAGAGCTCTGAAAGCTTCTCTGTGGGTCCTGGCACCACATGGGGGCTGACTGCAGCCCCAGAGCTGCTTCCCAAACCGAGCCCTTGCCCTGGCCTGCAGCTGGGGGGACGGGGAGCAGAGGGGCTGAAGGAGCATGGGCAGCACCAGCAGAGCAGAAAAGGGGCATGGTGGCACCAGGTCAGGGCCAGAGCTGGAATGGGGAACCCCAGGGCAGAGCAGCTCACCTGTGGTGTGGAGCCATCCCATGTCTGGCAGCCAGCCCCTGGCCTCCAGTGGGGTCTCAGGAAGCCCTGCCCTGTCAGGCAAGGCTTTTGTGGGCCTGAGCCTCTGTCCTGAGAGAGCCCTGGGAGCTGGCACAGGCAGCTGCCTGCTGACAAGAAAACTGCTGCAAGGTTTGGTTGTTTTTTTTGTTGTTTTTTTTTTTTTTTTAATCTTCTTTAAAAAAAGTCATTGTTAAAACGTCCTTGAGAGCAGAGGAGAGGGAGTGCTAGAGCCCTTCGTAGAAATAAAAGGACAAGGAACAACGGGCCAGGCAGGGGAGCTGGCACTGCTCCTACTGTGGCACATCCCCCTCAACCCCTTTCAGGGGATCAGGGGGGACTGCAGGAGGCTGGAAAAAGCAGGACAGCAGCTGACAGGGAGATGCAGGGCTGCTGGAAAGCTGAGTGTCTGGCAGAGAGAGAATGAGAACAGTTACCTGGGTGGCCTGTGCCCACCTCTGGCAGTAAATAACGAGTCAGCACCATCCAGAGGGGCCCTTGGCCATGTGCTTCTGGGCAGCAAAAGCTCACACTTGGAGAGCTTGCTGGGAAATGGGCTAGAGCAGTGAGCACCCATTCCACTGGGAAAAAATAGTTCTCTCTATCAGATGCTCCCTTGCTGTTCTGCCCCAGTGTCTGTCCCCAGGGGATCCCAGGTCTGCAGGCTCAGAGTGTGCCAGCTGCAAATGCCCAGCCCGTGCCCACACACCAGCACCTCCCTGGCTGCTCCCCAAAACAGCTCCACTCACACCAATTCCAGAGCAGCAGCAAGCCAGGACTGACCTCAACCCTGCTGCTTCCATGCAGTGAGAAAACTAGCCCAGCAGGACACAGAGTGAAGGGGGTGAGGATTTACAGGGAAAATGTTGCTGACTGAGCTGATAAGGAAAAACTGACTCAGCAACATGAAAGAGATCAAGGCAGAAAGAGCCTCCTGCCCAACCACAGAGACCTGACGCTGCGCAGAAATGTCCCTGTCCTGTCCAATCTGCTCCAGAGCTTCACACAGCTGGAGCAGTCTCACAGAAGAGGGATCTGACTTCCCAAATGCACTGCCCTCACTGACCACTCAGCCTCTGGGGATCATCCCCTGGACTCTGGGGTCAGTAGGGTCTCCCTTTGGACCAGCATGGTTCATCCACCACAAGAGCCCTGGCAGCTGTGAATATAAATCACTGAAAGAAGGAAGGCTAGGAAAGCTCCTAGGAGGAGCAGTAGAAGATAAAGGATTGTTTTGACTGCCTCTTTCTAATCTGGGGTGTGGGAGATGCCCACACATCAGGAAGGCACATCTGTATTTCCCAGAGCTGACCAACGGCAAACAAAGGGTAAAGCTCGACCGTGGTCCTGCCGTGCAACTGGACTTGAGTCTCCTCCCTGTTCCCACTGCAGCCACCCCAACACGCATAAATCTGCCCGATGATGTGCAGCCTGCCCCAGGCTCTGTCCTCCTGCCTCCTTTCCTGTCTTTGTGCTGCTCTTCCTGAGCAGTCCCGGGCGCTGTCTGTCGGTGTGAGGGCAGCGGAGCCCCGCAGGACACGGACACAGCCGTGCCCAGCTCCTGCTGGAGCTCCTGCAGCCACCAAAGCCCTGAGGATGCCAGGGTTTGCTGATCCATGAGCTGTCACGGTGCTGGGAGTGCCCTGCCCTGCAGAGGCACCGTGCTTGGAATGAGACAGAATTTCCCAGCACACTGGTTGTCCTCCAGGTGCTTTGTGTTTTCTTTTTGGGCTCGCATGTTTTTCTGCTTCGGGGGCTCTCTGGTTTGCTCGCTCGAGCAGTCACCCCGCAGTGGCCGAGGGTTGTTCGGGATGGGTTCACCAAGACCTGACAGCTGAGGTGTGGATTCTGCAATGCTCTGTACACACAAAATGGCACCGAATCGGCCTTCCCGATGGTAAATGTGAAAACTGGGAGCCGAACACGGACCCCAGCAGTGAGCTCACGGAGGAGGCTGATGTCTGCTGGCAGAAAGAGAAGCTGGATCCAGCGATCTGTCTGCACACGCTGCCTAATTTATTTTTCTTTAGTTGCGCCACCAGAACTCCGCTCCTCCCTCTGACCCGTGTGTAGCCCGTGCCCTCTCCCTGCCGCCCGCAGCCGCGGAGCCACGGCCACAAAACTCCCCGCAAGCGTCAGGATTTCCGCACTGTAAATCGTTGAGGTAACTCGGGGAGACGATGCTCCCAGCAAAACTGCCATTTCAGACACGTCCCCAGGAAGCACGCAAGCAGCGTGTTTGTTCGAAAAAGAATCATTTAGCGAGGAAAAAAAATAAAATAAAAAAAAATAAAATAAAATAAATAAAATAAGAAAAAATAAGAAAAAATAAAATAAAATAAAATAAAATAAAATAAAATAAGAAAAAAATAAAATAAAATAAGAAAAATAAGAAAAAATAAAATAAAATAAAATAAAATAAAATAAAATAAAATAAAATAAAATAAAATAAAATAAAATAAAATAAAATAAAATAAAATAAAATAAAATAAAATAAAAGGCGTGAAGGTAAAGATGGTCCGTGGCGGCGGGGGCCGAGTACGGCTGTGGGGAGCGGGCCCGGGGGCTGACCCGGAGCACCGCCACGCCCGCCGCCGCCGCCGCTCGGCGCTGCCCCGCCCGGGCCGCTCCGCCCCCGGCCGCGCCCCGGCTCTTCCCCGCCCGCCGCCGCCGCCGCCGCCGCCGCGCCCGCAGCCGCTCTCCCGCTCCGCAGCGCCATGTCCGCCGAGCCGGCCCCGGCCTCCGCCGCACCCCCCGAGGCGGCCCCCGGCCCCGAGCCGCCGACGGGCGGCGGGGAGGCCGCCGAGCACCGGGCGCTGGTGCTGACGGGCTTCGGCGGCTACGACAAGCTGAAGGTGCAGGCGCGGCGCGGCGCGGACCCGCGGCCCGGAGAGGTCTCGGTCAGCGTCCGAGCCTGCGGCCTCAATTTCGCCGACCTGATGGCGCGGCAGGGCCTGTACGACCGCCTGCCGCCGCCGCCCGTCTGCCCCGGCATGGAGTGCGCCGGCACCGTCCGCGCCCTCGGCGACGGCGTCCGCGACCGACAGGTGAGGGCGGCCCGGCCCTTTGGCCCCGAACCGCCCCGGCCGAGCCCGCCGGTGCCCGCTGCCCGGATCGCCGGTGGCCGTCCCGGGGCCGGGACTCCCCGTCGGGGCGGGCCCGGCAGCGCTGAGCCCCCGCCAAGGGCTCGTCCGATCACACCCGCGGAGGTTTCGGCGGCGACCGGGCGGCGGACAAAGGCCGGGGACAAAGGGGCAGGGCGGGCAGGAATCCCCGAGCCGGCTCTGCTGCTCCGGGACGACGGGAGCGCTGCCACCCGACGGGCCGGGCTGAGGGGGGGAGCCGGGGACGGCCGTGTGCCTTAGATTCAGGAGGTTTTCCTAAGTCGGGACGTGCGTTTTCCATGACTGATGCTACTAAACGTTTCCCAAAGGCTCCTGCCTCTTGGCAGGATGATCCTTACGAGAAGCAGCAGCAATATTTTTCGGTGTTTAGACTTCTGCTCCCAGCTTGGGCAAGAAGGGTGGGACATGGTCCTCATTCCTTTTGCCTTGTTGGGGATCCAGCGTGGATCCACTGGTTGGTTTGGGCAACCACAGTTTGGGTTTGGGTACCACTGCAAAGCCAGAGCCTGGAGTGCCTGTGGTCTCTGAGGTTCCTGATGTGCCCAGGTCTGTGGTGAGAGGTGCTGTGCTGCAGATTCCCGATGGGGAGGGAGCAGGCTGTGGTCTCCTGCCTGAGTCCAGGCGTGCTGCAGTCCCTGCAGACCTCTGCACAGAGAACAGTGTGTGTGCACTGGCTCTGACATAGGGCAAGGGTCTGATGGCTTCTGCTAGCCTTGGGGGCTTGTTTCAGACCACCTTGTCCTCTGATTTTAGGTTGGAGATAAGGTAATGGTCCTGGCTAGGTCAGGGCTCTGGCAAGAAGTTGTGAATGTGCCGGCCAGTCAGACTTTCCCAATGCCTGAGGGGATGAGCTTCGAGGAAGCCGCTGCTCTTCTTGTTAACTACATCACTGCCTACATGATTCTGTTTGACTTTGGGAACCTGAGACCCAACCAGAGCGTCCTCATCCACATGGCTGCAGGTAAATGGTTCTTGCCACACCATGCTGAGAGCCTTGGTTTCCCCCTGCAGCTTCTGAATAAGTGACATGGGTGGGGAAACGATTGGAATGGGGCTGGACTGACAAAATATCACCTGGCAGAGATGCAGGCTTCCTGCTGACCCCATTTCCCAGCAGCTGGGGTCAGTCTCTCTCAGTGTGTCCCAAGTATCAAGCTCACCAGGCAGAGCCTCTGTTCCCCAGGCTGCTGTGCTGTGTGATTGGTACAGGCAGGGCTAATTTACCTAGTCAGAGGTTTTTTTTCTGACTGCTGGGGCTGTTTGCTTCTAAACCTTTCTCACTGCTGATTTGCAGGTGGTGTGGGAACTGCTGCCATCCAGCTGTGCAAGACTGTAGAAAATGTCACCATTTTTGGCACAGCATCTGCCTCCAAGCACGAGTCCCTGAAGGAGAGTGGGGTTGCTCACCCCATTGACTACCGGACGATGGATTACGCAGAGGAGGTCCGGAAGATCTCTCCCAAAGGTACGCTGTGGCGCAGGACTTCTGCAGCTGTCTTGCATCTCTTTCGATTGCAAAGAAACTTCTCTTTACCTCCAATCCCCTCTCTAGGTGTTGACATTGTCCTGGACCCTCTGGGAGGATCTGATACGTCCAAAGCTTTTAACCTGCTGAAGCCGATGGGCAAAGTCATCACCTACGGTGAGTGTGAGCAAGGTGCCCAAAGCCAGGGGCTGTGTGATGGTGGAGTGGGATCCACACAGGAATGCTCCATCTCTGGGACCATCACTGTTCCTCACTGTGTTGTAGTTCTGTTGTTTCATTGAGGCCTTCAGGATGCTCTGGCTTGGTGAAACACCGAGGGGAGTGAGATTTGTCCGCAGAGCCGTGTTCACAGGCTGCCAGGCTCCTCCCTCCCGTGGTAAAATCTCTCTTGGAGTAAAAGCTGGTGCCTGCAGGGGAAGCTGGAATGTCCTCAGGGAGGAATACTGGCATAGTTGCTTTGTCTAGGCTGAGTTAATGCACAGCTTTGCTTTTCTTTTAGAGGATGTGTGGGAGATGAGGTTTGAGGCTACTGAATACTTATCTCTCCATTCCCCAGCCCTGGAACACTGTGATTTTGTCCCACAGACAAAGCCCTCACACAACCCCCAGTGGGATTCCAGACACTTGCACCAGTGTGCTGCTTTGGTTGTCCCAGCCACTGCAGTGTGTGATTCCCCTGAAGAAGCAGGGCTGTAGGAGAAGGGGAAAGCTGTCCTGCCAGCCTGGCTGGATGTCACTTGTAACCCTTTCTTACCTCTGCCAGCACTCCAGCGTAGCTGCACTGCTGCTGCCTTAGGAGGGCCAAAGAGAGTGGTGGTTGTACATTTTTGCCACATGAGTGCTGATAATCCAAATTCTGCATGTCTTGAGGCTGAGGCAAGTGCCTGTTTCTCCTGAAGGTTGACTGGGCAGGTTGTGCTGTGGTCCAGTTCTCAGCTCTGTCCCTCACTATGCTGAGTGGCTGCTCCCCTATGTGTGTGAGCTGTTCCATGGGATGCCCACTGCCTCTGGTGCTGTGTTCCAACTTTCCTGTGGCTTGCCTTCTTTTCAGGTGTAGCAAACCTGCTCACTGGGCAGAAGAAGAACCTCATGGCTATGGCTAAAACCTGGTGGAACCAGTTCAGCATCACTGCCTTGCAGCTCCTAAACCAGAACAAGGCTGTGTGTGGCTACCACCTTGGATATATGGATGAAGAGGTTGAGCTTCTCAGAAGTGTGGTAGCCAAGCTGGTTAACCTGTACAGCCAAGGCAAAATCAAGCCCAAGATAGATTCTGTGTGGCCCTTTGATCAGGTGAGTCTCAGCTGACATGCAGGCAGTGGTAACAGAGTGAGGACCTTGTTGAAAATGTCTAATAACCATCTGTTCTCAGACATCCAGTGCCTTATTCCTCTTAAAATATTAAGGCTGAGTAGAGTGGCTGGGCTGTTCTGCTCCAATGCACAGGGCTGGGCAGTGCCAGACAATGTCCCTGTGGAGCAGGGCAGGTGCTCAGCTGTGCTCCATGGGCAGCAAGCAGCCAGGAGGGGGCTGGGTTGTACATCAGGCTGGAGTCTGCCCTGAGTAGTCTGTACCCTGTAATTAATCAGACAGATGGGAAGGTTGTTGCTGCCCTTCCAAGGGTGCAAAAGAGCCCAGGCAATGAAGCAGAATGAGGATATTAGAAGGTTTTTTCAGCAGCTCTGCTCTGCTCAGGGTTATTGCATTGATGTGTCCAGGCAGTCAGGCTCTTCCCTTGGGAATTCTATGCTGGGGCAGGACTTGCTGCAGGGGAGCAAAGAACTCTAGTGATGATCAGTCAGTGTTCATATCTGAGAGCTAGTCTGATGCAAAGGTTTAAGGAAAGCTTTGATTCCAGGCCTGGCCCAGGGGCTTAAAAATAACAATAAAAATGATACAATTCTGTGCATGTGTTGTTCTGTGTAGCTGGTGGAGGCTTTGTCCTCCTGGCAGGTGGCTGGATTCCTCCCTTTGGAGAGGAAGCTGTGCTGACACACAGTGCACTTCCACATTTGTGTGAGCAGAGCATCCTTGTGTGTGTTAAGGCTGGGCTGTGTGAATTCTTGAGAATAGTTTCCTATGGGCCTTCTGGGTTAGTTGCCCAGGCCTGTCCAAAGCACACCTGTGCAGAGGCACCTGAATGCTTGTGACTTGCTTGAAGGGCCAGGAAAGCTGCCTCAGGTGTGCTTCAGGCTGGTCTGGGGGTGCTGAGGGGCCCAGGAAGGGCCACTCTGCAGTGGGTGGGGGTCTTACCAGGCTCCTTGTGCTTCCAGGTGGCAGAGGCTATGAAGCAGATGCAAGAGAAGAAGAATGTTGGAAAAGTCATCCTGGTTCCTGAAGCACCCAAGGAAGAATCTAAAAAAGCAGAGAACTAAGGAGAAGAGATGTATGCAGATTATGAATTCATGGTTTAACTCCCTGATCTCTTTGGGACCTGGAAATGGACAGATCAGTATCTTCCATCTTTCACCAGTACAAGAACATCATGGTTATCATTCAGATGAGGTTTGCATGCTCTTGTTGTGACTGACCCTTTGCCAGACATGCCTCCTGCTCTCTCTTTTGAAGCCTGTTTATTTCATGCTGTTTTCTAACCCCTTGCTTCTCCACTGAATTTCCAGACTAACCTTCTTTTTTCTCTGGCAGTGAGGCTGAAGCTTCCAGGCAGTTGGTGACTGCACAGCCTGTCACTGTAAAGCCACAGTGCAATGTACTGTAACCACTGCCAAGCATCTCTGCAGAAACTGAGCCCTGCTGAAGCCTTTGCCCTGTCAGCTTTGGGAAGTCTGTTCAGCAGAGGGTTGGCCAAATGTAGGATGCTTCCTCCACAGCCAAAGGAAAACCACAGCTGGCTTAGTTTAATTAGAGCAGGGGTTTCTTTTCTGTTGACACCAACCCAGCTCTGTTCCCTCTGCTTTTTGTAGGACACTAACACAGCCAGATAGTAACAGCTCATGTTGGTTTTGCCTTGACCATCCTGGCAATTTGGAGCCTGTGGCATATCATACTTCATTTGCAGTCACAGGCTGGGCTGGGCTATGTCTGACTACAGAAGAAAAGTTTCGATTAGGTAACCTGATCCTGTCCATTTTCTGTTTCCAAATTGTATAGAGAGATCCGAGCAGTGTCTGATTCTTAGAGACCATAAGGACTCAACTGTGTCTCAAACGACTGGAACAATTGATGTTTGGCTCTGTGCTTTATTATGTTGGGTTTCAAGTTGGTATTGCTAGGGTTCACCCTTGTCTTTGCATTTCCAAGGGTTGCAGTATTGAATTGGCCTTCACTGAGATGGAAACAATCCCCTGCTAATGCTCTGTGCAGTGCCCTGTGCACTGAGGAGCTGCTGCAGTTTGGGAAGTAACTTTCAAGAGCCAGTCTTGAAAGCCAGCCTGGGCTGGTTCTCCCTGTGGCACACTGGTTAGTAAAGCTGTTGCCAGGGCAGCAGTCAGATGATGAACAGCCCAGCTGAGTGTCAAGCCTCTTGACCTGCACATTCTGAGCAGTTCTCCATTGTGTTCAAGCAGGGCTTGACTCTTCCTCCCCTGAATCTGTGTCTTGGGGTTCCAGCACTGAGGGTTTAGGAGCTGCCTGGGATGCTCCTCCCTGTACCAGAACTGTATTTCTCTTCTACTTTTCTTTCCTTGTGTGCATTTGGAAACAGAGCTGTGTAGAGACCCAAGCCCAGCTCTGTGAGCACCTGGAGTCCTGCGTGATGCTGTCCTGCCCACTGGACCCTGCTTGCAGCCCTGGGCAGCTCTGGTGCTGTCTGTGCTTACTTGTCATGGGTTGGTGTGGTGGCCTTTTGGGCTTCATTTTGGATTTGAAATGGTAAACCCAAGGGCACCAAGAAGAGCTGCCCATCATGGAAGAACTCGTGCTCCAGAAGCAAAACCCTGAGACTAGAATCCTGCTTGACTAGCCCACAGGGAGGGCCCAGGGCCCAAGGAGGGCAGGTACCTGCTGGGCACAGCGCTGGGCACGCAGCCCACCACCACCCCAGAGAGCCCACACCACACAGGGCTGGGGTTGCTCTCTGGCTTCTCCCTCAGCCTGCTCCACTGGGACTCCTGTCAGTGCAGCTTGTGGCTCAGGAGCTTGAGCTCAGTGCAGAGTTCTTTAGAAATGCATAGGCACAGCTTCCAGGGGCCTTGCCCTGGCTGACTTTAAATATTGCAACAACCCTGTTCCCTCCAACCTCAGAGGAGTGCTGGAGTCCTCACACAGATCCTTGTCAGTTCATCTCTTGAACTTCAGAAACACAGGCTGATGGAGCTCTCAAGCACAACTTTTTACCTTTCTGAATCCAAAATCTTGCTGCTCCTTTCAGCCTGTCCTGTCGTGCTAATTTAGATTGAATCCAACAGTGTCTAGTGCTACTTTACCAGGTGTGAAAACAGAAGGACTGTCTAAATTGCTGAAACAGAAAAGTCTGGACCCATTCCTCTGAGAAACTGGAACTTCACCTTGATGACAGGGCAGCATGCAAGCTCTTCTGGTGTGTTTCACAGTAACATCCTCTCTCTCCCTGCTTTATCCTGAGCCAGGCTGGTGCTCAGTGCCTTACGTGGATGGCCTTGTGTCCGTGGCAGGGCTCTGGCAGCTCCCTCTGCCCTGCTGCCTCCTCTGTGCCACGGGAAACAGCACCTCGGTGCCTTCTGCTGCATGACCAGGAAGTCACTGGGGCCTTTTTTCCATTCTGGCCTTTCAAAGTATTGCCAAAACCCAGTTTTGATTCTTGTTAGCTCTGTTTTGTGGACGCTGGTGATGTCGTTGGACTTTGTGTGAATTAGCTGTTCTCTGCCCAGCTGTTCCAGCCTTCCTGGGGCTGACCTGCTGGTTCTGTACCCCCCAGTCCATAAGACCTGTTGGAAAGCCCTTGTCTCTCCCAGGGCAGCTGTTTGGCTCCAGAGTGAGCCTTGAGCGAGGCTTTATCAGCTGCTCCAGCCTTGGCTCTTTGGAAACAATCCTAGCTCTCTTCAGGCTCACATGTCTTCTACCTAGAAATTCCTGCAGCCTTTATCGAGGCAGGAATGCCAAGCAGTTACTGCCTGTTCCAGCTCAGCACTGGCTATTTTGTGTCTCTTGGTAGCAAACAAGTGTTTTCAACAGGAAGACCGAGATTAAATGTAACCTTGCCATCCTCCAGCTCTGCTCAGTGCTCTGCTCTAGGTGGGTGTGGTTTGGTTGTGTTTTGGTTTTTTTACTTTTCTTTTTTTATGGGCCAGTAAGTACAGAACCTATGTAAAACAACTTTTCAAGTGTCTTAATCAAGTCAACCAGCCGGTTTGTATACTAAGGACCAAAGCAAAAAAAAAAACCAAAATGGATAAAAATCATTCCATTCAGTGTTGCTTGTTTAGGGCAAAGTTGTGCTACTGGGGAACTGGGGAGATTCCTGTACTTAATCCTGTGTGCCATTCCAGAAGTGCAATTTAATGTTTCTTTTACTGATTGTCTGACTCCAAGGTTGTGCCATGAGGGGTCCAGGTGGGAGTGGAAGGAGTTGATGAGCACAGAGGAGGCTCTCCCAGCCCTGCCTGCTGCGGGGAGCTTGGTGTGAGCCTCTCCTCTCATTGCTGTAGGGGCCTCACAGCCTGGTGCTGCTGGCCTTGGACAAAGTGCAGCTCCTTTGCTGTCACCAGGCTGCAGTTGCCACATTTTTGACTTTTTGGTTCTCTGAAGCTCACTTGTGTTGCAAGCTGGCTGCAGGAGGGGAAGGGAGCAGAGGTGACCACCCTCGCACAGAGGAGTGTGGCCCCTGCCAAGTGCTCTGGGAAGGAGTTCAGCTCCATGTTTTGTTTCAGACACCTGTATTAAACTAGAATTGACTGGCCAGGGAGAAGTAAGAAGCAGTGTGTGTGCGAGGCTGCAGCTGGTGCAGGATCCTGGCCTGCTGACAGCTGCTACCATAGGTGTTAAACCACTCTGGTTGCCTGAAGTCTCTGGTGTGCTGAGCCCTCATGCTGGCAAAGTGTTCTTGGCAAGTAGTACATGAGCATGATGTGAAATGTGTCAGACTCTGAGCGAGCCTCTTACAGCATATGGTCTGGTCTGTACTGTCTGAGTTGTGTTGATTTGCAGATTTGTGATACGAGTGATGCTCATCCTACAGACACATAGCAAATCTATTGTTTAAAAAGAAATATATTTCGCTTTGTGCGTGTAACCGAGTTGGACAGGAGACAACTGTGCCACTGCTGTTTACATGACTACAATGTGTACTGCTCCTCTGTCAAATGTTACCATATGCCTTATGTGTTTCAAATGTTAATTAAAAGCATAACAAAACCTTCCACAGCACACTGCTCAGGTTGCTGTTGTGGTGAACCCTCTGCCCACAGCTCAGGGCAGGGTCAGTTGAGAAAGTGTAACTCTCCCAGCATGAGGAGATGCCTCTGCTCTCAGGGACAACTGTTAATTGTTGGCTTGAGTGTTGTTCCTGACACTTTTCCTGGAGGGCAGCCACGGTGGTTTTTGTTTGTGGAGCCTTTAGCTGGGCTCTGCACTTTGTATCTGGGTGTCTCAGTAGCCAGGTGAGAGTGAAGTGTGTGCCTGGGCTGAGGGTGAGACAAGGCATGAACGGCCACTACCAAGCATGAGAATAAATCCTGTTTATTTGTCCCTGGGAGGCACCTGCTGTGGGTGCTGGAAGCTGTTTATGTTCTCCTCAAGAGAGCACCAGGTCACCTGCTGGCCTCAGAGCAGGTGCTGGGGAGGGGCTGGAGCCTGGGGCTGTCTGCTGGAGCCTGAGCTGTCAGCATGAAGAGCTGGCACTAAAGACAGTTCATCTGCCTGTAGTGGCAGGAGGTGGAAGAGACTTCCAGGAGCTGAGGCTGGACTAGGTGCAGAGTCCTGCTCAGGTTTGTGTCTGCTACTGAAAGCCACAGCTGAAATCAGCTCTGTGACTGGCTGGCAGGACACACATCCAAGAGGAGCTGGAGCTTTTGGGAGGCACTGACACAGTGAGGCCTGCGTGGGGCAGGGACAGAGGTGCTGCTCTTTGCTAAGGTGCAGATTTCTGGCTGGATCTGGGGAATGCAGGAGTTCCTTTGACAGACACCTGCTTTTTTCCTGAGCTGTCTCTGTAAAGCTGCAGTTTTCTCAACAGGAAAAGGAGGCAAAGGGAAGCCACAGGCTGTGGCTGTGGGAGAATCACACAAGGTCCAGTTTATTCAGAACTGTGCTGACCTCATGGAGGTACAGGGCATCCGGGTAGCCATTCCTGTGGGGCAGAGAGGAAGCACTGTAAATCCTGCTGATGTGCCCAAACCACAGAGGGAAGCAGCCCTTTATTTCTGCCTGAACCTTTCAGCAGGGGCTGAGAGTGGAAATCCTGCTCCTGGGATGTCCTGCTGCCTGCAGGCACAGCTCGTACCCAGCCCTGTCATGGGAAAGGATGGAAGGGGAACAGGGCCCAGAATTCTTGGCCATGGGGAACTTACAGGTTTCCACACCACTTATGGCTGTGGGATGGGCAAGGGCTTTTGCTCCAGCTGGAGGGTGCCAGGGCTGGTCTGCCATGCCATAGCTGCCCTGCAAGCTGAAGCAAAGGAAGGCACCAATTCTGCCACTGTGGGAGGATGGAAGAGCCATCCCTGCCAGGATCTGTTGAGCTGAAGCCCATGGTTCCCCTCCTCCAATTGCTAAAAAACCTACAGCCACACCCAGAATCTTAGGATGAGCTGGGCCATACCTGGCTTTGCCTCCATCCCAGGAGGTTTTGTGGGGGATAAAGCCCCATGTTACTCTTTCTTCTCCATTGCAGGACTTGATCCGGAATGTCAGCCCACGTTCAAATGCTTTCTTCAGCAGCTTTGCTGTCTTCAGCCCTTCCTGGTTATCAGGCAGGAAGGCACAGAAATTTCCCCCTTTGTAAGGCTGTCCTGGGTGAGGGTCCCCAACCTTAGAACAGGAATAAGACATTTTAAACAATGGCTGGAGTGCTGTGCCTCTGAGGGGATTTCTAAGGTTTGTCTAGCTTGAAAACTACACTGATAACCATGATCCCCATGGCCTGACAGTCACTGTCAACTAAAACCAAAGCTCACACATGCTCTTGAGAAGCAAGAAAACCTGGTGTGGAGCTTTTTGCCTTTCATAGGTTAATACCTCTGCTGCTTTGCAGGGGGCAGGGAGCTGTGGCTGCTCTTTTTTCCCCCAACCACCCTGACAGATCCCTCTCCCCATGTGGGCTGGGGAAGCTCTCTGGTGGTACTTACCCCCTGCACGCCATCAGGGATGCTGTAAGCAAGCTGAAGTGTTGGGATCTGATAGTATCCAGGCAGGCTCTGAGACACCGAGGAGATCTTCAGTGTCCCCCAGCTCTTGCAGCTTGGGGCAGCTGAGGAGGCTCTGCAGCAAGCTGGCTGCATGCTGTCAGCTGCAAAACACGTCCTGCACACGGCGTGCCCGCAGTGGCCCTGGCACAGCACACCTGAGCCCTGGCAAGCAGCACACTGCTCCAGAGGGATGGTGCTGCTTGCCTGTCCAAGGCTGGCGTCTCTTCTCTGCCATGAGGGGAGGTCAGGCTCCTTCTGCTCATTGCTCCTGCCCCCTGGGAGCTGAGCCCTTCCCTGATCCATGGGCTCTGCTGCAGGTGGTGGTGGTGGCTCAGCAGCCGTGGTCCTGGAGACCCAGCTGGGCAGAGAGTGAGGAGCTCCATCAGCTGCAGGGACTGGACAGTGCTGCTGTCCCGTTGCTTCATTGTGGCCTCCTCTGCTCTTGTCCCTTGCTAACTGGAATCTGTCTGGCAAGAGTTGTTTGAGCCGGGGGGTGTCAGGCTCCCCCAGAAGGAGTTTTACCTTCCGCTGTTCCTGGGGCTCCCTCAGGCCACTTGGCTTTTCCTCTGCACCAAGGCCCAGAAAGCTGCTTCCTCCTCTCCCAGACCCAGAGTCAATATGGTCCCTGGCCTCCTCCTGCCCCCAAGCCTGCTGGAACCTCCAAGGACTGGGGGACCTCTTTTCCTCAGCCTCTGGCACCCAGGAAGCCCTGAGCACATCTGTAGAGTGCACTTGATTGCTGATGTTCAGCTGCTGGAGGGAATTCAGGCTGCCAGGAAGGGCTGCATCCAGCACTGGGTCCTGGCTTCTGTTTGGCTGGATGACACTTGATTTCCCTGGACTTTCTGGTCCAGGAGCCATGGATGAAGACTTCATGGCACAGAGCCTCCTGGAAGAAAATATGTGGAAGGCCTCAGTCACTCCTGGCAGCACATCCTTGGGGCAGACAAGATAGAGCTTGTACTTGTCTTTTTTGAGTCCAACCTGGAAGGATTTTCCTCGCAGGAGGCTGCACAGTTCAGTCAGGTCACTGTCATCTGGACCATTGACAGCGAGCTCTGAGTAGTTCACACTCTGACACACCAAGTCAGGGCACTTCTGCACAAGGCTTTCCACCTTCCATTTAGCCTGGAACAGCCTGCTCCTGTCTGCTGCCTGCAGCATCAGCACTGTGCAGTCCCCAGTGTGGCGCTCCAAGATGCTCAACCCTTCAGCCCTGCACAGCTCCTCCAGAGTGGCATGGCAGACGTCCTTCAGGTAGAACCACTGCAGAGGGTCCAGGCTCATTTCCTCACTCACCCTGCTGCTGCTGTCTTCAGAGCTGTGGCTTTCCTTTGACCTTGGGAGGGAGAAGCTGCTGGACCGTCGCAGCACGGGCTTGGATGCAGAGGGTTTGGAGCCTAAAGCAAAAGAGGTCCATGTCACATCACAGACACTGGAGAGGCCAGTGAGGGAGTGGTACGCAGTGGGACCTGAGCCTTTGGAGTCCTCAGGATGCTGGAAAGTGCTGTTTTCTTTGCCTGTGAGTCTGGCACCTCCTTCCACATGGTCCTTTTCTGTGGGGTTGTTCTGCTGAGGCTCTGCTGCTGACCCCAGATCCTTATCTGTCACAGGGGTGGGAGGCCGATACTGCTGGGTCAGTGCCCTGGGGTCACTCGGAGCAGGAGCATCTGTCTCTGATGAATGTTTCCCAGAAAGCTGCACCTGTCCCACTGGTGGAGAGTCCTGATTCAGCAAGAGGCCCTGGCCAGCCTGAGACCTGTCAGCTTTCAGGGTGTTAAAGTTGGCAGCTAGCTTAAACTCACCCTTTGGCTCCGGCCTGCTTGGGCTAAGCCTTGTGGCTGAAGTATCCACAGGCACTTTGGGCAGGGGTAGTGCAGCCTCTGTGGTGCCAGAGGGCTGGGAGCTGCTCAATGTGTCAACAGTGTGTGCAGCACCTCTCCTGGTGACAGAATCCTGAAGGAACTGCTTGGCCTGGGACACATCCACAATGTTTCCAACAAGGTAAAGCTGCTTCACATCCTCGTGGCAGAGCAAGTGGGGGTACAGCTTCTGCAGCTCACGTGTCAGAGCCACGAGTGCTTGGCTGTCTATTCCCAGCCCTTCCTTAGCAATCCTCCCCTTGCACAGGCTCAGCTCCAGCTGCTGGTAGAGCTGCTGCAGGGCCAGGTGGGCCTGGCGCAGGGCATCCGTGTCCCCAGGCACACCTCCAGATGGCTGCAGGTACAATACAACAGTGCCATTGCCACTGACATCCACCACGTCCACCTGATGTTGGTGCAGCACACCTTGGTACTCAGCAGCACAGAACTTCTGCATGTACAAGTAGATGTCCGAGTCCATTGCTAGGGAAAAGTTCTCCAGCTTCCCCAACAGCTCCACAGCTTCGCCACCTCCTGGGCTCTGAGGTGATGGGACTTTAGCTGCTGTTTCAATCACCTGCTCCTGATTTGGCAGCTTTGCTGTCTCTTGTGCTGACTGAGTGGAGTCAGGCACTTGCTGGTGATCCTGCATCCCCACCTCTTTGGCCCCACAGCTGGAACCTGGCCGGAAGATCTCACCAAGGGCTTGGCTCCTGAGGTTCAGGCTGCCTAGCAGGTCCCTGCTGAAGGTCTGCAGCTGAGTGAACGGTCCCTGGACTATGCAGTGCATGTTCTTTGAGTCAAAGCTGAACTGTAAATCACTGTAGTTCTTTTGCAAGTCCCTCAGGAGGGTTTTGCCCACGGGCAGCTTGCTGTAGTCAATTGTCATGCACACACGTAGGAAGATCTGCAAGTAGATAGCAAGGGAGTGAGAGAGCAAGGAGCAAACCCAACCCCTTTCAAAGGCACAGGAGAAGGCAAGTGCTCCTGGCCCCTGCATTGTGACAGAAGAGATGACACTCTTCCACCTCTCTCCCTCAGCATCCTACTTGCAAGAGAGATGGACCCTGAGACAGGACCAAAAGACCCAGACTAAGCAACTCCTTGTCCACTTGTCAAAAGCTTTCTGCAAACAAGGAATCAGACAGGGAAATTGCACAGAGATAAGGCCACATTTCTATACACTGGGAGCTCTTCAAAAAGCCCAAACCCAAGAAATCCACTATCGTTTCTGCATCTGAAATGCAGTTGCTGTCTTGCCCTTGCAGAGCTTCAGCTCCAGGCCTTTGAGCAGTTTTGGCACCACAGGCTTGCAAAAAGGTCTGCAAGGCCAGGCTAATTCTTCCTTTTGGGGCTTAGACATGAAAACATGAGACATGGCTACTGCCACGGTCTCTTGAGACTGGAGGAAGAGGCAAGAACTCTCCCGTGCCCCCTAGACACCAGCATGTCTGTGTGCCAAGCTTTCCTGGGAAGGAAAGAGGAACAATACACTGTATGTCCAGCTGATGACATGGCAGAGGCATTAACAGGATCCCCTGTGTGGGACCAGATGGACTAGGGGAAAGTGCCTGTTCTCTCCAGCCTGACTACCCTTCATTTGACAGGCACAAACGCCAGATGACTGAGTGCACAGCCTGCCTGTGCTATTAGCACAGAAAAAAAAAAAAAAATCTTCATTTGAATATGAATGAAAACGGATTTAAGTGTAATTAAGATGAAAGGAGACAGTGAGGTCTCCCTTCTCGAGCTGTCTGCCAGGCACAGAGCCTGTGTGGGAGCAGCTGGGGCTGCTGTGTCCCCTCAGTACCTCGTCAGGCCTCAGCTCTGCAGCGTGCAGCGTCACCTGCAGCGGGTACCGTGTCCTCCCGAGCACCAGCACGTGGTTTTTCACCTTCAGGATCCTCTGGGCCACTGGTGGGAAAAGCCACCCGGACCAGGGTCAGCCCAGCCAAGGGACAGCAGTGGGGCCGTGGGGCTGGGGACAGTGGGACAGGGGACAGCAGGACAGAGAATGATAGGAGAGGGGACAACAGGACAGGGGATGGTGGGACAGGGAAGAGTGGGGCTGGAGATGCTGGGACAAGGAAGAGTGGGGCTGGGGATGGTGGGACAGGGAAGAGTGGGGCTGGAGATGCTGGGACAAGGAAGAGTGGGGCTGGAGATGCTGGGACAAGGAAGAGTGGGGCTGGGGATGGTGGGACAGGGAAGAGTGGGGCTGGAGATGCTGGGACAAGGAAGAGTGGGGCTGGAGATGCTGGGACAAGGAAGAGTGGGGCTGGGGATGGTGGGACAGGGAAGAGTGGGGCTGGGGATGGTGGGACAGGGAAGAGTGGGGCTGGGGATGGTGAGACAGGGAAGAGTGGGGCTGGGCATGGTGGGACAGGGAAGAGTGGGGCTGGGGATGGTGGGACAGGGAGGAGTGGGGCTGGGGATGGTGGGACAGGGAGGAGTGGGGCGGGGGATGGTGGGACAGGCCGGGCCCCCGGGGGTCCCTCGGCTTTACCTTCTGACGCCTCGAAGGTGATGAGGGCGCAGGGCGGGGACCCGGGCAGCACCCGGACCTCGGCAATGTCCCCGCCGCCGTTGCGGGAGCGCAGGAAGTGAATGGTCAGCTTGTCGGCCGCCCTGTCGGGAGGCAGCTCGGCGGGGAAGCCCTGCACCCGCACCGTGCGCCCGGCCATGCCCGCGGCCGCGGCTGCCCAGGCCCCTCCACACCGGCAGGGCCTCCCGGGAGCGCCGGCGGCCCTCGCCACACACACCGGACCCTCACCGCCCGGTCCCACCCCGGCTCCGGTCGGGAAACGAAAGCGAAAGCGGGGCCGCCCCGCCCTGGGCCCCGCGGGAGGGCGCGGCCCGGCCCCTCAGAGCGCGGCCTCCCTCAGGCCCGACCCGGCCCCGGCCCCGGCCCGGCCCCAGCACGACAGACACGGTGGGTGCTCCCAACAGACTTTAATTCCCCCCGTGCCCGCGGGCCAACGGACGCACGGAGCTCCTCAGCCCCGGGCTGGCCTGCAGCTGGCCAGGACTAGCCCCTGTCCTCCACGAACACGGCCACCCCCGTCCGCCCCGCGGGGACGTAGGCGAGGGCATCCACCTCCCCGCCGCCGCGGCTGGCCTTCTGGAAGTGGATCTCCAGGGCGTCTCGCATGGCCTCCTCGGCCAGCACATCGGGGATGCCCAAGAGCAGGACGGTCCTGGGGCAGCGGGAGGGCTGGAGCTGGGCAGAGCAGGGGGGTGAGCTGCAGAGCAGTGCAGGGAGAGGGGCTTCAGGAGCACCCCCGCCTGTGCTGCCTCTGCCCAGGCTGGTAGGTGCTGCTTGCTCAGGGTTCACGCCCTTACCTGCAGGTTAGAGATGTCTCCACTCATGCATGGTGAGATTTTGACTTCATATTTCCCTTTCCCAATGGGCACCTGGATGCGTCCTCTTTCAATCAGCGGCTCTGCCACTGCATGTGGAGAGGAAATCCCTGAGCTGGTCCCAGGTAAGCTCCAGGGAAGGTTCTGTCCCTGGCATAGGCACCAAGGCTGACACTGCCCAGCTCATTGCTCAGATCACCCACACCAGCAGCGTTTTCGGGGAGGCCAGCCAGCCCGGGGCTCACTCTATCTTCCCTGTTCCTCAAACACAGCTTCACCTGCTCTCAGGAGATTTCCCCCCAGACCAGGCTGGGCTGCCCCACCCTTGCCAGCCACCCAAGCTCAGCGCACCCCACACACCTCCATCCTCTGTGAAGGTCAGCACCACCTGGTCAGAGTCCTCTAGAACTCCCTGCTCTCCACCTCGCTGCCCCCGTTCTTTGTCTTGCTGAAGAAGAGCTCCAGCTTGTCCAGCAGTGCCTCCCTGGAGATGGCCAGGCTGGGCAACTCAGACACAAGGATGCTCCTGCTTCTCTGGGTCAGCCTGATCTGTGGGCAGCACCAGGCAGTGGGTGCCAGGGCAGGACTGGCCCCAGAGCTCAGGGGAGCAGTGCCCTGGTCGAGGCAGGCTCAGAGGGGGAAGCAGCGTGCCCAGGGCAGCCCCATGGCATGGGGAGCAGGGGACCCTTACCTCCAGGGCAGAGGGCAGCAGGATGTCCACTGGCACCGCCTGCACTCGCACCCTGCACTGCTCGAGCTCCTCCAGTGCCCCACAGCTCAGCTCCACCGTGTGCTCCCTCATCTCTGTGATCCTCTGGGCCACTGCCAGCAGGGAGAGCCCCCAGCACAGGGGAGTGAGTGCCCACCCCCAGCGCTTCACAGGACAGGACACAGTGAAGGTGTTGGGGAGGGGGCACAGCCCCACACCAGGCAGGGAGAGGGGCAGCACCAAACTCTGGCACAGGGAGGGGACACAGGGCAGGCCCCAAAATGATCGAGGACACCTGGCTGGAGCAGTGCTCTTCTCACACTTACCTTTTGCCTCCTCAAAGGTGATGAGAGCTGAGCCCCCTGGCAGAGGATAGTGGATCAGTGGGGTGAGCATCAGACTGTTCATGACCTCCTTGTTCACTGTGAGTCCCTTAAAGATCATTTTCTTTTCTGGCAAGGTAGGCAGCATCTAGATTCAAGTACAGACAGCACCTGGAGGAGACTGGGCCCTGCACAGGCATGTCCCTGCCAACCCATGGGCTAGAAAACTCATGGCTCAAATATAAACAGCTGCAGAACATCAGCAGAGTCTCTCCTAGTGCCTGGCTGTGCCTGGAATCCCAAAGCCATGACCAGAGCTCCTGGTCCTGGCAGAGGAGCTGTTCCAGTCATCACACAGTGCCCAGCTGCATTCACCTGCAGCTTCTCCAGCCAGGCGTCTGCCCTCGCCAGCAGACCCAAGTGCCCATACACACTCTGTTACCATCACAGGATCATTCCAGAGGACTCTCTTCTTCAATTCTTCCAGTTTATTTTTCAGAACCTGCTTTTCCTGTTTCAGTCTGTTGTTCTCCTCCTCTACTACACAAATCTGGAAGGAAGGAAGGGAAGAGTGGGAAGTAGGGAACTCCAGGACACAAGGGGCTGCAGTACACTTCTGTTCTGAGCACAGCACTGTTCTTGGGCATACAACTCCACCCCATTCTCCTGCTCTTGACTGCCTGCAGCTCTGCCCTGGTTCTTCTCCTTTGAGGACAGCCCTCCCCTCGCTGCAGCACTGCCTCACTTCGGGGCACAGGCCTCACGTTTCCTGTGAAACCTCCACTGGATCCCAAGCAAGTGATCTCAGAGCAGCGACCTGTGTGATGCAGCCCCTGCACCCCCTGCCACCTTTCCAAGCCTAAGACACATCCACTGAACACCGACCTGGTGGCCTCTTTCACTTCCATTTAAAGCCAGTTGTTGCTCAATAATTTTATGAAGTTCTTCTTCTTTCTTCAGCTCTCGTGTCCTTTGCTCTGCAGCTTCCTTGGCCATTTGTAGCTTTGCATGGTCTTGCTCCAGAACACTGTAACGCTCCTGTGAGAAGCACCATCAGACAGCAAGACCTTGATGACATTGTGTCACCCCCCACCAGCCACCCAGCCGCGGCACAGGCTGTGCCTTTGGGAACGAGCCTGGACTCGTGAACAGGCTCTCCTCTCCACGGCATTTCTCCTCTCTGCCGCCTCTGACTGGTCGTCCTAGAAAAGACACTCAACCTCCCCGGCCCGGGCCGGCCAAGCCCTCTCGGGGAGCCAGACCCACCTTGCACCGCTCGATCTCCCGCCGGAGCTGCTCGGGGCTCTCCGAGCCCTCGTCCTGCGGGCCCTCCTCGGGGGGCAGCCGGATGAAGGAGTCCTAAAGACAGGAGGGGTCTCAGCCGCGCTGCGCCGCTCCCCGCCCGCAGATCCCCGCGGCTCTGCCCCTCCTCACCTCCTCCGAATCCATCCCCGCGGCGCTGCCGGTAGCACGGACCGGAGCCCCGGTCCCGCGGGGAGCCCTGCCCGGGACTGCTCTCCCTATTCCGGTCCCGGCTACCGGGGGCCCCGTGTCCGCTCCCGCCTTTCGCTTTCGTTTTCGGGGCCCCGCCCCGGCCCCTCCGAGCGCAGCCCCGACCGCGGCCCGGGGAGGTGGAAGGCCGGGCCCGCCCAGCCCCGCCCGGTGCCTCATCACCCTCGTCTTCCCCCATCATCCCGCCTCCCCCGAGCACCCTCCCGCCCTGCCAGGAACGCACCAGCTGATGAATACAGAAATAAAACTCTTCCTGCCCCACTCTTGGATTTACAAGCCGACCCAGCCCCTGCTCCACGGGTGGCCAGCAGCCAGCACTGCCCCGTCTGGGAAGCTAAAATCCAACACCCACAGGTCAGTCACCACACAGATCACTGGGCACTCAGTGATCACCCATCTGCCTTCCCCCTCTCACCCTTTTTCTCAGGGAGCACCTCAGTTTTGGGAATAGGACGTTTCCCCTGTAGCAGAACATCAAGCAACCTGCAGCTGCAGAAGGGAAGCGCAGCCCTGGCCACACCTGGAGCAGTCCCAGAGGTGACATCTGCAGGCTGCACAAGGCTCCACAAACATCCTGATGCTCACCTGGACTGCAATGGCTTCCCCAGCTCTCACAGACACAGAGCAAGCACGACCACAGCACCACTTGTTTGTTAAATAACAAAAAATACACGATTTTTAATAAACATTTATTGATGCAACCTTGTTACACCCTTAGAATCGCAGCTTCTGGAAGAACCACTTATTCTTGCCTGTTTTGTACCTGAAAGAGAACACACAGGTTAGAGAAGGATGGGTACTAGCAGGTGACAGCACCAAACTCGTACCTGAGCTGTCCCAGACAGACAGAATGGAGCACCCAGCTCACCCAGAGGCAATTCACCTGGTCTCTTTGGCCTGGGCTACAACTAAACCCGCTTTAAACATTGAAATTTCAAGGGAAGCAAGTGCCAGGTTCCAGATTTCTCATGAAGGACACCTGCACTGTGGCAGCTTCCACCCCAACAGGCACAAGCACAGGACACAACCACCCTGCTGGACACCTCGTGTGGCAGGGGGAGATGCCCTTGGAGAACAGCTCAGGGGCTGCCCCAACACTGTGAGGTGACACAGCTCCTTCCTCTGAAGGAGCTTCTGAGCAGAAAACCATAAAGAGCAAGCAAAAACCCCAGAGCAGAAACCCAAGCACTCCCATGCAAAGCATCAGCCCTGGCCCACCCAGCACAGTGGTAAGAGAGGATGAACTGGCAGCATGTTTGTCACACCATCCTCTGGCACCTGAAAGGCCCCACACACACACCAGTGAAAAGAACAGGCCCAACAAACATCCGTGCAAAGAAGCTGGGGCAGCAGTGCCAGCCTGGACACTCACAGGCTGTGGCTCATCCCCACTCTCTGGGGATAAGCACCAACACCACTGAAGAGATGAGCTCCCAACTCACCTTTCCTCAAATTTCACCTTGGCTTCACGTCTTGCTTTGCGTTTCAGAGCGGGATCCCTGAACACATCCTTGTTGACCACTGTTTTGTCCAGGGGAATATCCACAGAATACCTGGGAGAGAGCAGAGCAGTTCAGAAGGGGCGTGGTACCTGGCACAGGGCTGAAAACTAAAACAGTCAAACACTCATTCTAGTGTCTGGTCAAGGAGCTACAGCTTGTAAAGTCTCCTCAGATCAGGAATCACCAAACCACTCAAGCACTCTCAGTTCAGCCCATAAAGGGAACAGCCACCCACTTTCTGAAGGACATGCAGCTCTGTCTGACGTGGTGCCTGGGAGCCACTCTGGAAGCTCTGAGGCAAAGTAAGAAACGGCTCTGCTAGCTCCAGACCCTCACAGCTGCCTCAAACTGCTCACCTGCCGACACCCCCTGAGCAAAGGGAAGATCAGAGTGGCTGAAATAAGAGCCAGCTGCTTCATTCCAGAAGTTCATTAATATTTCCACTCAGCCTCAGACCCCCAGCTCCCCGTTTCTGCAGAGTCTGAGCCTCACATTCTCTCAGCCACGGCCCTAACAGCCCTGGCAAGTCCCGGTGTCCAGCAGAGAACACAAGAACCACGAAAGCAGCCAAGACTCCTCCAGCCCTGCCGGCAGCAGCACTCACCGGGTGGGCATCAGGTGGTTGTAGTTGTAAACCTTCACGAAGGACTTGATCTTGGACCTTTTAGCGATCTTTTTCTTGCCCATGGCAGCAGTCACCTTACGCGGGTAGCGGTCGATGCCGGCCACCAAGGCGTGGCTGTAGGGCCGGTCCGAGGTGCCATCGTCGATGTTCTGGAACGAACAGGCCGCGGCGGCGATAGCACCGAGGAGCCGCGGCCGCGCGGGCCCCGCAGCCGTGCCGCCCCCCCGGGCTCCCGCCCGCCCCGGCAGGACGGCACGGCCGCCCCGGCTCAGCCCCACGCTCACCTTCACGATGACGGCCTTGCGTCCCGAGTAGCGGCCGGCCAGCACCAGCACCACCTTCCCGGGCTTCATGAACTTCCCCATCTCTGCGGAGGCAGCAGCCGGCAGTCAGAGCGCGCCCGCCATCCGCGCCCCGGCCGCCACCCCCGCGGATGGCGGCGGATCCCGCGCCCGCCCGCACTCACCGAGGCTCCACCGCGATGGCGCCCAGGCCGGAAGAGAAATGGGACGGCGCGACCCCGCCTTTCGCTCAGCGGCGCTGCGTCACTTCCGCCGCGTCACCGGCGGCCGCTGCCGGCACCGTGCGGCACTGCCGGTGTCCGCCTCAGCCGCTCTCGCCCCGGGCACGGCGGTGCCGGTGTCCGCCTCAGCCGCTCTCGCCCCGAGCACGGCGGTGCCGGTGTCCGCCTCAGCCTTAGTGGCCCCCGGGCACGGCGGTGCCGGTGTCCGCCTCAGCCGCTCTCGCCCCGAGCACGGCGGTGCCGGTGTCCGCCTCAGCCTTAGTGGCCCCCGGGCACGGCGGTGCCGGTGTCCGCCTCAGCCGCCCCCTGTCCGGGCAGAGCGGTGCCGGTGTCCGCCTCAACCGCCCCTGCCCCGGGCACGGTAGTGCCGGTGTCCGCCTCAGCTACCCCTGCCCCGGGCAGAGCGGTGCCGGTGTCCGCCTCAGCCGCCCCTCCCCGGGTATGGCGGTGCCGGTGTCCGCCTCAGCCGCCCCCTGCCCCGGGTATGGCGGTGCCTTGACGGCCGGTGTCTGCCTCAGCCGCCCCCTCCCCGGGCACGGCACTGCCGGTGTCCGCCTCAGCTTCAGCCGCTCCCTCCCCAGGCACGGCAGTGCCGCTGTCCGCCTCAACCGCCCCCTGCCCCGGGCACGGCGGGCACCGCATCGCAGCCCCGGTAACGGACAGAGCACACGGGACGGCGGCGGGCTCGGCCCACAGGTACTACAGCGGTATTTAATATACCCCGCGGTACACCGCGCTGCGCTGAGCCCCGCACGTAAGCTTGGAACGAGGAGCTGGGTCCGTTGGACAAAGTGCCCCAGCAGCCCAGGGACACAGACTGCAGAGCCGCTGGAGGAGCCCCAGAACACCTCTGGATCAGCCCCCATCTTCTCCTACATCCACCCGAAGGAGGTCAAGTCCTGAGTGACCAGGCAGCCCCCAAGGTGCCTCAACACCTGCCAGCTCCCTCCTCCATGAGGGATTGTGTGTGTGCAAGGTGTAGAGCAGAGACACTGAGAAATAACCACAAAGGAGCTCAGCTGCACGTCCCTGCAGGCCCCATAGCCAGGCATCTGCCCCCCATCTCTGAACGGTCACTGGCCACTGGGCAGGGCAGTTTGGCCCGAGAGCAGCAGGGAGTGGGCAGGGCAAGGTGCTGCCCAGCCTGTGGCCTCCAGCCGCTCTGCAGGGGCAGCATCAGACAACACACTGCCAACATCATGACACCCTAAGATTTTCCCTAAAAGCAAATACCAAAGAGACAAACTTGGTCTTACAAAAGCCAGGCTTCTTGAGCCCAACAGCTGCCTACTAGTGGAAAACGGATGACCTACGATAAAAACACATCAAAAAGCATCTTTGATGTTTTTCAGCTGCCGGACAGCCAAATCAACCGGGAGGTTGAACTTCAGGTTGCTCAGGCGGCTGAGGAGGGTGAGCGCGCCCTCGAAGCCGGTGTTGGCCATGTAGCTCCAGGGCTGGTAGTGAGACTGAACCAAAGCCCCGGACTTGCAGATGAGGTTGAGCCAGGAGACCAGGCGCTGCTCGTTCAGCGCCATGCACACCAGCGCCTTCAGCTCCGAGTCGGCGCTGCGCTTGAAGGGGCTGTGCTCCGTCAGCACCATGTGGATGGCTGCCAGCAGGCTCTGCTTGGGCGTAGCCACCACTGCTCCCGTCACGGGCAAAGCAAAGGACTGGGAGAGCTTGCGAGCTGGGGATTCCACGAAGGCTTGCCCGTTCTTAGCCTTGTAATACTTGACAAAGAGCTCCCAGGGGTGCATGGTCCTTGGCGAGGGGGTGAAGGCGGGGATCAAGCACGCGATGGGGGCCAGCACCAGGCTCATGCCTGGAGAAGAGGCGTAGAGCCCGTGAGCCAGCAGGTCCCGCAGGGCGACCGTCAGCTCCCTGCGCACGGCCAGAGTCAGCTCGTCTCTGCCTCCCAGGGGAACGTCCTGCAGCTCAGAGGAGCAGATAACGTGCTCTGCCTGCTGGTGCTTCAGGGCGAGCTGCCTCACCCGCTCCACCGACGACTCCAGTTTGGCGATTAAGGGGGAGAAGTCCTGGTTGTCTTGGTCCTTCTGCCAGAGGGTGCGAGGGATCTGACCCGTGGCACAGCCAAACTGGCTGACAGCAAAGATCTGCAGCACGGCCAGCACGCGGCGCATCAGCTGCAGGCCCGTTTCTTGCATCCTTCTGGCATCTTCTGGGTTCACTGACCAGGTTAGAAAAGAGAAAAACATGCTCTCAATTAGGGAGTCAACAACTCACAAAGAGAGTGCAAATATCTGAAAATCCCTTCAAGCTAGTGTTCTGAGTAGCAGCAGATGCCTCATGCTACATTATTGTATTTCCAGCAGGTTCAACGAAGGGATAAAGTAGGGAGGTTTCAAACTCTAAAGAACACTGGATCCCCCCACTCACTGTAGCTGTTCACAGAGCTCAGAGCTTGGGGAGCACGAATTACAGTGTGTTTTGCACCAAGTATCAGCAGTCTCTTCCTGACCCCCACTGAGGACCGAGCCCACCCACCATTCCACATGCTCAGGCTCTGTGACTACTCTGAGGGTCCTATAGAAGGAGGGCAAAGGAACAGGACACAGGCCTTCAGCAGGAGTGCAGAAGTACAGAAACCAGCTGTCAGGAAAAAGCAGACAATGACTGGTTTGTGCTCATCAAAGCTCCAGGGAGGAGCTGGAGCTTTGCTGACAGTACTGAGCCCAGCAGTGCCCACCTCTGTTCCCAGAAGGCCGGGTGCTGGGTTTGTAGGAGCCTCCACAATCACAGTGGCCATCTTCTGCCTTGCCAGAGCTTCCAACTTCATCTACAAAAAGGATTTCACGTCGTTATTTCACATCTGTGCGTTTCAACTGCATATCCCAAGTATTAAGGTCAACATTCCTCAGATCCCTCTGGACCTCTTTTGCCACTCTATCAATACATTTCCTCACCATCAGCTTAGAGAGATTTGTATTTTTCTGTGACCCAGAAGCTGTTCCTGCATCTCCTAATATCCATGACCTTCCTCCTCAGGGAATTGACCTTCCTCCTATGTCAGGGAATTACAAAGCAATTCAGTCTGCTCCTTCAAAAACTCATCACTGACCCTGAATGAAGTTGATGAACATTTCGAGGTCCCTTATCTGGGTCTTCAGCTGTTCCACCAGCTGCTCCTTCACCCTGGCTGGATTCACAATCTGTGCTATGGCAGCATCCACCCGCTGCCGCAGTTCCTCTGGAGAGAGCGCCGCAAAATCTTCACTCAAGTCCATGTCCAGCTTCTTTATCAACTCATTTATAATCATCTGTAAAACACGAGTGAGCAGTGCGATTTCACCACGTGGCACTGCTGCCCGGGAGCTTCAAGTTCTCCTTTCCCAGAGGTTCCCTTAGAAACAGGATACCTTTGCTGCACAGAAATAATTGCAAAAGACACAGGACGGTTCACACGTGTAGACAAACTCCTGACACTCTATTATAGCTGCTGGTGAGAAATACAGACTGATGAGTGCTTACACTTACAAGACACTCACAAGGGCTAGGAAATACAGCAGGAGGATTTGTGAGCCTTACCCGCTGTCTTTCCATAACCACAGACTGTGGCAGAGAATCATAGCTGCCCTCTTGGTAGGCAAAGGTCTCTAGGTCATCCAGCTGTGTCTTGAGCTGCAGGATCAGCTCTCTATGCTTCTCCTTCTGGACCTCAATTTGCTCCTGCTTCTCTCGCTCACCCTGAAAAGAAGTTATCAGTAAATAAAGCTGAAGACTTATTGTCATACCCAAGCCACAGAGAACAGGGTTATGACATGAGGAGTATCTCCTGCAGCTCGTGTACTTCACTAGTGAACACTGCAAACCAGTCTGAGAGAGAAACGTGTCTGAGCAAGGCACCAAGCAGAGGTACCAGCTACATCACCTCATCTGATAAGGGAGGGGAAGCACCTCTCCAGACCACCTGCACCCAGGTTCTGTCCCACAAGGCCAGGATCCAGGAAGAAAGTGGCCAAATAACATGTACATATCACAGATCCTCTGAGTCACCTGTGCTGTGCCAGGGCGTGGAGCGGTGACACACCACTCAGGGCTCTAGGGCACATCCCTGCGAGCTGGCTCCGAGCCTCCAGGGGCTGGTGCACGTCTGGTGCTGAGCTCTGTGCAAACCCGAGCACCGCAGCCGCCGAGCCCCTCCCGGGGGCCGGTAACAGGCTTCAGGCCGGCTCAGGCCCGTATATCGACCCCGGAGCAGGCGGCGCGGAGCGGGGAGCCACAGGACACCGGTACCCGGGGCTCCGGTGCTGTCTGTGCTTAGCAAAGGCGCCCCTCCGCCCTGCCGCGGGCACTCACCGGAGCGGCGCCGAGACCGTGGGGAAGCGGCGTGGGGCAGCCGCGGAAGGCGAAGTCCTCGAGGTCGCGGAGCAGGCGCTGCTGCTCGGCTGGGCCGGCCCGGGCCACCTGCCGCAGGCGGAACTGCACCTGAGCGAAGTGCGAGGCCAGCGCCAGCAGCGCCCCGTGCAGCCGGCGCCGCTCGGCCCGCAGCCGCGCCACTGACTGCGGCGACTCTTCCCCCGCGGCCGCCGCCTCTTCTTCCTCCTCGTCCTCGTCCTCCTCCGCCGACACGGCGCCCACCGGCGCCCAGCGCTCGCCGGGGCCCAGCAAGCCGCCCTCTCCCTCCATAGCCGCCGCTACCGGCGCCGTGACGCCGCCGCCATCTTGGCGCCGCGGGGCGGGACCGGGCGGGGCCACGGGCGGGGCCAGCGCGCCCCCGCGCGGCGCGGCGGCCCCGGGAGCGCGCACCGGGGGGCGGGGGGCGGTGACGGGGCCGCGGGTTGGCTGCCCCGGCCAGCCCGGTGCCCGCGGCCCCGGCCCGAAATAGCGCGGGGCGGGGTCGGCACCGCCATGGCGAGGTGAGCACGGCCGGACGGGACAGGCAGAGCCCGGAGCCCACGCACGGCGCCCGGTGGTGCCCGGCCGAGGCACCCACCACCCGACGGGACCGTCCGACCTGGAGCAGCGGGGAGCGGCGCCGGGCCAGGCGGAGGGCAGCGGATACAGGCCGGCCGGGGCCCGCCGACTGCCCGGCCAGGGGCGTGTGGGACCGGGAGAGGGGAGCGCCACGGGGCCAGCTTCCACCGCCCACCGCCCGGTCGCACCCGCCCGGCTCCCACTGCCAGTCCCGGGGCTCGGCCCGGCACAGCCCGTGTCCGGGGCCCCTTCCTCGCCCTCGCCCCCCGTGCCCCGCGCTGAGCAGCGCTGGGCACCGGGAAATGCCCGCTGGTGATACCCGCTGGTGTGCTCTTCCCCAAGGCAACCTGCAAAGACGCTGTGGTACGACCGCCCGCGCTACGTGTACCTGGAGTTCTGTGTCGAGGACAGCACGGACGTGAAGGTCGTCATCGAGGACCACCGGCTGGTGTTCAGGTGAGCTGCCACTGCCCTGCCCACCGACGTGGCCCTGCTCTGGGGGTGGCTCAGAGGACCGGGAGGACTCTGTGAGAGGACAGCACGTGTGGCCTCAGCGCTCTCCTAAGCCCGGTTGTTACAATACTTTGGCAGTTGCAAAAATGCAGACGGTGTGGAGTTCTACAACGAGATCAACCTGTACGCCAGGGTCAACTCCAAGGTGAGGTTTCCCACCAACGAACTGTTCTCTGACAGCCTCTGTCAGGCTCAGAGTCAGAGCCGATCTGTGCAATCTTGAGCGACACTGTTTAACACTGAATGCTGCCCCATCCTCAGAGTTTCAGTGGGGTGAGCCTGAGAGCTCCAGCCCTGGGGCTGATACTCACGGTGCTGCCTTGAGCCAGAAACAACCTGTCTCTGTGGTTCTGCCAGAAACAGCCTGTCTCTGTGGTTCTGAGACCCCACAGCCTGTGCAGGGCTGAGCTTTAACCCTGTGCAGAGAGGAGCCTGGCGGACACTGAAGCACCCCTGATCTCTTGGCAGGACTCACGGGAGAAACGCTCTGACCGCTCCATCACGTGCTTTATGAGGAAGTGGAAGGAGAAAGTGGCCTGGCCACGCATCACCAAGGAGAACATCAAGGTGTGTGTGATGCCTGGTGCCTCAGCACGTGTGCTGTCCCCACTCAGCACCTTGTGGCTCCTAGGAATCACCTTTCCCCAGGACAGACACAGAGGCCCCCACAGGGGACCTCAGGGCAGACATCCCAAAAATCCCATCCTGATAATCACCACTAGTCCACAGACTTCTGCCCTCCAGGAAGGATGTGGCACCCCTTTTCCTTGACACACTCAGGATCAGGACCAGTGCCTGCAGACAAAGCAATACTCCTGCCTCCTGCCCCTCCCCAGTCTGACAAGCCCCTCACCTGTGCAGGAGCTGCCTCTGGGCTGTGGGTCCATGCACTGCTGCCCCCTCCTCTCAGGGGATGCTTTTTGTGCCCACAGCCAGCCTGGCTCTCCGTGGACTTTGACAACTGGCGAGACTGGGAAGGGGATGAGGAGGTGGAGAGGGCCATGGTGGAACAGTATGCAGAGGTGAGCTGGGCCACTGGCCTCAGGATCCTGGGGCACATCCTATGGGTGTGTGGGGTGGGGGGACGCCAGGCATTTGGGGATCCAGCCGTTTGTTTCCCATCCAGATGCTGGAGAAGGTGACAGACAAAGGCCCCCCGCCAGCCATGGATGACCTGGATGTAAGTATCACCTGCCAGCTGCTTCCTGATGCCCTGCCGAGCACAACCCAGCCTCCGCCTTCCGCCGGCTCCGGGACACCGGCAGCACCTCCTGCTGCACCTCTCGGGCAGCCTATCCTGGAGCCAGCGTGGAAACGCTCCCCGGGACAACCAGCGGCACCAGCTGCTGCGACTGGGGCTGGCCCGGTCCTGGCCCGGTCCCTGGCACCTCGCTCCTCCCTCCCGCAGGATGACTGACGCCCCGGCCCCAGGGCAGGAGGCCAGCCGGTGCAGCGGTAGCACGCACCGAGGAGCAGCGGGGGCAGCGATCTCCGAGGAAGCGGGGCCGCCTCAGCTCGTCGGCAGCGCTTCCCGACCCTGGGCGGCGGAGGCGTTCCGGTCTCCCGTCGCCGGTTACCCTCGCGGGGCACGGGGCAATAAACGTGAACTGTGCCGCAGCCGTGTGCCGTGCGCTCGGGCCGCCGCCGCGCCAGGCACCGGGAGCCGCTCACCCGCACCGGCCCCGGCGGCGCGCGCCGCCGGCGGGAGCGCGCCCGCGGGAGCGCGCCCGCGCGTCACCGCGCAGAGGCCCCGCCCGCTCGCGGCACCGCCGCTCCGGGTCCGTGCGCGGCCGCCCTCACCGCCAGTCCCGGCTGGCTTGTGCCGAACGGCCGAGATGGTGTTCCGGTGCCAGCGGGACAGCTGGGCCCGGCAGGTAGCGTCGGGCCGGGGCTCGGGGCTCGGGGCGCGGGGCAGGCCCGGGCGGGCCCTCACGGCGCTTCCGTCTGTGTCTCAGTTCACCACCAGGGTGGTGTCGTGCCGGGCGGCGGAGCTGCGGCCCGAGGGCGGCGGGGAGCCGGTGCGCGGGTTCCAGGTGGTGCTGGAGGACACCATCCTCTTCCCCGAGGGCGGCGGGCAGGTACGAGCCGGGCCGGGCCGGGCGGGGACCGGGGCCGGGCCGGGACCGGCGGCACTGATGTCCCGTGTCCGCAGCCGGATGATCGCGGCCTGATCGGGGACGTGCCGGTGCTGCGCGTGACCCGGCGGGGCCCCGAGGCCGTGCATTTCGTGCCGGCCCCGCTGGAACCGGGCGCTGAAGTGCTGCTGTCGCTGGACTGGGAGCGCCGCTTCGACCACATGCAGCAGCATTCAGGTCCGTGCCGGTACTGCCCGGTAACACCGCGCCGGGGGTGCCGATGGGGCAGGGGGGCGGTCAGCGTGTCCCCACCCTGGTCAGGGTAGGGAGAAACCCGACAGCTCTGTGCGCACAGTCTGTTCCCGGGACTACTGAGGGGAGCAGGTGCCTCTGCGAGCTCTCCCTGGCCTGTAAACAAACACACCGAAAACAGGTTAGGAAGGGAAAGTTCAAGCTGCTTTGCAGCCCCCAGCGTGTGCTGCAGTGCTCACGAGGCCAGAGCTGTCTCCTTGCTGCTCCAGAGCACTGGCAGGAGCCCCTCAGTGCCCAGCACTCACCTGTCGTGGAGAATATCAACAGGAAAACACGGCCTGACTGAAAATACCAGAGGCACTCAGAGCTAGTGCATGCACGTCTCTTCCAGGACAGCATCTTATCAGTGCCGTTGCAGAGCAGATGTTTGGATTCAAGACAACTTCATGGTGAGCAAGATAAAGGTTCCTTTTGCCCTCCGTGTTTCCTTGTTTGGCACATGCCACCATGCTACCCCACACAGAGCCTGAACACTGAAACACCAAAAGCAATTTGGACGTCTCACTTGAGCTCAGATGTTGCAGGAGAGCTGACTGACCTGCAGAGAAGCTGTACAAAGTGTTTGCTCTGTCTTGTCCTCCTTACGTGTTTAGTTTCCATCTGGTGCTTTGAACATAACAGGGAGAGGAGGGAAGTCTGTTTTGTTCCAGTCACCACATTCCCAGCAGTGGGATGCTGGTGCTGCACCAAGCAGTGACCAGCTGGTCTCAGCTCCAGCAGCAGATGTTCTCCTTGGTGCAGGGAGCTGGGCCGTCAGCGAGGTGTCATTGAGCTGGACACCCCCCTGGCGACAGCAGAGCAGGTCGAGGCCCTGGAGAAGAGCGTGAACGAGAAAATCCGGGACAGGGTCCCTGTAACAGTGAGGGAGCTGGCTGCAGATGACCCTGAAGTTGAAACAGTGAGTGGTGGGAGAGAGCTGATGGGATTTGTGGGCCTGGAATAGCTGAGCACAGATGTCACCTGCTTTGTCACCTCTGCCAGGTGAAGAGCCGGGGGCTGCCTGATGACCACGTGGGGCCGGTGCGGGTGGTGGACATCGAAGGCATTGACTCCAACCTGTGCTGTGGGACTCACGTCAGCAACCTGAGTGACCTCCAGGTGTGCAGCTGCAGCTGGGCTGCCTCTGGGAGCCACACTCCACAGGAAGTACAGCCAGGGTCTGTGGGATCCACAGGCTGCTCCAGACTGTGCTGGTGGGGAAGGGGGTGGCAGCAGCCCCAGGCTGAGGGAGCCCCAGGAGGGTCACACATGGGCTCAGCACCTCAGGTGCTTTTGTTTCCTGTTGCAGAACTCAGCCCTGTGTGTGTGCAGCAGTGAGGTTTTTGCACTGCCAGGGGTGTTGGCTATGTTCCCTCTACTTAAAGCTCTGATATTTTTGAGAGTTCATGGTGGGTGAGAAATCTTCTGTGCAAGAAAATGGTGATAAAATCCTAGGCTTGCCTTTAAGTATATGTACTTTCTCAGTCATTGGTTGGAGTCTGTTTCCCAGCAGAGACATGCAGATGCCCTGTAGAGTGCATCCCATGGCTAGAAAATTGCTTAAATTCCACTGTACCACCATCCCTTTTTTTTTTTGACCTTATGGCTGATTTTAATCAATTTATTTTCACTAGCAGAGAGTCAAAATTCACCACAAGGCATAATCTGGCAGGAACTGACCACCTGTGTGAATTACCAAAATGCTGTTCTGACCAGATTGATTTTCTCTTTAAGGTTATTAAACTCCTTGGCGTGGAAAAAGGGAAAAAGAACAAAACCAACTTGGTTTTCTTGGTGGGAAACAGAGTGCTGAAGTCAATCGAGCAAAGTCACAGTACTGAGAAGGCTCTAACCTCCCTGCTCAAGTAATACCCTTTCCACTTCTGTTATTTCCTCTTCACTCTTCCTCCTGAGAGATACCACATAAGCCTCAGGGTACACGTTGTGGGGCTCTTTATGATGTTGCCTGTTTTGCTCCTTTAGGAAATCCTCCCTGTGTCCTTCAGGGCAGTGGTCCAAAGTCTCCCATTTCTTTCAGAAATGGACCGGGTGAGCACGTAGAGGCTGTGAAGAGACTGCAGAGCTCTGTGAAGCTGCTCCAGAAGGTACAAGGATGGCTGGGAAAAGTGGGTTGTTGCTGTTTCCTGTAGACCTTCAGTTGTGGCAACTGGGAGTCAAATCATCTGCTTGTTTTTGTGGCTATTACGAAAAGTGCTCAAACCTCTGGGAACACAGCTGTGTTCTGACTTCTCCAGCTGCAGTACAGTTCATTTGCTTTTCTTTCAGAATAACCTGAACCTGCTTAGAGACTTTGCTGTTTTGATAGCCCGGGACTTCAAGAGCAAACCTGCTCCAAAGCAGCTGTTTGTATTGCACAGGTATGGGGCAGCTCAGGGAAGAGGGGCCAGCAGTATCCCACACCTTTTCTGGCAGTTGGATCTCTCACACCTGTGCAACTTGTCTTCTCAAGGGAGAATGTAAACAAAGTAAATAGAATATTAAACTGCCTTGGCCTGCTGCAAAGTTGTGTAATTAAAGGGATCTGTTCATAATTCAGTCACTGAATTCTTCTGGTTTTGTAGCTGAGAAATTACTGTGCCCATTTGATTCCCTCTGCACTTGATATTTTCAAATAAAGCCAGGGAGCTCTATTTCTTAAAGATAACACATAATTCCTAATATGTCCACAGAAGTGCCCAGTGAGGATTTACATATATAGACAAATAAGAGCAAGAGGCCAAAATCCCTGCTCAGGCACTTGGGTTCTGATTGAGATTTTATACTCTAGAGTGGGGTTTTGCTTCTTTCTGAAGTGTTGTTTTTTTTGGGTTTTTTTTTTTATCCATCCATACAGGAAAGAGGGTGATTCTGAATTCATGAACATCATTGCTAATGAGATTGGCACAGAGGTGAGTCACTGATGAAGACACCACTGGTTTTTCACCCCAGTTATACATGGACAGGGGCTGGCCAGGCTGCTGTTCCTGCCACAGTCATGATTTGCAGATCTGGTTCCTTTGACAAGTACCTGAGGTTACCTGTCCCCAGCAGCCTCCCTCTGTAGGGCAGTCCTCAGCAGTGAGAATTCAGAGCCTTAGCCCCCAGGAGCTGTACAGAGCCTCACTGACTGAAACAGGTTAGGATAGGATTAGGTAGGAGTAGAATAGAAAGAGCAGAAGGTTTCAGTCACAATCACCTAGTTCAACTGTATCCTTTTAATTTGGGATACCCCAGTACTGTTCTGTTCTAACAGCACATGACTGGGCACAAAAGGCTCAGATGCCACTTCCCTTTTACTTTTTCCAAGCAGTCTCAGTCTTGGTAATGCACAGAGACTTTTGAATTGTCAGTTTGCTGTTTGTGTCCCGGGGTCAGTGTCTCTCCTCTTCTTGGATGAGGAGGTCACTGAAATATCTGGAGCAAGGCCCATCTCTGTCCACAGGAAACCCTGCTATTCCTGACTGTGGGAGATGAAAAAGAAGCAGGACTCTTCCTTCTAGCCGGACCTGTTGAAGCAGTTGAAAATTTAGGTCCCAGGTAACATATTTTGTGATTTATTTAAATTGAGTAAGGATTCTGATGTTGCAGACTGAGCAGCTGCACGGTGTGATCCAGGCAGGGATCCCAGTGTGCTGTCTGGAGCAGGCTGGGGCTCCAGCCTGTGCTGTTGTTGCGGCAGGGTGGCAGAACTGCTGGGTGGGAAAGGAGCTGGGAAGCGCGGCCGCTTCCAGGGCAAGGCGGCCAAGATGAGCCGGCGAGGAGAAGTGCAAGCTCTGCTCCAGGAATTCGTTAGCCAGCAAAACCCTGGAGCATAAGAAACCATTCTCAAAGTAGGTTTGTCTTCCCTTTTGTTTGCGTGGGCTCCACCAGCTTCTCTAGCAGAGAATAAAGACCTGAACCCAACAGCTGGTGTGCACTTGCTCTGCCTGGGCTGGTTTGGTGCTCACAGAAGTGGGGAGGGGATCTGCCATCGACACTTTGCTGCAAGGGTTCATTTCTCAAGACAAATGGTACAGGGATTAAAGTAGTCCTTAGTTAACCACTTTGTAGGGTTCCTAAACCCAGAAGGGGCCTCCTGCTGGCAGTACCTTGGGACATTTTGCTTTGGGCCAGTTGCTGAGGAGGAGCTGCTTGGCACAAATGCTCAAGCAAGAGGCAGCTGGTTCCCCCAGACACCTCGGGCTGGGCAAGGGCAGGGAGCAGCTGGAAGGGAGAGCAGGTGCCCCAGAGGCAGGAGATCATTCCCCACCACATACCAAGTCCTTTCCCTTGGTGGGGTGCAGCTGTTGCTGGTGGTTTTTTTGACCATCGGTAGTTTCTCAGGCTGATGCAGCTGTAAACTCCCTCGGGATCAGGCAGAGCTGTCCCCAGTGTTCCCTCAGCTCACCTTTCCTGCCCAGGCAGGCCCTGGAGCTGCTGCAGTCTCCTCTGGAGGAACTAAAGGGCGCTGTGGAGCCACAACGGGGCACAACAGGTAATTTGAGAATTCACCCTTCTCCTTCCTGCTAGAAATGTCATGACAGGTTTACTCCGGATGTTCGGTAGTAAACAGAGAAACAGAATAAAAGAAACCTCCATCCTAAGGAAGTTTATCTGTCATGAGCAAGGGGATGGGAGCAGCCCCAGCAGATCAGGTTCCCACCCATGGCTGCTGTGACTGCTACATGGCCACAGCCTTGGCTGAGCTGTTGGGATGGCATCAAAACACAGGGACCAGGCCTGGAAGTGGCTGTGGGGTCAGAGCTGCAGGGGCTGGTGCTTTGGGAGTGATCCTCCACATGCACACAGAGTCTGGCAGTATCTGCACCTCCCTACCTCGTTTGGACTATCTCAGACTGAGTGAGGGTGTTTAGGCTGTACAGCCTGCGCAGCTTGGAGGGCAGCAGGTTGAGCCCACAGGACCTCCTGCTGCAGAGTGGGCACTGGGCTGGGGCACTGAGGTGGGAGGGGCATGACCCCAACCCCACACCACAGCTAAATGCCAGTTCTGTCCCCAACACCCTGGGGGCTCAGCACAGCCCCAGATGAGCCAGTTGGTCCCAAAGCTGAGCTTGTTTCTGTAGCATCGAGGTGACACAAGTTTGTCCCTGTTGCTGGCACAAAGTGCACGCAGAAACCTTGGATAAATAGCACAAAAAGCAGCTCATTGCCTCCTCTGTGCTGTCAGTGTTCAGCTGCACTTCAGGGCAAAAGGTAAAGACCCAGGGCACTAGGCAGTGCCCTTCCCCATGGCTTGAACATGTCTTGCAGGTGTTGAGGGTCTTCAGCACCCTGGAGAAATGTCCTTCCTCTACCATCTGCAGGCCATGCCCCAACCCTGCATCCAGGAGCTGATCCCCCATCCCATGGCGCTGGCCAGCGGGACACTCAAACTCACCAGCTAAACAACCTTCAGCTTTAATAAAACACCTCCTGTGCACAGCCCCACCCCCTGCCCCATGCACAGGCCCACGTTCTGCATGTACACCCACGGGTGTGTGTGCACCCCACACTGCCTCACACAGAGGTGAGCACCAAACCTCCCAGGCCTGGGGGATCCCTCACACTGGCACTTTGTCCCCATGTCACAGTATCTGCCCGTTCCTGTCACAGAGCTGCCTCTCCAGCAGCCCCCAGGGGCGCTGAGGTGAGAACCCCTCTCCCAGGGGTGCTGTCCCCAGCCCTGCAGCGCGGAGGTGGCCCGTCCCCACCAGCTGCCAGGGAGTGCAGGACCTCCTGCTGCTGCTGCTGGCTCCTGGGCAGGTGACCCCCACCTGTGGGTGCAGGAGGGACAGCAGGGGAGCCCTGGGCACGCAGAGCTCTCTGTGCCATCAGCCAGCTGCAGAGCAGCGTGACTGACACCGTGGGGCAGGGAGCCACCCAGCAGCACCAGCCTCCGTGCTCTGCTCCCGGTGCAGAGCCAGCCTGCGCAGGTTCAGCGGGAAGCAAACGGTGGCTGAGGTGCACCCAGGGCCTGGCAGCTGCCCCTGAGCCCAGGGCCGGGGTCTCTGCCTGCCTTAGGCAGCCTTTTTGTCCCGTGTGGTGGCCAGGAGCTGGGAGAGGCAGTAGGGGATGAGGCCGACGGCGGCCAGCGGCACGGCCGCGCTCTTGCAGAAGGAGAGGGCGTAGAAGAGCAGCTGCACGTGGGAGGGAGGCTTGAAGGCATCGAAGATGTGGAGGATGAGGAGGGAGGCAGCGACACAGCCCAGGCGGAAGGGCAGGCCCTGCTTTGCCCGGGAGCTCTCCTGGTACATGTGGGAGTTGAGGGCCAGCCCCAGCCCAAAGAGGATGCCCAGGTTTCGGAGGAGGCTGGCGAAGGGAGTGGTATCAATGTGGACCCACTCGGGGCGGCTGCACCACTTCTGTGCCTTCTCCAGCGTCCAGAGCAGGTCCACACCAAATGTCCACAGCAGCAGGTAGAAGCCCAGGGTGAAGCTGAAGAGGAAGAGGGTGATGCCCAGGTACCGATGGAAGCTGGCATGGTAGATGCACTGGATGTGGTGGAAGGTCTTGGCCACAGCCATCCCTGCCAGTAACAAAGTGGGAGCATTGGTCAGTGCTGCAGGAACTGCAGAACAGCTCAGTGGTGCTGCAGGGAAAGGGAGGGGGGTGGGTCTGATAAACTCACCTGAGAAAACCCCTGCAATCACCTGGTGGGGGAAGTGAGCAGCAATGAAGACTCGGGACATGCAGACACAGACCTGGACTGCCCAGAACCCAATCCAAAGCACTGCCCAGAGCACCCTGTGAGGGACAGGTGGCCATGTGGGTGCCAGGGCCAGCTTGCACTGCCCATGGCACTGCCATTCACATACTCCAAACAATGCCTGGCTGCCTGGTCAGCTTCTCCCCGTGCAGACCCTACCTGGGGTGCCACAGCCCAGCTGTCAGTCCACAGCCTTGTGCCCTGATGGGCTTGGCTGTGCCTGTCAGGGCTGGAGCTGTCTCTGCCTAGCACAGGTGGTCTTGGCACACAGCTTACCAGTATCTGAGTGTCCTTGACTGCTTCTCTCCCCCAGCAGCAGAGAGGAGGGCTGTCACCATGACGTAGTACACGCCTGCTGCACCCATGGCATGGCCAGATGGGCTCCCTGGGCAAGAAGAGAGACCCAGGTCAGACTCTGCATGGGCCAGAGCTGAGCACAGACAGGGGTTTGTGCTGAACCACCACAGCTTCAGCAAGGGTCAAGGTCTGCTCTGTGCAGGGGCTGGCCTGTCTCCTTGCCCTGCAGGCAGTCCCCAGGAGCACAGCAGTCAGGGCCCTCTCTCCAGAGCTGTCCAGGGGCATGTGCTGCCTGCAGGCTGCCCTGGCCAGGCCAGCACCCCCTCCCTGCGTGTGCAGGTCACCATGGGCAAGCACCCCCTGCCCCTGGCTGCAAACCCCCACCATGGCTGGGGGAACCCTACCAGGGCCAGTCTCACAGGTAAGCGGGAACTGCTGGATCTCTGGTGCAGAGCTGTTGCCATAATAGTCTGTGTCAAGGACCCACCAGTATGGCCTCTCCCCAAAGAGGATCCTGAAAAGAAAAGAGAAGGGATTTGGGGAGGTCCTGGGCCCTGCTGCAGCTTTAGGTCTGTCCTGGGAGATGGAAGAAGCAAAGGACCCACAAGTGGTCCAGGACATCCTGACAGACACAGCACCCAGCTGATTGCTTGGTTCTGACAGCTGACATTGCCTGTCCATGTCCCCATCCCCAGAAGAGCAAGAACTTCCTGCAAGCAAGTCAACATGACCTCCTGTGGTGAGAGGCTCTGTGAAGAACCCCCCAATCAGCACCACAGCCCTGGCTGATGGGAATCTTTGTTTGCAGGAGGCTCCATCTCTCTGCTCAGCTCTGGGAAGTGGGCAGCTGTTGCTGCCCGGTCTGGGAAGGAGTGACCACTGTCACTGCCCAGCTGGGGCTGATCTCTGGTCTTTGTTCTGCTCCAGCACTGGGGCTGAGAGCACCCATCTGGCCCACATCAGTCCAGGTGTGCCAACACACGGTGGGAGCCTTGGCTGGGGGCCACTCACCACTTGAAGACGAGGTTGAGCCAGTCCCCGATGACAGCCACCCAGATGAGCCTGATGCCCACGGCCTCACTGAAGTGGAACCAGATGGGGAAGAGGACAAAAAAAGCATTCCTGAGGTCAGCGGCGTAGGAGATGAAGAGGAACCAGTCCTGGGAGCCCTGGAAGCGCTGCTGCAGCCAGTGTGTGCTCCTGATGCCCAGGTCGTGCAGCAGGTCCATGTGGGCCTCCATCCTCCTCTGCTGCCGCCCCCGGCGTGGCTCTGCCTGTCCCGCGCTCCTCTGTGCCACGGGGGTTTTATACTCTGCAGGGCCTGTTTGCAGCGGGCAGGTCACTGCCCCAGCGCTGAGCTTTGGACCCAAAGCCACTCTTTGCAAAGGTCCATCACCAGGGGTTTGTGACAAACATGTTTGGAACAGCTTACGTAAAAGGGGAACGCAGGCCCGAGGGCACGTGGAGTGCAGGGTGCTCCAGCCCCACACCATCCCTGCCCCACACCATCCCCTGCCCCTCACCATCCTCTGCCCCACGTCATCCCCAGCCCCAGCACACCATCCCAGCCCCACACCATCCCAGCCCACACCATCCCCTGCCCCACACCATCCCCTGCCCCACACCATCCCTGCCCACACCATCCCCTGCCCCACACCATCCCCTGCCCCACACCATCCCTGCCCACACCATCCCCTGCCCCACACCATCCCCTGCCCCACACCATCCCCAGCCCCAGCACACCATTCCCAGCCCCACACCATCCCTGCCCCACACCATCCCCTGGTGCAGGGGGATCCTGCAGCTCCTCCAGCTAGCCAAATACAACAGCTCAGCAGCTCTGGCTGAAGCTCAGCCCTTGCTCCATTATCCCACACTCTGTGTGGGTGACAGTCCTGCAGGGCTGACAGCTGCTCTGGTGTCTCTGCCATCCCCCTGTGAACCACCACTGGAGCATGGCAAGGATGCCCAGGAGCCTGGAGTGGGTGCATGGAGCAGAGGGCAGACTGCCCACCCCCCTCCTCGTTTGCCAGGCTAATTTAACCAGGACTTTGCACAATGGGAACATTTCAAAGTCATTCCTGGAAGACCCTGAAGTCCCAGACAGCCAGGCCTGGTGTGCCAACCATGTTCTGATCTCTAGTGGGGGGCTAAAGGACCTTTGCCCAGAGGGATGGCATTTCTCCTCCCAACACTGCTCTACTGGGTTCATCCCAACACTACACACAACTCATCCTGCCGTGCCCATGGCCACCCCAGCTGCACTCTGCTGTCCCTGGTAGCAGAATGCAAAGCAACTTTACCATCCCCAGCTGCCAGTGCATGGACACAGAGCCCTGCAGCAGCAGCACAGCCAGCACCCACCCAAGCTGAACAGGCAGCAAGGCATTAATGATCAACAGCCAGTGAAATGCATCACTTATCTCCCTCCTGAGAAAATTCATGTCAAGATCCTTGAACCCCTGCCCTGTGTTGTTTGCCTCTGTGAGAGCTGTGTCCAGCCCTGGGTCCTGCTGACCAACAGCAGGAGTTACAGGCCCCATCCTGCCCTGCCTCCCATGCAGAGCCCAGGGAGCCTGGGGTCTGACAGGCAAAACACCAGCAAACCTTTTTCTCTGGGCTATGGGCATGCATGGCCTGTGAGAAAAGCAGGCAAAGGCCAGAGACTCAGCCCTGCTGCAGGCCTGTCCTATCCAGCCTGGCCTTGCTGCACCCAAGGAAGGTGGTCCCAGACCCTGGACTGAGCTCCTGACCTGCAAAACATCCCAGCAGAACAGAAGTCTGCACAGAAACGGAATTATTCTTGCAGAACAAATTCCCCAGCAGCTCATTCCAGGGTCCTCAACTGAGAGTGCCTTTGGCCAGCGTGAAGGAATGCAACAGACTTGGCTTCTGTTCCAAAAATATTTTGAAACCATCAGCAATAAATCCCTCACAGGAGATTTCACAGCGGAAAATGGGGCAAAAGGTGTTGGGGGGTGTGGACTAGCACTCCAGTCCTCTAGGAAAAACTCACTGCAGGAAAACTGGGGCCCTAGCAGGGAGAGGGCAGGAAGCAGGATGGAAGCAGTCATCACCTCCTCCCTCCCAGCACAGAGTGGCTGAGCCCAGTACCCCCCTGAGCAGTGCCAGGGGCACCCAGCACAGGTCAGGACTGTGCTGGAGGTGCCAGGACCCACATGGTCCCAGAGCTGCTCCATGCCCTGCCCTGTGGATAAACCCCCACAGTCACTGTTGTGGACCTGGGGCAGGGCAGGGCAGGAGCAGGAGCTGCCTGGGCACTGCAGGGTTCTGCATCCTGGCTGGTCTGGCAATTGCTCGGGGTCCAGCTCATGCCCTGGACTGCCCAGCCCTGCCAGCAGCACAGCTGGGGATGTGCACTGTACACTGGCTGTAAACTGGCAGTAAACTGGCTGTAAACTGCTGGCTGGCTTTCCCAGGGAAGGAGTGGGGCCAGGCTGGGGGAACCCAATTTCTGCCCTGGGTCTGTCTGTGCACAGCAAGCCCAGGATCAGCTGGCAGCCCAGGAGCTGTGTGGCTGCAGTGGCACAGCTGGCTCTGGGACACGGTGTGCCCAAGATTCCCAAAGTTGTGGGTGCAGCTCTGGCCAGTGCAGCAGCAGGGGTGCTGTAATGTGCCACCTGCAGCGCCAGGGTTTGGTCCAGAATGTTCCCAGGCAGCTGCAAGGTCCAGGCTGTGCTGTGGCAGCGTGGTCACTGCGTCAGTGCACGAGCAGAGTCCAGGCAGCAGCACACACGTGGGGGGGTGGGCAGGGAGCTGGCTGGGCACAACCTTCCTCTCACACAAGGCCTGGCAGGAGCCCCTGGGCACAGCCCCTGCTGTCACCCCAGGGCACCCAGGGACCACTGCAGCCTCACACTGAGCCATGGCCTGAGCTGCCCTCTCCTCCCTTGTGCTGCAGCAAGCTGAGCTGGCCCCAAGGAGCACGTGCCACAGCCAGTGGGGCTGCTCAAGCCCCTCACAGCGTGTTCTGAACAGACCCACCCCCTACAGCCAGGGGTCAGGGGGAGTGGATACCCACCATGCCCCCAGGGACACCTTGGTGAGTGCTTGGCATCTGCAGCCGTGTGCCAGGGCTGGCACTGACCTCACCAAGCTCCTTGGAGTCCCCATGCCAGCCTGGCACAGTGGGGGTGGGCTCTGTGGGCTGTGGGTGGGCACAGGGGTGTAGAATCAAGGCTCCCCACACAGGGGGGCCTGAGCAGGCTGGGCAGCAGCCAAGCCCAGCACTGATTAACACAGCTCAGAACAACTGTTAAACATTAACTCCCTTGTTTGCTCCACATTCCCTGGCAGGAGTCTCCTGCCAGCACCGGGGTCCAGGAGCATTGCCAGGACACACTCCCAGCCCTGCTGGGGCAGCCCCACACCCCTTGGATCCCCACAGAGCTGAGCCAGGGCTGTCCCTAACAGGGCATCAGCTCCCAGAGCATCAGCCCTGATGGGGCTGGCCCCGGCCACAGGAGACAGAGCAGCACTCAGTTTGTTCAGGAAAAGCACTCAGTGCCTGTTTATTGGAACAGCCCAGCCGTGGGCTCCCTCAGCAGCCTCCCAGCCAGCCCAGTGCCCCACCTCCAGCTGCAGAGCTGCCCCTGCAGCAGCAGCCAGAGCTTGGCAGTGCCTGGGCCCACTGGCCTTGATGCTGCAAAGGCTGCGTGGTTGGGGAGGGTGTTTTGGGCATCCCGTGGCAGGTCTACAGCAACATCACACCACAGCACTCACTCCTGCAAATCCTCAGGTGGACCACAGCTCCAAGGGCAGCTGCAGCTTTGTGCTGTGGGCAGCTTTGGCCAGCACTGTCACCCTGTGGGCATCGATGATGGGGAGGTGGTGGAAGCCCCATCCCAGAGGAGGGGAGGGGCTGTGAGTGCCCCACAGTACACATGGTGACATCCAGGAGGAAATTTAAAAAATCACTCCCAGGGGCTGTTTTTCAAAGGCATTTTGTCCTCCTTTGGTGGTGCTGCAGTGCTGAAACAAGAACTGAGCTTCTCCCAAAACCTGACCCTGAGCACGTCACACCCTGGGCTGGGGGAGGGCAGGTCCTGGGGTGGGACAGAGACCCTCTGGGTACCCACCTGAGAGGCAGCAGCAGCCCCTGGCCCATCAGAGCCCACCAACAGGCACTGCCAGGCTGAGGTTGAGGAAGCCCCCAAAGTGGAAGGGGGGCAGGAGGGGGGCACAGGTGGTGGCAGAGGACAGGCAGGCAAGGGGGTTGGCCCCACATGCCCCAGCATCCTGCTCACTGCTGAAGTAGACACTGTCAGGGGAATCCACTGAGGGGTCCTCGTTGAAGTAGTTGTAGGGCCTCAGGAAAAAGCCAACACCGTTCCCCACGGTCACTGTGTTGGGGATGTCTTCAGCATGAGGGACGTGCAGGAACCCCACAGTGATCCAGGCAACCAAGTCCTGGGAGAAGAGGAATGGGGCATCTGTCAGGCTGAGCTCTGCCAGCCCAGCAGCATCTCAGTCTGCCTCTGGGACAGGTGCAGTGCAACACCTCCTCCCGCCCCCCAGCTCCTGTGGCTAGCTCAATTTCTTGAGGGGCTTCGGAGGAATATCTCAGGAAACAGGGTAAAAGACTCCAAAAGAGGCTCTCACCCCCTGAGATCAGCCCAAGGCTTTATTCTTGAAGGGTTCCAGGGGAGAAAGAGAAAGAACAAGGAAGAACCAGGACTTTATCTGGTCTCTGCTCAGGACAGATAGCTGGACCCAAGCCAATAGGGTCAAGATAGGAAGGAAGGGTCAAACTGCATGGTTACAGGCTTCAGGAGGTTCTGGGGAAAAAAAAACCCCATTCCCCTGAAGAATACAACAGTGCAGCTTCTCTCCAGGGCAGGAGCCAGCATGGCCCCCACAAAGTTCAGCTTCTCTCCACCCCAGGGACCCCAGCTCACCTCGTTGGTGATGGTCTCGTTGTTGATGAAGTCAGCAAAGGCGACAGTGGGCGTCCAGGGGTCATTCTGGTTGTAGATGCTGGTGCTGGTGGGCTCCTCCTCCTTCCGCCGGGTGACGGCCAGCTGGTACCTGCCAGCACAGGGACCAGAGGGGCTCGTCCCTGCCAGCACAGGGACCAGAGGGGCTCGTCCCTGGCAGCACAGGGATCAGAGGGGTTTGTCCCTGCCAGCACAGGGCAGGGCCACCACGGCATTGCCAGCTGGGGTGCACTGGCAAACTGGGGCTGGATGCATCCCTGGTCTGCCCTGGGGTGGGGAGGGAAAGGGCTGGGAGGGCAGTAATGGGCAGCAGCCCCAGCATCTTTGAGCTTTGTGGGGGATCCCTTGCTGCCTGTGGCTTTTCCAGCGTGGCTGGGAAGCAGGAATGGATCCAGGTGCAAACGCTGCCACTCAATGCCCAATGCACTCCCTTAAGCCACAGCTGCTTCTCCCCCACACAGACTTCCCCAGCACGAGCTCCAGCAGCTCACCCTGGAAGTGAGACTGATCTGTGCTTATCCCAAGCATTTTCCAGAAGGCATTCTGTCCTCATGGGAAGATACCACAACCTGGGCATGCCACTGCTTCCCTTAGGAATTTGTTCTGCAGCCTACTCCCCCTCAGAGGGAAAAACACAAGGGACTGCTCTAAATCAGTCTGACATGGGGTCAGATTCCTGCCTGTGAACTACCATAAGCAGATGTTATTGAGCAACATCCCAAGGAGATTTCAGAGCCAAAAGCTATGCCTGTTTGCTGTTTAACCCTTCCCTGAAGCCTGGTGCAGGCCTGCCTGGTGGGTGACAGCCCTCCTCCACCAGGAGCAGAAGCAGCTGAGGCTCCACAGCCCCGGCACCCACCTGCCCCAGCTGATGGAGCGTTCCATGGAGCTGCTGGTGGGCAGGTGCTTCCCAGCAAAGCTGATGATCTGGATCCGGTAGCTGCGTGGGTGCTCCCACCTGTTGGGATTGGGGCTGACGAAGGAGAGGTAGCGGGGCATGGGGGCATTGAGTGGGAATGCTGCCTCCTCCTCCTTCTCCAGCCTTTCCCTGCGGAGGTACGGCCGCTCAATGGTGTTCTGTGTGCTCCAGGGATCTTTCACGAACTCGTACTCCATGTCCTGGGTCTCCAGGGAGTTCAGCTGCCCTGTGAAGCAGAAGAGAAAACCCTCTCAAGCTCTTCACCCCAGGCAGAGCCCCAGGCCACAGCAAACCACAGCCTTGCACAAAGCTGGCCAGACCTACCGCCAACATCCAGGTCCACCTTGTAGTGGATGTGGTGGAGGTGCATCGTCCCCAGCGTGTGGGGCCCAACCTTGTTGCCATAGTCAGTGCCTCGTCCGTGGAAGAAGGAGGAGCTGATGTAGCCAGTGGCATGCACCCGGACCTCCACAGCCCCGCTGCCGTGGAACATGAAGTCCCAGATGTAGTCATAGTTAATGAGCGTGGAGATGGCCCGAATGACCAGCGTGTTTCTCCGCAGCCCGCCGTAGTACAAGGACTGTGAGTCGGAGAAGTGGCGCCTCAGAGGGAGGGCAGAGTCGTGCTCAAAGATGCAGAGTGACCTTCGGTTGGTCTTGGGAGTATCTGACTCCACCAGGTAGTGCCTGTCCACGTAGGTGGCAGTGTAGGGGCAGTCCAGGCCCTGGACCAGCTCGTAGGCAAACCTGCCGATGCCAAAGCTGCCGTCCAGGTAGCGGGTGGACATCCCCCAGGGCAGTTGGAGCCGTACAGGGCTAAGGCTTCCTGGAGACTCAGCTCGTAGACGATCCTCTCCCCACGGAACCTGATGTCAAAGAGGCGCGGGCCGGTGTTGGGGTTCATGCCGAAGGTGATGCTCCAGCCCTGGAAGGTGATGTGGTTGTCCCTGACGCTGTAGCGGGGACCCTGGGGCTCAAACTGCAGTGGGCCCGGGGAGCCAGGTGGTCGCCGGGGCTCCATTGAGCCCAGCACAGCATCACCCTGGGGCTGCTTGAGCCTGACCACCTCCAGCCCACCAGCCACAAACTCCCGTTCCAGATCCCCCGTGCTGGCAAAGTACCGGCCGTTGTAGAAGACTTTGCGCAGCTGCCACCGGGAGACCTGGAGGTCCCCGTGGTCCACCAGCACCTCCAGCCCCACTGGAGACAGGTAGTACCCAGTGCCAGCCACGTTGTGGAAAAGGACAAACCAGGTCACGCGGTCACCGGACTTGAAGCCCCGTGGGGCTGTGGTGAGGGTGACCAGATTGGTCCCGTCGGACTCACAGCAGGCAGCGAGGAAGCGTGGTGCCTTTCTCAGCTCCCTCTGAACCAGGGCGTTGATGTCCATGTACTCCCTGCCAGTGACGGGCCTGCGGTGGTAGGGCACCTTCCCCCCGTACTTGTGCACCGTCACGTCTCGGTGGTACGCGGGCATCGGCAGCGGCCCCACCACGTACTCGGTGATGTTGGGCTCTGGCTGCTTCCCAAAGTACAGCACGGCCAGAGCCTCTCGGGGGGGACGAGCCCCCGCCCCGTCCAGGAACCGCAGCACCTCTGCCTTGGCGGGCACCTGCAGATCCACCCAGGCGATGCAGTTGTCCGAGGGTTTGGCACGCGACGCCTCAACCAGCGGCACCCCGAGTTGTGCCCGCAGGTACCGCACCACTTGGGACATCTCCTCTGCTGTCAGGTCAGCAAAGACCAGGCTCTGGCTGTCCTCGATGTCCTCCTGCTCCGGGGGCAGGTGCTGGCAGCTCCTGGGGCTCCTTTCTCTGGTCAGCAACACGCAGACCAAAGCGAGTATTGTGGCCAACGCCAGACCGAGGAGGATGAGCACGGTTTTCAGGCTCATGCCTGCTGGGGCACTGAGCGCTCCCGCTGTCTGCAGGACACGTTTCCAGCTGCAGAATCCTCCCAGCGACTCACCAGAACAAGGGGCTGGGTTGGCTTGGGTTTATTTTCCTCCCCTGTTTCCTCAGCAGGGAGGAAGAAACTCGCCCGGAGGATCTCGCAGGGAGAGTGCAAGGGGACGTTCTCACACATCGCCAGGATTGGCTGGGAACCATAAAAGGCAACTTTGCTCTGCTTCCCTAGAGGGTCATAATTTTAAGTAAACTCAGTGTTTGTACATCTGTCCTTCCCCTCTGGTCCCAGATCCTACACTGCAGAGCTTGGAGAGGATGGATCCAGTCATTTAGGGGAAATAAGCACATCTCCCCTCTCCTCCTTCTCTTAACCCCACAGATGCTGGACAGGCAGCAGTGGCTGTAGAGATAAACCCTCCCTGTGCAGAGCAGTGCTAAACACAGCACCACTGCCCCATCCTGACACAGCCCAGCCACCACCAAGCTGCACTGCCTGCTGCTGCCAACATCCCCATGGTCCTGCAGCCAGGAGGGAGGGGACAGCTCTTTGTCACCTTGCAAAGGTGCCCACTGATCCTGAGTTGCATCCTAGCATAGATGGGGCTGCGAGGAGGGGAACAGGGGCACCAGAGCCCAACCAGCATCCTGGCAAACAGGCACTGGCCATGCTGCATCACCAGCAGCCATGAGACCCCTTCCTGCAAGGTCCTGTCCAGATCCCTCCCTTGTGCCCAGCACTGAGGGCCTGAGAGCCACAAACCCACCCAGTCCTGGCCATGACTCAGCCTTCCCCCCAACAGCCACAGGGCTGGGTGCCAGTGCCCACCTCAGCCCATGCCCCTGAGCCCTGGGGCACACCCCAGCTTGTGCCTCCTGCCCTCCAGCTGGACATCCCCATGCCCTGATGAGCAGCCAGAGCCACAATGCTGGGCTGGTTTGTGGGCACAGGAAACGTGGTAGAGACCAGCATCACCCCCCAGGAGATGCTGCTGTAAGTTGTAAGAACGAGACACTTGAGAGCATTGGACCAGCACCATTTTCATTATTTTAAACCTGAGGTATGCACTACACAGCACTTGCTTCTACAGCAGAGGAACAGCATTTTCTCCTCACTTTCCTCTGGCGACAGACTCAAATTCAGGAGTTAACAGATAACTTAGACTTCCATCTCACATCGTGCTAGGAAAATCATGCTTCCCTTTTCAAGAGCACTATTTCAAAAGCAATGATAAAATGTGAAGTCACTGGACAACTGAAAATTGAGACAACTTCACTAAAAAGCTGAAAATCAGAGACAGAACAGTCAGCCTGGTGTCTCTGACTACGTCTCACACCACCCTGTAGCACTAAAGCCTGCTCATATTTCGAAAACCATCAAAGGTGAATGGGGGGAAGTTTGGCAAACAAGAGGCAGCTTTGGGCAGGCAGGCAAGAGGGTTGATTTCACATGCTGTAAAGTCCTGCTCACTGGTGAAGAACACTCCATCGTGGGAGTATATGGAGGGGTCCAGGTCATAGTAGTTGTAGGGTCTCAGGAGAAAACCAACCGAGTTTCCCACGGTCACAGTGTTGGGAATATCCTCAGAGTGTGGAATGTGAAGGAAGCCAGCAGTTATCCAGGCAACCAGGTCCTAGGCAGGGAAGAGCCACAAGCCCAGGGTTACTTCAGGAACTGCAGCAGCAGCGACCAAAATACACATGGGGAGGTGGGGAGTGGGAGAAGAGAAGGAGGGGGACTCCAATGGGCACCAGCCAGCTGCATTCCCACCAAACTCCCCTCTCCTGGGGAAGAACTCCTCCCTTCCCCAAAAGACCTGCCATAGCCATGGCTGCAGATACCCACCCAGCCCTTGCCTTGACCTCCATGGCCTCACTCTGGCCTCACAGAGATTTTTATGACATTTTGCCAGCTTTTCTCCACAGGGAGAAACAACCTTCTGCTCTGCACACACTCTCTGTGTTCTCTGACCAAAGCACCGAGCAGACACACAGAGAAGGGGATGCTCAAACCCACATTCCTCTTTCTTCTGGGCTGCTGCTCTCACAGCTGGGCCCATTGTCCCGGGGGCAGTGCTGGAGTCTCTCTGCTCCTTGGGGCTCCTGTTGAGCCTGGGGCTGGGTTACATTCCATCCCAGGGGCCCCAGCTCACCTCGTTGGTGATGGTCTCGTTGTTGATGAAGTCAGCAAAGGCGACAGTGGGCGTCCAGGGATCATTCTGGTTGTAGATGCTGGTGCTGGTGGGCTCCTCCTCCTTCCGCCGGGTGACGGCCAGCTGGTACCTGAGGACAAGAAAAGAACAGCCCCCTGAGGCAGGGCAGAGCTAAATCAACTCCTGAAAGCCTGCAGAGCACAGGCCTGCTCCACTGGAGCAACGCCAGGAGAGTGCTTCCCTGTGCCTCCCATCAAGGGACATCCAGCAATGCCTTCCCAGCTGGCAGGGCTGGGGGGGGGTCTCTGAGAACCTGCCACGCCAGCTAGAACAGCCTGACCTTGCCCAGCTGATGGCCCTCTCCATGGAACTGGCTTCAGGGATGTGGTCCCCTGCAAAACTGGTGATCTGGATCCTGTAACCACGCTGGTGGCCCCACTTGTTCTTGCTGTTGGCTGCGAAGTAGGTGTATCTGGGCATCTTGGACTGGAGTCGGAAGGCAGCCTGGTCTTCTGTGTCCAGGACTTTCTTGGTGAGTCGTGGCCGCTCTATCTGCTGCTCTGGGCTCCAGGGAGCCCGTGTCATCTCAAATGCCATGTCATGGGCCACGAGGGAGTTTTTCACCCCTGCAAAGCCAAAACAAAATCACTGAGGACATCCCCCACCATCCCCTGTTCCCCAAGGACCTCACAGTGCCTGCTCTCCCTGTTCTCCCTCCCTGCACCCTGGGCTCTGAGCACCAACCCTGTCCAGGAGCAGCTGCTGCTCTCAGCTCCACATGCCATGGCAGCACCCCACGTGTCGATCTGTGGCTGGACACTTGCCCAAGCCAGGCAACACCACTGCAGCAGACACTATGAGAGACAAGAGGGGAGAAGGGATGGGCCTCACCCCAGGGCAGAAGAACAGGTTTGCCTCCCATACAAGCACAGGCTAATTAACCAACCAGAGCACCAGCTTTGTTACTGCTCATACTGCACAGTAGAGGCACCTGGAGCAGCCCAGGTGCTGCACACATTTGCACATCACAGGCAAGAGCAGTGCTGTGCTGTTCTCAGGCCTTGCAACAAGGAAGAGACGTGGGAAAATAAGCACATCTCCCTTCTCCTCCTTCTCTCAGCAAGGAAGAGCCATGGGCCCAAGGTTTGGAGCAAAAGGAGTGCATGGGAGCAAATCCATCTGGGGACAAGGTGGCAAAAGGCTGCTGAGAGCATTCGATGACCAGTGCCTGTGCAGGTCTGGCAGAGGGCTTATTGCTCAGCACCTCCTGCAAATCCCACCAGGAAGCCCCTCTGTGTTCCACTCCTTTAACACGTGAGTTCTCAGCTTTCATAAAAGCCATTTCAGAGCTGAACCCGTGGCCATCAATGATGGATTGAGCCCCAGAGAAGAGAATCCTTCCACAGCCGGGCTCGTTTCCTTTCATTTTCTCACATGAACAAAACATTTAAGCTCACACCTTCCCAGGCAGTATTAACAGTGACAGCTTGATTTTATCTGCCTTCTTCCTGTTCCTGCATTTTGCCACCCCCAACTGCAAGCACATCACCCTGCTCAACAAGTGAAAAGGAAAACCCGTATAACCACCAAAAAAGCAAAGATTTTTGAGTCTAACAGTATTTGGAGAGTACAATTTAAAAAGGAGGGACAAGATCCAGACCTACCTCCTACGTCCAAATCCACCTTATAGTTGAAAAATTGGGTGTGTATGGTACCCAGGGTGTGCTCCCAAAGCCTATTGCCATATCTCAGCCCATCGCCGTGAAGAAAGGACGAGCTCGGGTACCCCGTGGCCTGCACCTTGCCCTCAATGGCCCCGTTCTGGTAGAAGATGAAGTCCCACACGTAGTCATAGTTGCCCACGGTGGCAATGGAGCGAATGACCAGGGCAGAGTTGACCAGCCCCCCATAGTAGAGCGACTGCAAGTTGGAGTAGTGGCGCCTCAGAGGGGAGCCCAGGTTGTGCTCAAAGATGCAGAGGGAAGCCTTCCTCTTGCTGGGCCTCAGGCTGTCCGACAGAGAGGGTGTGTCCACGTAGGTGGCCAGGTAGGGGCAGTCGACCCCAGGCACCAGGGGGGAGGTGTAGCGGCCCAGGCCAAAGCTGCCGTCCATGTAGCGCGTGGACATCCCTCCCGGGCAGTTGGAGCCGTACACGGACAGCGCCTCCTGCACGCTGATTTCATAGGCAACCCTCTCCCCCTGGTGTCGGATGTCAAACAGCCGCAGGCCCCTGCTCACGCTCAGCCCGAAGGAGAAGCTCCAGCCCTGGAAGAGCACCTGGTTCTTCCTGACGCTGTAGCGGGTGCCCTGCGGCTCAAACTGCACCGGGAACAGCGCAGCCCGAGGCGCCCGTGGCTTCATGGACGAGAAGTCCCCATCCCACGGTGCCTTCCTCACCTTCTGCACGCTGATCCCACCCTGCAGGTAGGCACTCTCCAGCTGAGCCATGTCCCTGTAGTACTGCCCGTTGTAGAAGACCCTGCTCACCGCCCACTGCGAGATCTCCAGGCTGCTGTGATCCACCAGCACCTCCAGCCCCACGGGGTGCACAAAGAACCCGCTCACGTTCTGAAACACCACAAACCAGCTCACCCGATCTCCAGACTGGAACCCACGGGGAGCCGCTGCCACGACGGCAAGGTTGGCCCCATCGTACTCCATGACTTGTTCCATGAAAACTGGAGCTGTGGGGAACACTTGGCTCTTCAGAAACCCTCCAATCTGCTTGTACTCCACAGCCAGCGTGGGCCTGCGGTGGTAGGGCACCTTCCCCCCGTACTTGTGCACCGTCACGTCTCGGTGGTACGCGGGCGTCGGCAGCGGCCCCACCACGTACTCGGTGATGTTGGGCTCTGGCTGCTTCCCAAAGTACAGCACGGCCAGAGCCTCTCGGGGGGGACGAGCCCCTGCTTCGTCCAGGAACCGCAGCACCTCTGCCTTGGCGGGCACCTGCAGATCCACCCAGGCGATGCAGTTGTCCGAGGGTTTGGCACGCGACGCCTCAACCAGCGGCACCCCGAGCTGTGCCCGCAGGTACCGCACCACTTGGGACATCTCCTCTGCTGTCAGGTCAGCAAAGACCAGGCTCTGGCTCGTGGATCCTGTCTTCTGCACGACGCTGGGCTGGGAGTCGCAGCCGGGCGATGGCCCAGCCCTTCTCAGCAGCATGCAGGAGAGAACGAAGATGATCACTGCAGCCCCCACCAGGAGAATGTAGGGGAGTCTGGGGTTCATGGCTCCGAGAGCAGTGACAGCACGGGCAGTCTGGCTGAAGAATCCAGAGCACAGCCCTCACCTGCAGACCAGGCTCTTGATTCATTTGCAACTGTGGGTGTAACGGCAATGCTCAGGAGGTGGGGAGGGAACTTGTGGCTCCTGTGGGGTTCTCAGAGGAGATCACAGGTGCCAGCCAGTTTGGCTTGTTTTCTCCCCACCCCAGATGTACTACAGGAGCCAGTCAGGGAGCCAGTGCCTGCTTCACTCACCAAGCTACTGACGTGTTTCTCTGCTGCAGGGTGACACCACAAAGAGCCCCAGGCTCATCTGTCCCGGGGGTCTTTGTTCCTTTCAGGGTCTCCCAGGATGCTCCATCTCTGTCTCCCGTGGGATCGTGGTGATGCCACAGGGGAAGGCTCAGCCAGCCTGGTCTGTCTGCACCCAATGTCCCTGGTCCCACTGCCCTGAGGGGCCAGTCAGTGCTGGCACAGCCCGAGACCTGCTGGCTCCCAGCACCTCCACATGCCAGTTCTTCCTGCCACCATTCTCTGTTGCCTTCAAATCCTTCCCAGCCCTGAAGGAAGGGACCTGGCAGCTCCAGCCTGGCTTCAGCTGTGGGCAGAGCAGAGAGGCAGCTCCCTGGTGAGAAAAGGCAGCACTTGCTGAACAATTCCTGTCCCATTCCAGCAGAGGTGATCTTTGCACAAGAGCTGCCCTGGACAGAAATGGTCAGAGGACAGAGGCAGCTGCTCCTGCATGGCCATCAGCTCCTGCAAGGCTCCCCTGTGGCCCCACGCAAGGCAGCGACACACACTCACAGCAAGGATGGGGTTTTGGAGACCAGGGCCCACCAAACTCCCTCCTGTTGGAGAGAGCCTGAGGCACAGGCAGGAGGGGCCAGAACCACCACAGCACTGGTGCAATTCACCCCATCTGCATTGGTGTTGATGTTTTAGGAATGAGGTTTCCCTTCTCACTTCCAACGAGGCAATAATTGCCCTTTTTTCCCTGCAAGCCCCACACCAGCCTCAGAGCAGGATTCAAGAACCTGTGTGGGCAATGACCCACCTCAGCTGAGACACAGCTGTGCCCCCCAGTGCTGGAAGGTGGAGCTCATGTGGGAACTGCTCAAGCTCCCTGCAGGGCCCTGAGCCCTCTTGCCTGGAACACGGCTCCCCTCTCACCACAGGGAGCAAGCCTGAGATTTACACAACTCTGCCCAAGAGCATTTCACAGCAGCCACAGCTCAGGCTCTGCAAACAGAGAGGGGCACTGAGGGGCACTGAGGTCACAGAAAAGGACCTTGCCCCCACACAGGAACTTTGTTTTAGCAGATTCTCGAGCCTTGCTTCCAGAAAGGAACCAGTACCAGCCCCAATTTTGACCATAACAACAGTGGCAGCACCACTCAAGGCCACACAAACCCCTGCATCACAGGGGGTCACGTGCTAGGACCAAATGCTTGCTCTGGGCTGAGCTGCAGCTTGACCAACACAGCTCTGAGATTACTTTCCACAATCCTTTCCCAGGATCCCTGGGGCTGCATTTCTCTTTGGGCTGGTTCAGACGTAGCCACTGCCCACCAGTGACCTCTTTGGTCCTGTGCAGATGTAAAACATTTTCCCTCTGCCTGTTACAGAAGTGGATTTCAATGACAGGCCCCAGGGGTGTCCCCATTGTCCCCGGGCTGCAGGTGCTGCAGTCGCCTTCTGGGGGGCTCAAAGGTGCCCCTGAGGCTGAGCATCCCTGCACTTCCAGGGTGGCTGCCAGCACTTCACTGTGAGCCAGGGGCTGCTCCTGGGCTCAAATAACCCTGAGCACACATCCCCTGCCAGGCTGTGACTGCACATCAGAGCAGGGGAACTTGCTGGGTCGCTGTGGTGGCTCCACAACATGGGCTGCCAATGTTTGAGTGTTTCCTCAAGAGAAGAAGGAGAGAGAGCTCAGCCCCACAGAGCACCAGGGCAGCTGCCCTGCTTTACATGGGACAGTGAGAGACTGAGAGGATTTTCCCAAGGGAGAAGGAGTTCCAGGACCAGCAGCAGGCGCTGCAGAAGCAGGGTCACACTGTCTGTGCTCAGACAGGGCCAACTCCCTGTCTGCCCGCCCGTGCCTATGGCAACACACACCGCGCCAGACGTGAGGCCTCAAGGAAACACAAACATTTTTCAGCTGCTACCTTTCATACTTTCCCTGAGCTGAACACAGAGCTCCCAGAAATTCCCACTGCTTTCCACTCAGTGACTTTGACAGACTGTTTCATACAGTGAAAAATAATGTTGCAATGAAAGAAGAGGTTAGGAGAAGAAAGAAGCCGAGTTCTGGAGTCAGTTATCAGGGACTGCATGGACAAGGAGGCAAACCTCAAAGCTCTGGGGTTTATCAGCACAGTGTCAGGCATTAAAAGAAGATCCAGACCTACCTCCTACATCCAAGTCCACCTTGTAGTTGACAAAGTGGGTGTGTATGGTGCCCAGGGTGTGCTCCCAAAGCCTATTGCCGTATCTCAGCCCATCACCGTGAAGAAAGGACGAGCTCGGGTACCCTGTGGCCTGCACCTTGCCCTCAATGGCCCCGTTCTGGTAGAAGATGAAGTCCCACACGTAGTCATAGTTGCCCACGGTGGCAATGGAGCGAATGACCAGGGCAGAGTTGACCAGCCCCCCATAGTAGAGCGACTGCAAGTTGGAGTAGTGGCGCCTCAGAGGGGAGCCCAGGTTGTGCTCAAAGATGCAGAGGGAAGCCTTCCTCTTGCTGGGCCTCAGGCTGTCCGACAGAGAGGGTGTGTCCACGTAGGTGGCCAGGTAGGGGCAGTCGACCCCAGGCACCAGGGGGGAGGTGTAGCGGCCCAGGCCAAAGCTGCCGTCCATGTAGCGCGTGGACATCCCTCCCGGGCAGTTGGAGCCGTACACGGACAGCGCCTCCTGCACGCTGATTTCATAGGCAACCCTCTCCCCCTGGTGTCGGATGTCAAACAGCCGCAGGCCCCTGCTCACGCTCAGCCCGAAGGAGAAGCTCCAGCCCTGGAAGAGCACCTGGTTCTTCCTGACGCTGTAGCGGGCACCCTGCGGCTCAAACTGCACCGGGAACAGCGCAGCCCGAGGCGCCCGTGGCTTCATGGACGAGAAGTCCCCATCCCACGGTGCCTTCCTCACCTTCTGCACGCTGATCCCACCCTGCAGGTAGGCACTCTCCAGCTGAGCCATGTCCCTGTAGTACTGCCCGTTGTAGAAGACCCTGCTCACCGCCCACTGCGAGATCTCCAGGCTGCTGTGGTCCACCAGCACCTCCAGCCCCACGGGGTGCACAAAGAACCCGCTCACGTTCTGAAACACCACAAACCAGCTCACTCGATCTCCAGACTGGAACCCACGGGGAGCCGCTGCCACGACGGCAAGGTTGGCCCCATCGTACTCCATGACTTGTTCCATGAAAACTGGAGCTGTGGGGAACACTTGGCTCTTCAGAAACCCTCCAATCTGCTTGTACTCCACAGCCAGCGTGGGCCTGCGGTGGTAGGGCACCTTCCCCCCGTACTTGTGCACCGTCACGTCTCGGTGGTACGCGGGCATTGGCAGCGGCCCCACCACGTACTCGGTGATGTTGGGCTCTGGCTGCTTCCCAAAGTACAGCACGGCCAGAGCCTCTCGGGGGGGACGAGCCCCCGCCCCGTCCAGGAACCGCAGCACCTCTGCCTTGGCGGGCACCTGCAGATCCACCCAGGCGATGCAGTTGTCCGAGGGTTTGGCACGCGACGCCTCAACCAGCGGCACCCCGAGCTGTGCCCGCAGGTACCGCACCACTTGGGACATCTCCTCTGCTGTCAGGTCAGCAAAGACCAGGCTCTGGCTGTCCTCGACGTCCTCCTGCTCCGGGGGTGGGTGCTGGCAGCTCCTGGGGCTCCTTTCTCTGGTCAGCAACACGCAGACCAAAGCGAGTATTGTGGCCAACGCCAGACCGAGGAGGATGAGCACGGTTTTCAGGTTCATGACTGCGGCTGGTCCAGCAGCATTCAGAGGCTTTCAGAGGAAACTTTCCAGCTCCTGCCTCTGTCACTGTATGCTGCACTGGATGGATTAGCACGGAAAGTACAAAAGACTGGGAGAGGCTAGGGGAGGAGATCTGAAACCCTCGATGACCAGAAAGGGCAGATCTCCTCTCAGCTGCAGCCTCTTCTGTCCTCCTTCATGGCAGTGCCCTGAAAGAACTTGTGGAGATGTAGGGTCAGTGACTCAGACAAGCTTCACATAATTCCGTTACTTTTTCAGTCCAGCCTGGCTTCCTGAGGCTGCCTGTAAAAACGGAGATCCTGCAGCCAGCCTGAGGTGGCTGTGACCACTGCGAGGCTCTGACAAGCTGGGAATTGTTGCCACACTGTACAATTTCACCTCTTTACAACTCACCGATTTTCCTTGTTTATCAGGCTGCTTCCTTGTAAACATTCTTCCTGGCAGCACCATCCCAAGCTTGGAGTTACTTTTTATTTAATTTTTTTTCTGTCTTCCACATGGAAGCCTTTGCTGAGAACACATCCTTCTGTGTAGCAGTAGAAAAACCTTGGCAGGCGTGGAGTTGTAGTTCAGGATGAGAATCAGGCCCCAACACGCTGTGAACAGCCAGCTCTTAGTTTGCACCTCAGAACGGCTCTGAGCCAATTAATCCCCAGCATTGCACTATCACAGGATCATCCAGCCCTTGTCTCTGCCTCCAACTCACAGATAAACTGAGGTGCATCTTCCAAGAGGTTCCCTCAAGGACAGAACCTTGAACTTGCACCAGGCAGCAGCCGAGGGCAGTGGCCGCTGTCAGTGCTGCCAAGCCCCAGTGCCCAGCCACAGCTGCCCTCTGCCACCCCAAGGACAGTCCCTGTTCACTGGCACTGGCAGAACAAGGCAGGCAGCAGGACTTGGTGCTCCATCCTGCCACGCAGCAGATGTTCGGGGTGGACCAGACGCACCGCCTTGGCCGCAGTCCCGGGGCTGGTGCTGAGTAGGACAAGGCATCCAAGAGAACCACGGCTGGAGATTCAACCCAGTATTTCCACTCCTGCTGCCAGCCTCACCTCACCTCACCCTCGTCCTCTCCTCCTCCTTGCGTCAGTTTCCTGATGGGAGGCAGCACCCACCATCCCTGGTTCTCCCTCTGCGGCAGATCCAGCCTGGGGCTCAGCCCCTCTGTGCTCCTCTGGCCCTGCTCAGACACCACACTGGGAGGGAGAAGGCCACGTTGCTGTGGGACACACTCCATTATCCTCACCACCACTGGCAGCCTGAGCCTTCCTCAGGGCAGGCTGCAGCTGTGAGGCCAGGGACACACTCATCCTCTCTGTGCCAGCACACACAGGGCTCTGCCTCGCCAGCCACCATGCCAGGAGAGCCTCAGAGCCACAGTGCTTGCTTCATGTAGTCACAGTGCCAGCAAAGGGCTCACTGCAGCATGGACACAGCAATGGGCAGGGACAGGAGAGAAAAGAAGAGCTGTGGCTGCACAGGACAGCAGCCACAGGTGACAGAAGTACCTGCTCTCATTGGCTCGCAGCAGCAGAATGAAATGCCTCTGAGTAACCCCAAAAAGGCAAAGCAGAGCTGATTTCCAAGTCAGTCTTTCAACCCATGAAGTCAGTGAGGCTTCAAGGATTACCTGGGGTTAGGCTTGGAAGAAGAATTCCCTTTTGGCTTCAGCCTGGAACATGGTGCCCATTTCACTTGGAGGGCAGAGCAGCAGCACTGCTGTCCTGGTCCAGGTTTGGAGCACAGAGCAGCAGCACTGCTGTCCTGGTCCAGGTTTGGAGCACAGAGCAGCAGCACTGCTGTCCTGGTCCAGGTTTGGAGCACAGAGCAGCAGCACTGCTGTCCTGGTCCAGGTTTGGAGCACAGAGCAGCAGCACTGCTGTCCTGGTCCAGGTTTGGAGCACAGAGCAGCAGCACTGCTGTCCTGGTCCAGGTTTGGAGCACAGAGCAGCAGCACTGCTGTCCTGGTCCAGGTCTGGAGCACAGAGCAGCAGCACTGCTGTCCTGGTCCAGTTTGGAGCACAGCCAGGACATGCCTGCTGCCTCCCAGGAATGGGACAAGTGTTCTGCTGCCACACACACCAGCACAGCCAAGGTGAGACTGCGGTGGAACCTCCACAAAGCTCACGTGGACCTTTCCTTCAAGAAGCACACAAAGAGCAGATTGTTCAGATTTGACTTTGCCTCTTGGGTTTGCATCTCCAGCTCCTCAAAGCCACGGGGCACAGGCTGCAATTACAGAAGGGCCCTTTCCAAGCAGCACAGCAGTAGTTTAAGAAAACTCCACAGGCCTTCCTGCCCCACAAATCACAACTCAACCCTGCAGCTGGGCTGAAAGAGCTCCAAAAATAGAGTGTGGGAACACTCACGGTTCTCTGCATGTTGGGGGCTTGGAAAGAAAGAGAAACCCTAATCTATACTGACATCCCCATGACAAACCAACCACAGCACAAACCCCAGGGCTGCTGGACAAGGATGGCAGCTTTCTGCACTGCCTCTGCCCCACTGCAGAGCCTGTGCCATGGAGGCCTTGTCTGATACCAGGTTTTTTTGTGCTGTCTCTTTCTGCTGTACTTTTCCAACTCTGGTTTAGAGCTGTTTCAGAATAAACAAAACTGCCCCAAATCCACCTTCATCTTGCAGCAGGAATTTCAGGAAGCAGAGTAATTAACAAAGTCTGCAGAGCCAGAACCTGTGTCAATAGCTGCCTGATGAAAAGCAATGAGGGATCTTTGGGGGCCAAACACATCATGGAATTGCTCGTGGACCCTCTCCAAAAGGAGCCTGCAGCAGCTTAAAGCTAACCTAGAATTACAGAAATTGCACGTCTCTGTAACAGCAGAGTAACTTGTTTATGGCCTGCTCAGTGCACGTCCTGCTTCCCACACACCAGCCCCCAGTGTGATCAGCCCATCACTGACCCACATCCCACATGGAGAACTCACATCCCACCCACGTTTTATTTTTGGCTCCGTTTTAGGCACTGCCCACCTTGTATTTGCTAAATTGCCCACATTCCCCAAACAAAGCAAGGGAAATGGGAGTTTTTCAAGCACACAGAAAGGTAGAGGTGGCAAAAAATAGCATCTGAAATTTACTGAAACCCAACCAGAGGCAGACAGGTTTTGGCTTGGGGAAACTTGGAGACAGCAACTGCAAGAGCTGGGGAAAGGACAGAGCAGGAAATCCCCTGCCAACACCAGCAAGGCTTGAGCAAGCCCCAAACCAGAGCTCAGACTTTAGAAAGCTCCCACTCCCAATACCTCACCTCATGGGGTCAAGCTTATGCAAAGCACAACAATGGAACCTGCCTGACCCTTCCTCCATTCCAGCTGTGCTGCTGGCAGTTCCTGTGGCTGCACACAACTGCTGAGCCATTGTTCTCCTCCCCTGCACTTAAGCTGGGATGTCTCAAGGACTGGTGAAGCACAGCCCTGACTGCACTGGGATCACAAACAAACCCTCCCCTGCTCCCAGGGGTGGACCCTACTCCCTGCCAGCACCTGCCAAGACAATTGTCCTGGATGTTCCATCTTTCCCAGGAGTGCTGGCACTGGCTTCCTGGGAGTTCAGGTTTTTTGGCTGTGGTGAGAAGGAGCCCCTCATGCTGCACCACACCAAGTCCTGCCAGCAAGTCCTTCCTTTGGGCTCTGCTCCAGCTGCCTTGGCCCTGAGATCTGTTTGCAGCTCAATGCCCCATCCCTGCATGGGTCAGGCACCTGCAGGGCTTTCCCACACTGCAGCAACTTTCCTGCACAAGTGCTGCTCCTGTTCCTGGGCAGCCAGAGGTGCCTGCAGGTGTCTGCAGGAGCTGCTCCCAGGGCCAGTCAGACTCTGCTGAGCAGCACTGTGACCAGGACAGGCACAACCCCAAAGCAAGCCCTGGACCAGGGGCTGGCTCAGAGGGGCTGCAGCCCTGCAGCTGAGGGCAGGACACTCAGGAAAGCCTGGAGTGCCCCTCGAGAGGCCTCTGTGCCACAGCATGGATGGAAGGCAAGAACAGGATAATCCCCAGCAGGGCAGAGTTGCACCACGGCTGGGACAGCAGGGCAGCTGCCTCTCCTTGGGTACCACACGCAAGGAGCAGCCACAGAAACTGTGCCCCCCACAGAGACACCAGGTGCTGCATCCAGGACACCTGCCCAGAAGACACCTGCCTGGCAGAGAAACCCTGGAGCAACTGCAGGCTCAGGGAAACACCATACAACATCCTCACCTCTGTCTAAACTGGGACAGCCCAAGCCCCACACTGGGCTGAGATGGCACAGATCCCATCAAACCCAAGCCCGTGGGCAAAATCATGGCCAGTGTGAGGCATGCTGAAGGAACAGAAACAACCTACACAGCAGACTGGTTTATAACACAGTCAAAAAGAGGAATGAGGAGAATGAAGGGAAGGAGGAACTGAATGTAAGAAAGGCAGAACCAGAACTGGACACTAAAACATGGCCTAAGAGCCCAGCATCACACACAGGAGGGCTGCCTTGAAAGAATTCCAAGTACCTCATTTTAATTTCTTGACATGGTAAAAGTTTACATACGTTCAATCTCGCAGAGAAAGCTGAACAAATTCAAAAGGAATCAATACAAAGAAACACAAGGGGAAGTGCTGCTCCCAGACAGCAGCTCAACGCAGTTGGTTTGTTACTGAATATTTATTAGCGGGAAGACTAAGAGTTGACTTACTACAAACAACAACAGAAGAGTCTAGAGCAAGGGCCAGCAGCCCACCACACTCTGGGCAAATCCCTGGGAAACCAGCAAGAGACAACATGGCTCTTAGATGTGAAAGCAGAGGGAAGAAAAAAAAAAACCAAACTTAAAAAAAAAAAACAAAGTAAAAAAAATATATAAGGGAAGAAAGTTCATTCCATTTGTCACTGTTGTTACAATGAGATTAACACAACTCTTAAGGCTACTGCACAATAAGGATATACAGGTGTAACAGCGAGACCTGGGAAACAGCAAGGTTCCTGAAACAAATGATTTAACGTTCCCTGATTAGGGGACTTAAGTAGAAATACTATAAATAAGAAAATTTTGAAGCCTGCAGCGTTATGGGCCCACTTTGCCACACACACAAAAAAAAAAAAACTGACGCGATACAACCAGTCATTCCCAAAGGGGTTTGTAATGGACCACGAAATGTTCTGGCAGCTTGGGAGGAGTCACGAGGCACGGGAGTGTGCCCTTTGCAGGGGAAAGACTGCAAGGTCTGCAAGGTACCAGGTGGGTATCAGCCACCCTCACCGTCGAGCACCAGCTGTGGCAGCCAGCCTGCTCTGCCCAGGCACCAGGGAGCACTGCCAGGGACAGGGGGGACTCAGTCTGATCACATGCAGAGATATTTTAGGACTTTAGCATCAGATCTCCAGCCCATCCCTTCCCTCAGCCCAGGCAAAAGCAACCCATGCTGAAGGGGAAACTGGGGGGTTATGTGAAAGAACATTGGTTTTAGCCCAGAAAGTGGCTCTAGTCAAATGGCAGAAGCCACCTGAGCTCGTGACAGCCAGGACAGCACCAGCTCTAGTTCCAAGCATTTGCCTCATGCCCTGCACTGATCCAGACAGGACTGGTGAGGCAGAGACCTGTGGGGCAGGCTCTGCTGAGCCAGGAGAGAGCCAGAAAGGGAGTGCAGATGGCTCAGTGGCACCAGAGCACAGCTGCCAAGGGACAGGGTCCCTGGTCAGTGCAGAGCTGGTAGCACAGGGGCCTGGCCACAGCCAGCAGAGGGGAGAGAGCTTCCCTGCTGTGGCACTGCTGGGCCTGCCCTCATGCTGGGCTGTTTGTCCTGTTCCAGAGACCCCAGTGCAGCCACCAGACAAGAGATGGGACAGGACAAGGGCTTGGTCTATAATGTTCCCACTCAGGTAGGAAGCAAGGCATGAAGGAATGTCCCTGCCTGGCTGCAGCAGCCTCTGGGGCATCCAGTGCAGCATGGCCTCTACTACCAGTGACTAGAGGAAGAGGGAGAGCTCCTGAGACCTGAACAAAACCAATCACAAAACTAGGCAAGAATTTCTTTAGAGTTTAACTAAGAATGCAATACTATTTCCAGCCAGTTTCCCATCTCGATAGTCACGTAACAAACCAAGGCAATGACGGTCTTTAGTTGACTGAACAGTTCTCAAGTTCAAACGTTGACACTTAATAGAGGGTCTCAGCATTGCTGCTCCGAGGCCTCTTGATCTTCTCAATGTTTTTAAGGATCATATCATGCAAAGTGACCTGCAAAAAGGAAGAACAGGACTCAGACAGGAAGCCATCCAGCTTTCACCAGAAGCACTGGTTACCACAGCAGCACCACCCTCAACCCTTGTGTGCAACCACACACCTGCTTGAGGTAAGGGCTTCCTTCAGCCAGACCTTACATAAGCCAGTACCTGTACTACCAAAAACATTCCTTCAGAAGCCCCAGGATTGGCTTGTACTGTATGAAGAGCTTAGGATGAGATTCCCACAGAGGGGGCATGAATATTTAGCACTAGGGCCCTGTGAACACTGCTGGAAACATCTGCATCTCTAGGAGATGATGGAGAAGCAACAGCAGAGCTGCAGTGGGAAGCAGGCAGGCTTCCTGCCAGGAGTGGCCTTGCTCAGGGCGAAAGGAGCAGCAGCAGGATCACAAGGGCTCTCCACTGCTACAGGAGAATCCTGTGTGAGCTCTGTGTTTTCACTTACATATTGATTTCTCAGCTCAGAAATGATGAGGCGCAGACTAATGTACTCCTTCTCGTCGATCTCCGTCACGGTGCGGCGATAGTCCTCCTGCCAGGGGCAGACAGGGCTCAGCACGGCCTCCCTCCACAAAGGAACCCCCCACCTTCAGCTTGTGTGCCCTCAATCCTTGTATGATCCCCCCTCCTCTTCCCTCAGGAGCCTCAGCTCAGAAAGGACAGGGACAAAGCAGCTCAAAGAGTCCCAAAAAGCAGCAGCAGCACAAACGTGTAAATCTCCATGTCCCCACGACTTACCACATGAGGGTACTTGGCTATTTTGGAAACCAACTTTGCTCTTGTGATATAGTATCTGCCAAGGGAAAGAGATCAAAGCTCAGATAAACAGCACCAGGATTATGTTCAGGGCCATGCTGCCCTGTAACAACAGCTGAGGGACCTCTCCCAAACACATTCCTTTTCCAAAGAGATCCCAAAAAAGAAGTCTGTTCTTTCATGCCTACCTAGATATCTGGTCCAGGTAAGATGCTGCCTCACTCTCCACAGTCCGAAGTTCAGCAACTGTTTCCTCCTGCAGGGAAGACAAGGAAGACATTAGCTCCAGTAGGCTGCAGCTGGCCTTCAGGGCTCAGGAAGCACTGAAGCAGCACCACATCAAGCTCAGCTTTGGGTTTTAAAACCTAAGCTTAACCCCATGACTGCAGCTGCTGGACACCATGAACTGAAAGGTTCAGAGGAACCTCAGAGCTACAAGCCCCTGGACCACAGAGCAGTGCCTTACCTGAATAGAAACGCCAAAGTTGTTCCCATCCTCTATCCTAGGAATGAGAAGCTGCACCCACATTTTGACCTGCAGTGGAGAGATCACAACACTGACCAACGCCAACATCTGCACGAAGACTTCTCTCAGGAACGTCAGCAAAAGCCTCCCAGGACCCTGCCTTTGCCACACAGCTCATGATAAACTACTGCAGGGCCTTTAGGCACCTTTAGGCTCATGATAAACTACTGCAGGGCCTTTAGGCACCTATAACACTTCCAAGATCACTTCCCACATGGTTGGGATGCCATGCAAGCCAGCACAGGCCCAGCTTCCCAGGGGAAGCTCTCCTCACCATGCCATAGGAGCTCTTGGCAGGAGTCTGTGCCTGTGCAAAAGAAGGGCAAAGCAAAGCCTCCTGAGGCCTGATAACAAACATCCTTCTCCTTCCAGTGAACAACAGAGCTCCCCAAGGGTGTCACCTGCCTCCCAGCCCCTGTCAGACAGCACAGAGCCCAGCTTTTCCTCATCTACAGCACAGAGGGACCTGCTCCTTTCACGGCTCCGCCTCTCCAGGAGCAAAACCACCCCGCTGCCTCCCCTTAACCCCAGGCTGACACTCACTGTATTGCATTTCTCTATGAGCAGCCTGATTTCTGGTTTCACTTTCTCAATTATGTCCACCAGCTGCTGGTTGCTCTTCAGCATCCCGTTGGGCATGACAAACACTCTGGTACCTGTGGCAGAGACAAAGCCCCGGCGTCAGGAGCGGGGTGGGACCCAGGGGCCACCTGAGCCTCACCCATCTCCCACCAAGGCCAGGAAGGGGCTGAGCCAGGCTGTGGCCACCTGTAGGGAAGGGAAAACAGGGCATGGGATAACAGCAGTGAGCACAAGGGAAGGGAAAGAGAGAACACAGAGCAAGGATTGAGACTGGAAAGCTCGAGGATGCCGAGCACAAAGGGTTTTCCTGGTGTTTTGTCTCGGCTCAATCCAAAGCCTGGAATCTTCTTCCAGACAAAGAGAGGAACTGCACAGAGCCACCAGGAGATCAGCTGCCTCTGTCAGCAGGCCAAGATCCAGCCAAGTACTACTTATGTCTATCAGAGAAGTACTAATTATGCTTCTAAGAGCTGGAACCTGACTCCTCCACATCAAAACATCTGCAGGTCAGGCTCTGGTCTGTGTGAGCAGCAGCTGCTGTCAGGGCAGGGCAAGTGGAGCTCAGATGGTTTGCATCCCCAAGGCTCAGTGCAGCAGTTCAGGAGGCAGGCAGCAATACAAGGGACTCAGGGATGGATTCTTACCCTGAAAAGCCTCTTCATGGTCTTCCAGCTTCCTCTTTTTCACGTTTGGCTAAAATATACAAAATGTTTTACTCACAAACTGGTCGTAAGCTGCAGAAGTGTTGCAAAGTAAAAAAAAATGAAAACTTAGAGCCCTGCCACAATCTTGGTTTCTAAGCATTCTTCCTTAAAGCCCAGGAGGGAATGCAGAGCAGTGTTACCTCCAGCAGGCTTGAGAGATCAATCTCTAAAAGCCTCTGGGCCAAGGCCTGTTATTAAATAAGAACATCCTACCCCAGCACAGAGCAAACCCTGCAGTTTTAACAGCAGCTGGGATCACAGCCAGGACAGTAACCTTACCCCATCCCCAATCAGTCCATCGTGGCTGTTGGTGAGAAGAATTGGGTCAGGCACTGGGAGGTTCATGTCTGAGTGGATCTGAGTAAGATCATGAATGTTCAGGATGGGTTCCTGCAAAACAAAACAGATTTGTTGTTTGGTTGTGAACTGACAAATTCTGCCATGCCAAACACGACGAGAAGAGAAATGATTCAGGTCCCCCCTCTTGTCCAACTGTAAAATCAGGATTTTTGTAAAATCAGGCTGTGACCTCCCCCCAGCCAGGGCCATGGTCAGCTGCTGGTGTCCCTGTGAGACCCCAGCCCTGCCAGGGACAGCCCCCTGGGGAACGTGGAGAGATAAATGTCAGAGATGACACAAAGCAAACTGCAGCACCTCTCCAGAGCCAACAGCACTGCAGTGCATGTGAGCAACCAGCTGCTGCCCCGTCTCTCTGCAATGAGGTGAAAGGCACAGAAAACACCCCTGAAGAGACCTGCCACATCACTTTCAAAATGCAGCTGAAAATGGAAAAAGATACAGAGCACAAGGCACGCCCTACCTTAAGGAATCCATCGAGCTCTAGCAGCTTCTTCGGAAAAAAGTTTGCTACAAGGTCCTCAGCCTAAGAAAGAAAGAACAGTGATGTGAAAGAAGGCCAGGCTGCTGCCACTAGTAGGCAAGAACACCAGGGAAATCATCTGTGCGTGAGCAGGAAACAGAGAGAACACAAGTTCTTCCTGCTGCCAAAACCAAGCAAAGCTCAGGTGAGAAGAGAGCCACGAGGCTCAGGAACCTCCCTGCAGTGGGTGACTGATGCCCTGGGCGTTGCTAAGCTTCCAGGGCACGCTCAACCCACCACGGTGTTTGTCAGAAAAACGCGGCCAAAACCCCTCTTTCCTGTGGCACTGACCTCACTCGTGATCCGCTCCCTGAAGGAATCGACCTGCAGAATGAAACAGGGACAGGTCAGGGTCGCCCTCGATCAGCGGGGGCCCGGGGGAGGTCGCGCACCGGGCCCTGCAGCCCCCTGACCCTCCCAGCGCGGCTCCCGCTCTCCCGGGATAACGGGAGGAGTCCGCGAATACCGAGCGGGAGCTGCCCGGGGGCCCCCGGCAGCGGCTCTGTCCGCCCGCCCAGCGCTCCGGGCGCTGCGGGGAACTGGAAACGGCGCAGCTCCCGCCGGAGCGAGGGATCCGCCGGGCCGCCCCGGGACAAGGGCCGCGTTCTGCCGGGGCACGGCCGCAGCACAGCGCCGGCCGCATCCCCGCCCGCCCGGCGGTGCAAGGCCGGGCGGAGCTGGAGACACCGGCGGCTCGTCGGGGCGGGCGGGCCGCGCTCGGCGGGCAGGGTGGAACGGCCGGGAGGCACCGCGGGGCGGCCCCAAGCCCGCCCCGCCCCGGGCCGGCGCCAGCAGAGCTCGGCGCGGGCCGGCGGGGCGGAGGCGGCGGCCGAGCCGGGCCGGGCCGGGCCGGGCGAGGCCGGGCGGGGCGAGCGGCAGGGCGGGCGCACCTTCAGCTTCACCTCCGGGTCCACCTTGAGCAGCGAGGCCATGGCGGCTCCGGTCTCGGGAGCCGTTTCCCTCTCCGTTTCCCCGGGCGCCCCCCAACGGAAATGACCTCACGGCGCTGCGCCCGCCAATGCCGCTCGCGCCCGCCGCCCGCGTGACGCCCCCCCCGCGCGCGCAGGCGCCGCCGGGTCCTGGCCGCTCAACCGCCGCCCGGGGCGGGCGAAGGCAGAAAATGGCGCGGGCGGCGCCGCGCAGCCCTGCCAGGACCGCGCCCCGCCCGCGTCACGTCCGGCGCGCGGCGATGGCGGGGCGCGCGCGGGCGCGGCGCGATGGAGGGAGCGCGGGCGGGCGGCGGCGGCGGCACCGCGCACGTCAGCTTCGTGTGCCAGCGCTGCTGCCAGCCGCTCAAGCTCGACACCTCCTTCAAGGTCCTCGACCGCCTCACCATCCAGGAGCTCACCGGTACCGCGGGGTGCGGGGCCGGGGCGGGGGCAGGGCGCCGGGCCTAGGCCTGGGCCCGGCTGACGCCTTCTCTCCCACAGCCCCGCTGGTGACCGCCGCCCCTGCCAGGCCCGGGGACGGGCACGAAGAGGAGAGCGCTCTGACGGAGGTACGGCGGGCCCTGGCGTGGCGGGGCGCGAAGGCAGCTCGCCCGGGCTCTCCGGTAATGATGCTCCTTGCCTGCAGGAAGCCTTCGTGGAGAACCGGCAGGATGGCGTGTCCAGGAGGTTCATCCCGCCAGCCAGGTACGGCCGCCGCCACACTCCCGTCAGGCCCGGCTTGGAGCCTGGCCTCTCCCTGCGGGCAGCTTGAGCCGACGCTGTGGCAGCGCCTGAGAAAGCTCCCCTCAGGGGGGAAGGTCACACTGAATAGCTCGGGTCATCCCCTAGAGTTTCCCCTGCAGGATCCCCGTGGCCCTCGGGCTCCCTGTCAGTTTGAACACAGAACTGCCCAGTCCTTGGGGCACTGCTCCTCAAAACCCCACAGAGCCCCTAAAACATGAGTTGCCCCAGCCTCCTGCCCTCCCTTTTCCCTGACCCAGCCCCAGGTTCTGCTCTGGCGCTTGAGCTGCCTCCCCTCAGCACTCAGCACTCATCTCAGTAACATTCTTTCCAAGAATGATGTCAACAGAAAGTGCCAACAGTTTCACGCTGATCGGGGAGGCCTCGGATGGTGGCACCATGGAAAACCTCAGCCGGAGACTGAAGGCAAGTGGGGCACGAGCTGCTACACTCAGATCCTTGGGAACAGAGCATCAGTCTTTCCTGATGCCCTGCAAAACTAAACTGCAAAGTTTCCTATAGCATTTGCCCTTCAGGGGCTTGGTTGGTGAGTAGTTCAGTAAACATTTTAATTTTTATTAATAATTTATTTATCAATAATTAATAAAATAATTATTTAAATAAAGTTTAAGTATTTATATTTAAAATTTTTATTTATATAACTATATATTTTTATATATTTTTATATAAATATATATAAACATATAGTTATATAAATATATATAAATTTATATTTTTATATATAAATTGTATATATAAATATATAAATAATAATAAATAATATATAAAATATATTTATATGAATATATATAAATATATACATAATAATATATAATATATAAAAATATGTATAAAAGTATATATTTTTATATGTAAATATATTTTATATGTATTTATATAAATAAATATATTTAAATAAAAATATTATTTAAAATAATAATAAAATAAATAATTAACAAAATTAAAATAAAATAATAAATAAAATAATTAATAAAAATTTTATTAATAATAATAACAATTATTTTAATCAATATTTGAGCTGCAAGGGAGACTCCTGCTGCCTGAAGCTGCTGAAAGCCAGCAGGCAGCTGCCTGTGGTTTCACTGGTGCTGACGTGAGCCCTCCCTCCAGGTCACTGGCGACCTCTTTGACATCATGTCTGGGCAGACAGATGTGGATCACCCTCTGTGTGAGGAGTGCACGGACACCCTGCTGGACCAGCTGGACACACAGCTCAACATCACAGAGAACGAGTGCCAGAACTACAAGTGAGTGAGCCAGGGGTGAGAGCTGCTGCAGCTTGAGGCACCATCAGCGTGGAGAGCTCAGGGTTGGCAGGAGGTGCAGGGGCTGTGAACGGGGCACTGGCAGTGCAGGGCTTGGCAGGAGACACCTGATCTGGTCATCCTGTTGTTCACTTGATCTGGTAATCCTGTTGTTCTCCTTTAGGAGATGTCTGGAGATACTGGAGCAGATGAACGAGGATGATAAAGAGAAGCTGCAGACAGAACTGAAGGAGCTGGCACTGGAGGAGGAGCAGCTGATTCAGGAGCTGGAGGATGTTGAGAAGAACCGCAAGATGGTGGCTGAGGACTTTGAGAGAGTCAGGGCAGAGGCCGAGCGGCTGGAGCAGGAGGAGGCTCAGTGAGTGACCTGCACCTGCAGCTTGTGGCAGGGGTTGGAGGCAACGTGAGGTTGTAGCACGAGAAACCTGTAAATGTGCCCAACTTTGGCTCGCTCTCTGCAGAAGGAAAGGTGGCGAGACCAAGCTGGCCTGCAGTGCAGTCACTCTGATGTAGAAGCCAGCACACAGCACTTCTTTGTCTTGCTTTTGCACAAAGGTATCAGAAGGAGTACTGTGAGTTCAAGAGGCAACAGCTGGAGCTGGATGATGAGCTGAAAAGTGTGGACAACCAGATGCGCTATGCCCAGATGCAATTGGATAAATTAAAGAAAACCAACGTGTTCAATGCAACTTTTCACATCTGGTAATGTAATATTACATCCACTTCCTTGGAATCTGCAGTGTGAGGCTGTTCAGTCACTGGTTTTGATGGGAAAGGTGCAAGCCAGCTCAGTTAACCTCTCAGCAAAGCAATGAAGGCCACCTCCCAGGAGTGGCAGCTGAGTGAAGTGTGCCAGGCTGTGGCACTGGGAAATGGCTCCTTGACCAGCCCCAGTGACACTTTGGGAACCCCTGTGCCAGCCAGCAGTGACACTGGCATTAGGGTTCACAGAGCAGGCAGCTTAGAGAGGCCAGCTAGGGGGTTTTGTTGTGTTTTTTATGAGAAAAAGAGAACAAGTGTTTGGTATTTACATACCATGGTTAAGAACAGCCCCAACCCCTCGGCGTGCATTGCTGGCACTGTGTGTGCTGTGCTGTTGGGACACAGCCCCTGTTTGATTATCAGGCCAAGAGCTTTTCCCAGCCTAGCACACACTTATTTATAATTCTCCTTATCACAGGCACAGCGGGCAGTTTGGCACCATCAACAACTTCAGGCTTGGCCGTCTCCCCAGCGTTCCTGTGGAGTGGAACGAGATCAATGCTGCCTGGGGGCAGACTGTGCTGCTGCTGCACGCCCTGGCCAACAAAATGGGCCTGAAGTTTCAGAGGTGTGTGCAGCACCACACACAGTGTGGTTCATCTGTGACCCAGAGGAGGACAGGCAGGCTCAGGTGCCTGTGAGTTCTGTCTCCTTTTTTCAGATATCGGCTTGTCCCCTTTGGCAACCACTCCTATTTGGAGTCCCTCACAGACAAATCCAAGGTAAGAGATCCCATACAGGGCATTGACCTTGAGTGCCAGAGCCCTGGGCACACACTGGGGGTGCAGGGAACAAAACTTGGTCTCTGTGAATGTGGAGTCCAGGAAAACTGGCTGCCCCAGCTCCTCCAACGTCTCACTGCACATCCTGTGTGAAGCCACTGGTGCTGCCAGCCAGCAGAGTTAAAAGTGACAGAACTGTTGAATGATATAGCTGGCCAGAGGCAGAGGCATGCTTTGGAGTGGTTGGCAGGTAGATGGCATGATTTGGGGTTAGAGAAGTCAGGAACAAATGCCTGCACATGGTAGGCACTTGCACAAAACCAGTCACGCTGGCTCTGTGCCACAAGCCATTTCTCAGCATGCCATGACAAATTTCAGCCTCACACAAGATTAAAAAAAAAAAAAAAGCTGCAGTGACCATATCAAAAACAAGTGCTTGGAGTGCCTGATACAAATCTCTTCTCCAGGAGCTTCCCCTGTACTGCTCTGGAGGCTTGAGGTTCTTCTGGGACAATAAGTTTGATCACGCCATGGTGGCATTCCTGGACTGTGTGCAGCAGTTTAAAGAGGAAGTGGAAAAAGGTGAAACTCGGTTTTGTTTGCCTTACAGGTGAGTGTTGCCACAGAACTGTCCAATTCAGCCCTGTGTGCTCCCCCTAGCACTGCTTGCTCTTTTCAGTCCTGGCTTCCAGAAATCATCTGGAATTCTTTCTGATGTGTGTTTGCTAGTGTCATTGAAAGTTAAAGCCAGCCCCTTGGGTGGAGCCCCGAGGCTTGCTAAAGTCCCTTTAAAAACAGGATAGCATTATTGTCAGATTTAAAATGTAGTGCTTGATGTCATACTGAGATGAAATATTTGCAGCAGGACTGCACTAATTAAAGCTTGTGTGTGATACAGGATGGACGTGGAGAAAGGAAAGATTGAAGACACAGGTGGCAGTGGTGGCTCTTACTCAATTAAAACACAGTTTAACTCTGAAGAGCAATGGACAAAAGCATTAAAATTCATGTTAACTAACCTGAAATGGGGCCTTGCCTGGGTCTCATCCCAATTCTATAACAAGTAACTGTGCTCAGAACTTGTTCTGGCAGCTGTGGAGTGTCTGCCTTGTGTTGGAGAAAGACAAATTAAGATGTCTCTTAATATTAACCAGTACACAATGTTTACAATACCAAAAATACACAAGACACTTTATTTAGAATACCATTATTACAAGTAGTTCATAGAAAAGCAATATGCAAAGTTGTATCATTGAGTTGAATAGAATAAAACCCAGCTATTCAACGGATTCTAAACTCTTATTTTGGGGGTTTGTGGCCATGCACCTAAGTCATTGTCAAACTTCAGAACAGCCATCAGCTTGATGCTGCTCTGTTACAGCTAATGCAAGTTTGGAAAAGCAGAACGTACCAAACATGGGGAATAATGTGTAAAAACTGCCAGAATGCTGCCTGCTCATTAAAGAGTAACTACAGTTTGAAATAAAGTATTTTCTAAGTCACATCATCACTTGTTGGTGCTACTGAACAAGGTTTGCGATTACAGCACTGTAATCCCTCCTGCAGCCTGTTCCTGCACAGGGCTGCACTGAGGAAACAATGGAACTGTTCCACACTCCAGGAGTTTCCAGCCTGGCACAGCACAAACCCCCAGCACTCACAGGACACACAGACTGTGCTGACAGCCACAGCACTGGCCTGATTCTGTCCTCATCACCACTCTCTGGTCACTACTGGCTGTGGTAGGGCAGGAGCAAACAGTGCTGGCACAGAGGGGACAATCACAGGCAGCTGAGACAGGGATTTTATAAAAGCAGCTCCATTTGTAACAGGGGTGTGAGAGCTGGTCCAGCAATCCCAGTCCCAGCTGAGCACCAGGCGTGGCAGCACCTTTCAAACACAGCTACTCTGAGGGGTCTCTTTGGTTAAAGGGAGCTTAGATTCAAAACTTAAAAGATGCAGCTCTTGCAGTAAAGCTTTTAGGGCATTTCTCAACACTGTGATGCTGTTGGGCCTCTCTCCAGAGCAGTGAAGTGCAATGCCTAGCTAATCAACTAATTAACACGTGACTGACAGGCTGTTCCAGAATCCAGGTAACCCTGAGCTGTGCTGGGCAGTGTCACAGAGGAGGAGGGACAGTTGCCAGCAGCCTGACAGGTCCTGCTGCTGGGCCAGTGACTGGAGGGACAGGGTGGTTCTATTTCTGAGGCAGAATTCTGCCCTCAGGAGTTTTGGTGCCACAGCTCCCACGCTGCTGCTCAGGTGTGCTGCTGCCAACGATGCGCCTGACCACGGCGTAGGAGAACTCCAGGATGCTTTGGGGGGTGATGCCAGTGATGCAGTTCAAATGCTCCACAACCTGGAAAAAAAAAAAAAAGAAAAGATAGAGCAAAAGTAAAGGCTAGGAGTTTGCAGACTGACAAGAGTAACTGCTCCATGAGCTGTCCCACGAGGTTGCTTCTCTACCTGCCAGTGAAGCATTCACTGCCTGTGGGTTTTTGTTCTCTGAAAGCAAGGACACTCACCAGTGCTGCACACAGAACTGCCCTCAGCTCTGGCAGAAGCCCACAAGCCTCCTGCTAAAAAGACAGAGGTGTCCCCTCCCTCCTGCCACTCCCAGTGCACTCACTTGCTGTGCTGAAAGACAGAAACCACCCTGGCATTGTGCTCCTGCAGGGCCCAAGCGTTCAGCAGCAACTGTACCTGCTCCCAGTGCCCGGGGCTCAGGATGAACACACCTGCACTGATGACTCCAACAGCCAAGAGCATGAAATCTTCCTTCACCGTTAAAAACTTGGCTCTGCAGGAGGAAAAGGTGTGCTCAGGTGTGAAAGGCTGCCTCACAGTTCAAACCCACCTGCTGCTGCAGCTGCCAGTGCCCAGGATGTGTTGGCTGATTCAGGCCAAGCAAAACCCAGCAGCAGAAGCTGGAGCTGACTGTGCAAGGCTGGATTTTAACAGCCAAGGGAAACACTTTCCTTGCCCCTGAAGCAGCTGTGGAAAAGCATGTTGCTATTCAGAAACAATGAATTAGTTATTAGTTATTTTTTTAATTATTATTTTTTTAAACATGCCTCCTCCCAAAGTGGCATAGTGAGTGTTATGCTACTATTTATCAGCTTTTTTTTTTAAGTGTTTTAATTTCAAACTATTATTTTAAGTCGTTGTCAGGTAAAGCCCTTACATCTGCAGCTTGCTTGGCGTGGAGTTTTCGATGGCAACCTTCAGCAAAGTGTCATAGATGGTCTCTCTGGTCAGGTAGCAGAAGTCCAGCAGCTGCACACAGAGCTGGTGTAAGGGTTTGGCAGGAAGCAAGCAGCCATTGTATCCTGGCAGAGATCACACCATCAGTCCCACGGTTTTTGGGTCACTAAATTGAATCAGGAGTGTCAGGTACCACGAGGGAGAGAGAACTCTGAGGACAGCTGCCCTGTTCTGCCACAGGATCCCTCAGCCTCAACAGAACTTCACTCTGAAATTCAGGCCAAGGGACCAGGGCCAAGAAAATGGTAGAAATGATTGTAGAAAACGTGGCCTGGCACCAGGTTTGGGGGCTTTAAACTTCATCTTTTACTGATTGAGTCACCACTGGCTGCCCAACAACATTCATCACATTCTACAAAGGACAAAGCTCTCATCTAAAAAGTGAAGCCCTGGACAATCTGAACAGTTTCACGTGCAAAAAAAAAAAAATCTGTAGTACGAAAACATTTTGATCAGCAACAGCTCTTTGACCCTACCAAAAGCCTTCCTTCCCATTCTCTCTGACTGATACTCTCACCTAGAACCTCCAGAAGCAATTCCACGTAGGCCAACGGAGTTGACACATTGATGTGGAAGTGCAGAGTGTTTAAAACAGCGAGCTCCGACTCCAGCAACTCCTGCTTAGTGTAGGAGTATTTTAAGGATTGCAGAAATTTTAAAGCTGTGTCACTGGTCACTCTCTGAAGAGGGAAAAAAAAAGAGACAGAATGTCTTCCAGGCAATAAAGGCACTGGGTGGGAACAAAGTGCTTTATCACCTCTCTCCTCCTGGCAAGGGAAATCCTGCTCTGAGCTCTCCCCCAGGTTTCCTGGACTCAATAAACCATCCCCAGGCAGATGTGAACCCCTGTGGCACGTGATTTTTGACAACCACAGGCCGAGACTTTCCTGCAGGTTTGGTTTTTTATTTCCCTCCCCCTCCCCCCCCAGAACTGGGAACATTTCCCAGCAAATTGTTACTGGCTGAGCAGCAGTTTGCCTGCCCTGAAGGGAATGTCGTGTCCTTGGCATTTCATTATCACTGCTGCCTTTCAGAAAGGAGATCTATTTTTAAGAGAGGTTCACAGGCTGCAGATTTAACCAGGCTGCTAAGGCAAGGACAGGCTGAGCTGGCTTACACTGTAGTGCAGAGAGAGTTTGCTGGCAAGCTGAACACAGGACACGAGTCTCAGGACAAAGGTGTTGGCTATCTGATCCCTCACAGAGCTCCAGCTGCTCCTCTGGCCTTGGTCACGACCTTTAGTGCTCCCTCTGCCATCACACATCTGCTCTACCTGCTTGATCATAAACCTACAAAACCCACAGCTGCTCAGAGAACAGATCTGTCTGCTGAGGAAAAGGAAGAAAGGCAATTCCACGTATACTTTATATGTAGAACTAACAATTAGGATTAAATGGATGAAGGGACAAAACCCTCATTAGTCAGGTGTGGTTTGGGTGAGGGGGACAGAGTGGGACAGGGCAATGTAACCCCGTCAGAGAATGGGAATTTTGCTGAGCGTTTAGGACTCTTACTACCTTTCAAGTAACTCCACCGCCTGGTACCGTGTCGATTGGTCCAAGCGCCATTTTTCAGACAAGAGGAATATAAACTCTGCAAAAAAGCACAGCAGCCACTGGTTTCAGTCTCCCGAGGCTCGGCCCTCCGCTGCCGCCGGCCCCGGGAGCGGCGGGACCGAGGTCTCACCCACGATCCGCGGCTCCTTGAAGCGCCCAGCCTGCTCCGGCAGCTCGCTCAGGTACTGCTCGTTCTCCGTGGCCAAGTGCATCAGCGTGTCCTCGATAATTTCAGGAGCAACCCCGTTGAACACCGGGCCTGAGTCACGGCCCCGGGGTTCCAACGGCGCCTGAGACCCCATTTAGCGGCTCAGGGCCGCGATGGCAACGAGTTCACCGGTCCCACGGGGAGGGAGCGGGACAGGGCCCCGCCCCTCCTCCGGGCAGCGCTGACTCGCGGCCGCTGGGCCGCGGCACGGGGCCGGGCCGGTGCCTCGGCGCTGATGGCGGCGGCGGGGCAGGGCCCGGGCCCGGTTCAGGCCCCGCTCGGGGCCCGGGCGCGGCTCCCGCCGGGGCAGCGGCTGCGGGCCGCTCCCCTCACGTGACCCCCGCCCCGCCAATCAGCGGGCGCCGGCACCGCCCCCCGCACGCGCCGGGAGCCTCCAGCGGGCGCCGCGCGCCGCTCGGGCCCTCCGATTGGCCAGCGCCCCCGCCGGATGTGGCGTCACGCCGCCGCGCGGACACGGCAGGGGAAAAAGATGGCGGCGCCCGGGGAACCGGGGGAGGCGGCGTTCGCGCGGCGCATCGACCCGGCCCGGGAGCCGGGGCTCAGCCCCGAGCAGCGCCGCCTCATGGCGCAGGTGGAGTACGCCCAGCGCCAGCGCGCCCTGCAGCGCCGGCTCCGCAGCCGCAACGTGCTGCTGGCGCTCGGCATCGGCGCGGTGACATTTGGCATCTGTATCCTCCGGGGCCGGGTGAGGCGGGGCGGGGCCGGGGGGGGGGGGCGCTCCGGGGGCTCGCCCGCGGCTTTTCCTTAATTCCTCCCCCAGACGGTTACACCTTCTACTCGGTGTCGCAGGAGCGGTTCCTGGATGAGCTGGAGCAGGAGGCGGAGGCGGCGCGGGCGCGGGCCCGGGCCAGAGCCGAGGGCGCCGCGAGCTGAGCGGGAAGCGCCCGGCCCGGCCCGGCCCGGGACTGAGCTGCCGCCCGCGCCAGGCGGGACGGGCCTCGGGGCAGATGAGTCTGAGGGGTTCGGGCCTGCCCCGTGCGGGAGGAGGCCCCGGGGGCTCCCCGCAGGCAGGGCCCCCCCGGGCAGAGCCCTCCCCGGGGCCGTGCCCAGGGGAAGGACGGGGGCGCCCAGGTCCCAGCACTCCCCACAATAAATCCTCTCACTGGAGACCGTGTCAGTGCTCCTTCTCAAGCACCTCTCGGGCTGAGCCCAGCTCAGGATCTCGCCCTGCTGAGGGGCGATTTTCTGGTTTTTTTGCTCTTTATTGTCACGCAGCGAGGCGAGCAGCCACGCCTCCTGCCCGCCAGCCACACACGCGGAGCCAGTTTGTATTCAATCCACGTTTATGAAAACGCTTTCCTAACACCAATTCGTAACAAAGTGCTCCCGGCTCCTGGAGCTCCGGCCGGCGGGGCCGCGGGGAGCTCACGGCCCTGGGCAGGGTGGGCGGGCTCCGGTGCGGGGCTGGGACGGCTCCTCGGGGCGGGCTCAGCTCCTCACAGCCACCAGGGATGGAGACACCGGGCAGACAGACACCTGTGGGACAGACCTGCCCCGGGCCAGCCCTGCCGCCCCTGCCAAGCCCGTGCCTTCCCTGCTGCAGCCGAGGGGAGCGGGGAGCCGGGGCTCTCCGGGGCTGGCACTGCCCTCCGGGGCTGCAGGCACTTGCATGAGGTAGTTCACGGACTCATTCCTGGCCAGGCAGCTACTGGAGGAGAGAAGCAGCAATGACCCGGGTGCCCCGGGACCGGCGGGGAGCGCCCCGGGATCCGCCCCTGCCCCGTTACCATGCGCCCCAGGTCGTCGGCGAAGGTGACGCCCTTGCTGAGGCGCTGCTCCTGCGAGCCGGTGCTGCTGCCGCTCAGCGAGTTCCGGCGCATGATGCCTGCGGGGACGGGACCCGGAGTGAGGGCGGGCGCGGGGCTGCTCGGCTCGGTTCGGCCCGGGGCTCCCTGTCCTGCCGCCCCCGCCCAGCCCGGGGGTCCCTGTCCTGCTCTCCTCACCCAGCCCGGGGGTCCCTGTCCTGCTGCCCCCACCCAGCCCGGGGGTCCCTGTCCTGCTCTCCCCACCCAGCCCGGGGGTCCCTGTCCTACCGCCCCCACCCAGCCCGGGGGTCCCTGTCCTGCTCTCCCCGCCCAGCCCGGGGGGTCCCTGTCCTGCTGCCCCCACCCAGCCCGGGGGTCCCTGTCCTGCTCTCCCCACCCAGCCCGGGGGTCCCTGTCCTGCTCTCCCCACCCAGCCCGGGGGTCCCCGTCCTGCCGCCCCTGTTGTATTCCGATGGGGAAAATGGTTTCTTCCCCCCCAAAAGGGACCCCCTGAGGTCTGTAGCCATTAGTTTAACCCCGTCCTAAACTTATCTCTGACCTATTGGCTCAGTGCCAGCTATCTGTCTTGGGACAGAGGGTGGATAAAAGCCATGTTCTTCCTTATTCTCCCTCTTTGCCTTTGAACCCCTTCAAGAATAAAGCCTTGGGACACCTTCCTTAGGTAAGAGCCTCTTTTGAAGTCTTTTATCCCGTCTATGATATCCCCTACCCAAAAGCTCCACGAAATACTGAGCTAGCCATAGGAACCTAGGGGCTGGAGGGTGGGGTGTGTCACGGCCCCACCCAGCCCGGGGGTCCCTGTCCTGCCGCCCCCACCCAGCCCGGAGGCCCCGAAGGGAGCGGGGAGCGGGGCCGGCACCTGCGGGCTGCCCCAGCTCCAGGCGCTGCAGGCTGTTGCGGCGGGAGGGGTTGAAGCTGCCCTTGGAGAGGCGGCGCTGGCGGCTGGACAGCATGGCAGCCGGAGAGACGATGCCCAGCAGCGGCTGCTTCCCCATCCGCAGGTACAGCTCCTCGATCTCCTTCTTCTGGGCGCTCTGCAGCTGCTGCACCTCGGCCAGGTGCCTGGGGAGAAGGCAGGGGCTGGCAGCGGGCCCTGGGGAGGGGACAGCGAGCTCCCACCCGGGCTGGGTGGGAACACCTTTCGCCTCCCAGGTGCAGCCCAACCCCGCCCCTGCTCACTTCTGGCGCAGGTTCTGCAGCTCCTCCCAGATCTCCTCGTCCTCGCTCTCAGTGTCATCGCTGCTCACGTAGGACAAGCTGCGAGAGTAGCTCAGCCACACCTGGCTCAGCACGGCCTGCGGCACGCTCTCCGTGCTCGCTTCCCCGGGGCCCTCCCCTGCATCGCTCCCCGCGGGCACCGCGCCCGCCTCGGCTGACCCCTCCTCGGCCTTGGGGTCCCGCTGCGCTGCCTCCGGTGCCGCATCCGAGTCACTGCTGGAGCTGCTGCGGCTTGTGCCGGGGCCCCCGGGCGGCGGGGAGCCCCCCGCTGCCGGCTCCGTGCCGAGCTGCTCGGCGTCACTGCTGCCCGGCACCGGAGAGGTGACAGCCAGCTCCTTGGCTGGTACCACCTGGAACCGGCCCAGCACCTGCGGCTTGGCTTCTGCTGGGGACAGGGGCAGCTGGTGGGGCTCAGGGCACATGGGCTGCCCGGGGCGTTGTACTGCGAGAGCCGAGGGCGCCGCAAGCTGAGCGGGGAGCGCCCGGTCCGGCCCTGCCCGGCCCTGCCCCGCCTCACCTTCATTGATGGGCGAGAGCTGCGCCTTGGGCACGCTGGGGGCCGGTGCCTCCGAGATGATCAGAGAGTGGCTGGGCTTGGGGGCACCGGGCAGCACCTGTGGGCACCTCAGGACCGTCAGCAGCCCCACCCCAGGCCCTGCCACAGCTCCTGTCCTCCCCACTGTGCCCCAGGATCCGCCACCCACTCAGCCCTCCCTGCATCCCAGCGGCTCCACGAGCCATGAGGCTCCATCCCATCCCAGTGCAGCGTCTGCAGCAGCCACCCAGCCCTCCTGACACTGAGCTCCACCCGGAGCAGCCCTGCAGAGCCCCTGTACAGCCACACTCACCGTGCTGCCCTCTGCACTGCCAGCTGTGGATGTGCTCAGCGATGGCACAGGGGTCCCTGTGGCCTCACTGCCTGTGGGGCACACTGGGGCTGGTGCCAAGGGAGGGGAGGATAGGGGCACCCCAGCAGTGGGGACATCAGCTTCCACTGACTCCAGGGTCCCACTGCCAGCTGGGACTGGCTTGTCTGTGCTGCTGGGCTTGGGGTAGACAAAGCGTGGAGCACCCAGGACAAGGCTCTGTGGCCGTGGCAGTGCTGGTGGGTAGAGGTGCCCACCTGAGCTGGCAATGGAGGAGACAGTGTGGGCCACGGTCATCACTGCCAGAGAGAAAACATTGGCCAGGGACAGGAGGGGGCTGGTGGGGGACAGGGGTGTGCTGGTCACAGGGGGGCTCAGGGGACTGCTGGGCTCGTAGGGAACTGGGGATCTGGGGACAGGCTGGGGGGCCAGGAGGGCTTGGGGCAGGGCCAGGGGGGCAGGCCCCCCCGGGCTCCTCTGGGGGGTCAGCATTGGTGTCAGTGATGGTGATGACGTGAGCCAGGAGGGCGTCACCGAGGCTGAGCCTGCAGGGAGAGAAGCATCAGCAGCAGCCCCCAGGGCCACCCCTCACCACTGCCCAGGCACACGGAGCCAGGGAGCAGCTGGCAGCCCCAGGGCAGTGAAGGTGCCTGCCCTGCCAGCACTGGTACCTGTGGGGGACCTCAGTGGCACCGGGGCTGCCAGTGGCTCCACGGGGCTGGCCAGGTTGGTCTCTGACGGGGAGCGGCTCAGCAAGGGCAGCACAGGGGACTGCACAGAGAGGCTGGGGCTGGTGCAGCTCAGGTCTGTGGCACAGGGGTGACAGCCAGGCTCAGCCGGGGCAGGACGTGTCCTTTGAGACCCTCTGGGCTTGGCTGAGGCCGTCAGCTGCCCTGCACGGGGCTTGGGGAGACAGGAAGGGGCTGTCCAGGGGGACAGACGTACCACTGAGTGAGGATGAGGAGGAGATGGAGCGTGAGAGCCCCTGCAGCTGCAGGTCCACCTGTGAGAAGGATGAGCTGAGCCAGCACTGGGGGAGAGGCCCCACCCAGGCCCTAAGCCCCTGCTGGGCCCCACCCTGGCCCGACCACCTGTGGGGACAGGAGCTGGAGAATCTTCTGGGCTGGGGAGCGCTTTGACTCGTCACAGGAGCGGGCAAGTGACTGCAGGAGGACCCTGCACCCCAGCCCCCCCCACCCTGGACTCCCTGGGGCCAGGCAGCATCCCAAGCCATGCTCAGCGGCAGCAGGAGCAGCAGCAGCAGCTTCCCCAGCGCTGGCAGGGCCAGGCTGGCACTCACGGGGCTGCCCACAGCACTCTCAGCCTCGGGGCCCTTGGGCAGCTCGGCGCCGCCGCGCCCGTCCTTGCGGAGCAGCGTCTCCATGCGGTGGATGATGTCCCGGATGCGGCTGATGAAGCTCTCCCGCTCCGACTTGAGGATGAACTCATTGTGGACCTGAGGGTGGAGGGGACGGTCACACCCACCCCGCCCAGGCAGACCCCACCCTCACCACCACCCCCCTCTCACCATGGCGGCTGCGATTTCCTCCGGGTTGACCCCGTCCAGGTCGAATTTGAAGGTCACCATCTTGTTGTTGTAGGTCTGCAGCTGGCACTCCACCACTCGGTCGCTCTTGTCGGAGATCTGTGTGGGCGGCAGGGCTGGCTCAGTCCAGGAGAACCCTCCTGGCACCCTCCTGGCACCCGCGGCACTCACGTTGGTGTCTTGGGTTGTGGAACCTAGGATGTGTATTCTATTTTCATCTGCTGAAAGCAGTTGGGGAGCTGTTTTGTTTTATCTCTTGTTTATTCTGGAAGGAGTGGGGCGGGTGCCTTTTGATAATGGCCCAACTGTTAAAACCATGTAGGGCATTGTTTCTTATCTTTTTCCTGCTAATGGACCATTTAAACACCCCTAAAAGCACACATCCCAAAACTTATCCTCCCCAAGATAGTACATTCACATTCCATCATTCTATTGTGAGATGCTCCACCCAGTGGGGGGAGCCAACCATTCCTACCTGGATAAAACTGGGACTCTGGAAGAGGAATGTCTCTTGCTTCACCCGATTACCGGAGGAAGACAGGACCCTTCTCACCATCACCGGACTCCCTCTCACCACCTCTGGACCCTTTTGGCTTCAGGATCATCTCCACTCCAACAGAACCACATCTGCCAACCCAGGAGGACTTTTGGACTGCTACCAACGTCCTGACCAACAGGGCATCAGGTTGTACCTGACTCTGTCAGGGCTTTCCAAAATTGTTGTTTGTTTGTTTGCTGGTTTGGTGGGGTGGTTTTGTTTCTCTACCACATTTGTATTATTGATATTACTAGTAAAGAACTGTTACTCCTATTCCCAAATCTTTGCCTGAGAGCCTTGATTGCAAAATTACAATTTGGCGGGGGGTGAGGGGTTTGCATTCTCTATTCTAAGGGAAACCCCAGTTTCCCTGGCAGATACCTGTCTTGTCAAACCAAGACAGTTGCTGATGCGCAGCCTGGAGCGGGCTCGGCGCCGCAGCAGCTTCCCCGAGGCTCGCTTGGGCGGCAGCTTGGCGCTCTGCTCGCTGGCCGAGAGCCCCTCACAGCCGTCGCTCATGCCCGATGCCACGTCCGAGGTGTAGCTGCGGGAAGCCCCAGCTCCGGAGCATCAGCGCGGCCCTTCCCGAGCACCGCGCTCCCCAGTGCAGCCCCTGCCCGCCCCCACGGCCTCACCTGTCCACCGAGGAGGAGAAGCCGCTGGCGGAGGGCAGGCGCTCGCTGGGCAGCTGCACCGCGATGCTCTGCAGGGAGAGGAGGGGATGAGCCGGTGCCGCAGCTGCCCTGAGCCCCCAGCCCGCGGGGCCTTGCTCACCGTGGGGAAACAGCGCACGGGCTGGCTGGGTGGGGGGCTGGTGGGGTCCACGGCCACAAAGCTGCGATGGGCCAGGTCCGGGGAGTCCAGGAAGCCAGAGGAGCTCAGGTACCCATCCGTCTCACAGTCGGCTGCGGAGGAGTGCTGGCGTGAACCGAAGCCAGTCCCTTCCCTGGCTGGGCAGCTGGGAAAGAGCTGTGGGGCTGGGAGAAGCTGACCCCACCCGCCTCCCGCTCCAGCTCCCCTCCAGGCCCCCCGGCTGTTGCCCCCTTGGTGCCTACGCACAGGTGGCTGAGGAGTAGCTGGTGTGCCGGTAGGTAAAGTGCTGGTGCTGGTCAGCTTCGGGCTCCTCGGGCTCCAGGGGGAAGGTGCTGCTGAAGGCAGAATCCCCAGAGCCAGGGGTGGCCAGGGCAGGCGTGGGGGCCCCAGGTGGCAGCGGGGACTTGAGCTCCTCCAGCAGCCACAGGACCCCTGGCGGCTGCTCCGGCTCTGCGGGCGACGGCGCCTCCCGGGCGCGCTTCAGCTTCTCCCGCTTGCGCTTGATGGCCACCACACGGTCCCGCACAGCCTTGGCCACCAGCTTGTGTAAGAGACAGTCCCTAAGTTCCTCATTCTGCCTCACGATTGCCGCCCAAGATGGAGACTGAAGCCTCCAGAGGGACTGGGGCTAAAGTCTGAGACCCCCAATACAGGAGTTCTGGCCTAGCTGAGATGGGCTGCCTGCAGGTGCAGTCACTGGACCATTGCATCTCCATGGGAACCCGGTGAAGACAATGGGCACTGGTTTTCGAACTAGCTTCGGACTGGTCTGTCCTGTACTCGTCTTGTACCGTTCCCTGAATGAGTATTTGCTCTAGCATCAGAGCACTTCGCCCCTGCTTTCAGCGCACCTGCTGGTGCTGAGTTCACCTCCTGGCTAGCCGCCTGTCGCTTCGAAAAGGACTATAAGAGACTCCTCGGAATGGCCCGAATTCTGAGATCTCCCCACGGACGAAGACGCGTCTATTGGTCTGGCACCACGAGGACTCCGTCTCTCCGTTGGTAGCTATACCCCTCTTCCCTTCTCTCTCTCTCTTTTCTTTCTCTTTCTCTCTTTTTCTCTTTTCCTACTCCCTCTATCGCATATAGTGCTGTGTGCACTTAATAAAGTGTACTGTTGATTGAGCAAATTGTTGTTGTCCCCTACTGTGTCTTTTGCGCTCTGAGATCACACGAACCATCACGATTCTCGCTTGCATTAGCGGGTCGTGACAGCTTGTAATCGGCCTCGCAGTCAAAGCCCAGCACCACCTGCACAGGAGGGAGCTCGTCACTTCGGGCTGTAGGGACCCCACAGCGCCCAGGGCTCCCCCATCTCTGTACCCACCATCTCCTGAGCCACCTCCTCTGCCACGTCCTTGTAGAGCTCGAAGAGGAACTCGATGGCGTTGTTGTCCTTGTATTTGCCGTGCAGCTTCTTGGTGTCGTCCATGCGCAGCCACAGCTTCAGCCCGGACTTGACTCCATCGTCCTCCTCAGCCAGCTCCACGTGCACCCCTGTGTCCTCCTGGAAGAAGGAATGCTCCAGCAGGTCCTGGATGGTGTACCTGCAGAGGGCACAGCTCAGCACGGGCTCGGGGCCAGGGGGGACCCTCCCCACCCGGGCCCCGCTCTGCCCCCGCCTCTCGTTCTTGTCCATGGGGATGCAGCCTTCAATGATCTCCTTCAGCTCTGGCACCTTCACCTTGTAGAAGCTGCTGGGCTTCAGGCCCTGGGGGTGGTGAGAGTGAGCACCTCCTGTGCCAACCTGCCACGGCATGGGGCTCCCAGGGCGCAGGGAACAACCAGCCCAGGGCCCCATGAGCTCTGCAGTGGTTCCTCTGGCCAGGCCACCTTTGCCTGCACGGGCCAGGATGCCACAAGGCTCTGAGTTTCCACCCCACCAGGCAGGAGCTGGCAGCAGCTGGTTGTGACCAGTCAGGTCAGCTGCAGTGCCCCAGGCCAGGGTGACCGAGCAGGCTGCTCCCGTTCCACCCCATTAATGTGCTGGTGCAGAGCCAGGGATGTGGGGTCTGGCCAAACCATGGCCCCACCACCACCACCACCCACAGCTCCACATCCTGGCAAAGCAACCCCTCCCTGCCCAGACCATCCTTTAGCCGCTCACACAACCTCCACAGTGACACACAGTGACAGAAGCAAGGCCTGACAGCTCCAGCTGACCGTCCCCCCCAGCCCCTTGCCCTGGTGGGGCCTCACCGAGGTGACCTTGCGGTAGATCTGGGCGGCGTTCTGGCACTCGGAGTAGGGGTACTCCGAGGTGGCCATCTCCAGCATGCACATCCCGAAGGCGTAGACGTCCACGGCCTCGTCGTACTTCTCCTCGTACATCTCGGGGGCCATGAACTCGGGGGTGCCTGGGTGCAGCAGCAGCAGAGGAGCTCAGGACCCCCGGGATGCCCATCCCCTGCAGCCCCCGCAGCTCCCAGGAACCCACAGCTCGTTGCATTCCTTTTAGGGAATGGTCTCTTGTCGCTGTGGGACACGAAATGATGACATGGACTCTGGTTTTCAGAAGGCTGTGTGAGACTCGAAGTCTGGTCTTTATTTTTCAAACCTGCCTTATATACTTTTTTACAATGAGCCCACCTAAGAGGTGGGATCCTTTGACCCATTGGTCACCCCAAAGGGCCATCAAACGAAGTTCCCTCCTTTGGGAAAGAATGGAGAAAAACAAGATAGTTTATAATAACATGCTCTTGTTTACAATAGATGTCTGTGGGAAAGAGTTTCCCGAAGCCAAAACATGGCAGGCACAAGCTGTGGCTACATTTCACCCTTTTAGTTTTTAAAAAAAAGAAAGAGAAAAAAGAAAAATGCAATTCTCAATGCCTAATTATAGAGGGGCCACCTGAGCGATCACTCGCATCATCTGCATCTGAGTCATCACTTGGAGATTCCTCCGCTTGATGACTTTCATGCCGGTCACGGTCCCCAGGGTGGAGTCCGTGACCAGACCAAAAGGAATCTGGGAAAATTGCTGACATGCCATGACAGCAGCTCTCAATTCAACCAATTGGGCCGAGGCAGCTCATGACCCCTCAGCTCCTGCCACTCAGATCCATCCCGACAAGTGACAATGGCTTTCCCTGTTTTTTCCCAAATCGTTAGACGGTGGGTCCTTGCACTGGTTCTGGACCATTTTATGGTCACAGAGAAAGTTCAGCCAATTTCGCCACTTTTAGTAGCTCATGGCTGGGCATGATCTGCTGGAAAAAGGTTTGCTAGAGCACTCTGCAGGAATTCAGAGTTTGTGGGGCTCCAGTCAAAATTCTCCCGTTTTACGGGATTCACTATTAAATAGTGAAATTGCTGTCGTATGCGGCGGATGGGGCAAAAAAGACCCATTCCAAAAATGTGCAAGGAATCAGACCATTTGTCACTCCATTGGCAAATGAAGCCTGTGGGATGAAAATCTGGAATCACAGCATCGACTTTCCTGGAGGTCTTGTAGCAACCTCCATGTCCCAGATTTCTTCATGATGCAGAAAACCGGAGTGTTCCACGGACCAGTGGAAAACTCGAGATGGCCTCGGTCCAGTGCTCCTGGACTGATTGTCAAAGGGCAACTAATTTATCATTCAGAAGGGGCCACTGGCAGTCCAAAACAGGTCTGTCTGTCAGCCACCATTTAAAATTCTGTCCCAACCTGCACCCCCCAAGCCGCCAAGATGTCCCGCTCCCAGAGGTTAGTAGAAGTTTCAGTGACGTATGGTCGAACCATAGCCGACTGTCCCTCTGAGTTTGTGATCATCACGGGTCGCTGGCTCACAAAGCATTGCTTCGTGCCACCCAGTCCTGTGACAGACGACTGAACAGGATCCAGAGGCCACTGCGGAGGCCGTGCAGCCTTGGAGGTGGATCTCTGAAGGGGTGGCATCAGGGAGGTGGAGGGTGCACCACATCTCGGGACGTTCCTCACTCAGGACTGCTGGCCAGTGAGCTTGAGGCGGCCTGGGAAATCCAAAGCAGCCGTCTCCTCGCCACCAGTTCTCAGTCCTGGAAACAGAGGAATTACAAGGTTTGGAGTTTGCCCTAAGTGCAGGAAAAGCCTGAACAGCTCCCTGCGGGGTGACAGGATCTGTGTGTGTCTGCCCTGTGGGTGTCACCGGAGCAGACAGAGATACCTGTCCCAGGTTCTCGGCACCTGACATCACGGCCCTTTCAGTGCCAGCAGGGCCAAAAAGACACTTTGCAGCCCCCATGAGACGCACTGCGACTTCCCAATGCCCCATTTCCAAAGCCTTTGATGTCACTTCGTCCCAGAAGCTTCTCTGGCCTCTGGGGCGCACGGTGACCTGGCGTGGGGCCAGCGTCCCGTGATTGGCTGGAGAAAGGCCACCAACTCGGGGCCTTTTCCTGGGAGCCATCACAGGGGACATGGCAGCTGCGCTGCCTTCTGCCCCAAACGTGAGCCCTGGGGGTGACACAGACGGAGCATCCCCAGAGTCACTGGAAGTCGGGGGAAGGGGCGGGGTCGCAGCAGCGCCAGCGTCCGGAGAAGCCGCTGAAGCCCGCGATCCTGGAGGCAGAGGCGGTTCGCTCAGTGCAGGAGGAGTGGCCGACGCCCAGAGGGACTCGGTCCCTCCCACACGCCGCACTGGAGGAGGGGTCGGCAAGGGCGGGTGTGGAAGAGCCGGTGCTGATCCGGCTTTCCGCCCGTCCGGGGCCGTGGGGACAGAGGCAGACGGAACCGCGGCTCGCCCCGTCCCCACAGTGAAGTCAGGTCGCGCAAACACGGAAGGTTCCTTGGCGAACCGAGCCGTTGCCTCACCGCCGGCCCGTGCTGGGAGAGGGGGTGGAGGGTCAGCGCGCCGCCGCGCCGCCGGTGATGGGGGGGTGGGCTGTTCCCCCCCGGCCGCGGCGGCGGCTGGCGCCTCCCCGCTGCGCGTGCGGAGGGGCTCCTCCGCCGGCCGCTTCATCGCGGCAGGCACCGCGGTGCCGGAAGGGGATCCGGCCCCAACCCCGTCGCGCGCGCGGCGGCGCCGCGGCGGAGACTCATCGTCTCCTCCCTCGGAGGGACTGATTTCCACATCGTCCACCCCAAGAGGAAAGCGCGTACGTCTTTCGCAATGTGGGCACTTTGTCGTGACTGTCCCCTTTAAAGTGACGCCCACTGTCCGCGCTGTTGGCTGCGCCCGTTCGGTTTCCACGACGCAAATCTGGGGAATGGGCGGCGACCGCGGAGCCGGGCGGGGCGGGGCCACGACCGCCGGAGGCGGCGACCGCGGGGCGGGACGGGGCAGAGCCACGACCCCCGGAGGCGGCGACCGCGGGGCGGGACGGGGCGGAGCCACGACCGCCGGAGGCGGTGACCGCGGGGCGGGGCGGGGCGGAGTCACGACCGCCGGAGGTGGTGACCGCGGGGCGGGGCGGAGCCACGACCCCCGGAGGCGGCAACCGCGGGGCGGGGCGGAGCCACGACCACCGGAGGCGGTGACCGCGGGGCGGGACGGGGCGGAGTCACGACCGAGCGGGGCGAGCGCGGAGCCGGGCGGGGCGGGGTTTCCACCGCCGAGCGCGGCGAGCGCGGAGCCGGGCGGGGCGGGGTTTCCACCGCCACCGGAGGCGGGGACGACCGCGGAGCAGGGCGGGGCGGGGCCACGAACGCCGATGGGGGCGACCGCGGAGCCGGGCGGGGCGGGGCTTCCGAATTCCCAACTCCCCCCCCTTCCCGCCGTTCGGCCACGCGAGAAGGGCTCACGGAGATCGGTGTGGATCGCCCCAGGGGGGCGGGGCGAGGGGTCGTCCCGGACTCCCCGGTCCGTCCCCGCTCCTGTTTCCCTCCCCCACCCGCGCGCGGGGGGCTCCAAACCTCTCCGGGGAAATCGCATCCCCGGGGGGAGGGGACAAGCGAACCCGACACGTTCTGGATGGGTGGGGGGCTTTCCGATCCACTGCTGGCTGAACCTTCCGCCACAGCTCCTCCGCTTCTTGTGTCCACGAGGTCTCGGTCTTCCGACTCCGCGTCGGACATCAGCTCGCTCGGAAGTCCGTCGTCTTCCTCAGACGCTGCAGGACTTAGACCTGAACTGGAGAGTGAACTCTCACACGGACTTTTAAGTACATTAAAAATTTGTCTCCAAGTTATTATTAACCTGGAGATCTCTGCTTGTCCAGAGGACATAGCTTCATGCAGACTGCGTCCCAGAACACGCCACATGTCTTTGATAGCGCTTCATAGGCATTCGCAGAAATACCATTTCTCCTTCCCCAAATGTAAAGGGCCTGGAGTTGATCTCTGGGAATATAGACCCCGTTTCTATCCAACAGGTCTTCCCAGAGTTCCAGCACCAGACAGTCTTCAGGGTCTAGTGCAGGAACTTTCATTTTGCCAAAAAGTTCGTCTCCTTATCGGAGAGAAACGAACTGGCAAGCAGGGCGGGAATCGGTATTTTATCTAAAAATTCGCTTTTTGGATACCTGTTTCCCGCGGCTGCAATCACATCGGCGTCACCAGATGTTGCTGTGGGACACGAAATGATGACACGGACTCTGGTTTTCAGAAGGCTGTGTGAGACTCGAAGTCTGGTCTTTAGTTTTCAAACCTGCCTTATATACTTTTTTACAATGAGCCCACCTAAGAGGTGGGATCCTTTGACCCATTGGTCACCCCAAAGGGCCATCAAACGAAGTTCCCTCCTTTGGGAAAGAATGGAGAAAAACAAGATAGTTTATAATAACATGCTCTTGTTTACAATAGATGTCTGTGGGAAAGAGTTTCCCGAAGCCAAAACATGGGAGGCACAAGCTGTGGCTACAGTCTCTCCCTCAAAAAAAGACTGCAACCTTTGGTCTGACCCTACCTGCCCCTTGACTCTGACCTATGGCCATCAGCCAGGTATTCCCACCACCCACCCCGAGAGAGATAAAAGCCCCCCACTCCTTCATGCTCTTCCTCTTTGCCCCCGGGATCCCTTCTTGGAATAAAGCAAAGGAATACATCCTGAGGTAAGGAGCCTCTTTTGGATTTCCTTTCCCTATCCTGAAGATCTCCTCGCCCAAAACTCCCCAAATCTGAGCTAGCAGCCAGCCGGGGGGGCGGAGGGGAGGGGAAAACTTCAACAGCTCCCCACCTATGACACTCTTGGCAAAGGAGGCTCTCTTGAGCGTGGCCAGGCCCAGGTCCCCGATCTTGACGGAGCCCGTGGGGCCTGTGATGAAGATGTTGTCGCACTTGAGGTCGTGGTGGATGATGGGGGGCGAGCGAGTGTGCAGGAAGTGCAGCCCCTTGAGGATCTGCCGGCTCCAGCGCTGCAGCACCTTCAGCTTCATCTCCTTAAAGCGCTTCAGGTACCTGCCAGGGGCCAACAGGGCTCAGACCCACGGGGCTCAGACTCGTGCCCCAGCCCTGGCTCCAAGCCCACCCTCCTCCCACTGCCATGCCAAGCCCATCTGGGCTCGGATGACCACACAGGGCAAGCAGCAAAGAGCGTCCCAGCAGGGCCCCCCTTCCCTCCCCGGCATGCCCCAATCACGTTTTCAGGGTGCCGGACGTCATGAGTTCCGTGACCAGCACGATGCAGATCTGGCCCTTGATGGTTGACTTCCAGGAGTCGTAGAAGCGGACGATGTTGGGGTGCTGCAGCCCCTTCAGCATCTCCACCTCCTCGCTGAAGCGCTGCCGCTCCATCTTGGACAGCTTCCATGTCTGTGGGGGGCAGTGAGGGGGTGAGGAGGGCACATGGGGGTCCTGCCGAGCACAGGGGGCGTGCCCTGGCTACAAAAGACCCTCACATCCCATCCCCACTCCCTACAGACAAGGCAGAGGAGGCTTCTGTGGCCCCTCAGACCTGCTGTCCCCCAGCACTGTGGCACACACACGGCTGGGGCCACCCTGGACTGTGGTCCCACACCAGCCCACCACTCTGGGTGGGTGCACGACAGACAAGGCACTGAGGAACTGAGGGACCCATGCAGTTCCCATTGCCCTGTTCTGGGGCCACCCATCCCCACTCCCCTTACCCAGCCCCCAGCTGGAGCCCACCACGCTGCCCCAGGACAGGGAACCCCAGCCTGCAGCTGGAGGGGACACATGGGGGCTCTGCAGAAGCTGCTGCCCTGTGCAGACCCGGTGGCTCTTCTGCCCCCACTGGGGCACCATCAGCACTGGGCTCTGTGTGGCCGGGTGCTGGGCCAGCCTCAATGAGGCCTTTGTTGGGGAAAGCAGGCGGGGGAGGCTCCAGCCCAGGTTTTTCCATGTTCCTCCTGCTTGAGTTAATTAAAATGGAAACACAAGCCGAGGTTGCTGACTGCAGCTGGGGCAGGGGCCAGCGGAGGCGACAGCCCCCTCGTCCTGAAGGGACACAGCCCCAGGGTGCAGGAAGAGGGGAGCTGACTGGCCAGAGCTGGAGGAGCCACGAGTGCAGCAGCTGTGAGTGCTCAGCCCTGGGCAGGAGCAGGAGCAGTGACAACTCCACCACAGCCTGGAGTCCTGCAGAGCCTGGGGGCCTCCAAGGCAACACAACCCCCCCAGGTTACAGTGGGATTCAGCCCCTTTCGGTTAAAATTGAGTTGTTCTCAGTTGGATTGGAGTGGTTTTGAGGTGACAGACCGATCATTCTTGGCTTTTGGAATGCACAGAGATGGAGGACACTACCCAAAACGCCCCAAGAACACACAAACCCTCCAGAATATCTCCCCAAATCCTAAATTCCCCCTCAAATACCTGCAAAACGGAGGCGCTTTAGACATCTTTGAGCAATTTATTTCTTTTCTACCCTGTTTCGGCTGTTTTTAATGAAGATGAAAGAGAAGAAAAGGCCAAAGCAAAAGGATAAGCAACCAGGTGTCTTCCCAACATGGATCACAGGGAATGTGGGTCACCAGGGCTCTGCCCAACGTGGCTCCTGCAGTGGGGATGGAGCTGGAGCAGGGCACGAAGCTCTTCCTGCACTGGGGGCACTGGCAGGGCTTCCCTTACCGGTGCCTTTGTTGGTGTTGGGTCAAGTGAATCCTCTGTGAGAATCTCTTCCCACACTTGGGACACTCATGGGGCCTCTCCCCGGTGTGGATGCGCCGGTGCCTGACGAGGGTGGATGTGCGCTTGAAGCGCTTCCCGCAGTCAGAGCAGCGGAAGGGCCTCTCCTCTGTGTGTGTCTGCTGATGTGCAAGGAGGTGGGGGCTGCTCTTAAATCCCTTCCCACACTCAGAACATTTGTAGGGCCTCTCCCCAGTGTGGATCACCTGGTGCTTTTTCAGACTGGAGTTTGTCTGGAAGCTCTTCCCACACTCCCCACACTCGTGGGGCTGTTCCCCGGTGTGGATCACCTGGTGCCGGATCAGGTGGGAGCTACATCTGAAGCTCTTTCCACATTCCCCACACTTGTGGGGCTTCTCCCCGGTGTGGATGCGTCGGTGCCTGACGAGGGTGGATTTGCGCGTGAAGCCGTTCCCACAGTCACGGCAGCAGAAGGCCTTTTCTGTGTGTGTCTGCTGATGTTCGAGGAGCCGGGTGCTGGTCTTAAACCCCTTCCCACACTCAGAACATTTGTAGGGCCTCTCCCCAGTGTGGTTCAGCTGGTGATTTTTCAATTCGGAGCTTCTCTGAAAGCTCTTCCCACATTCCCCACACTTGTGGGGCCATTCCCCGGTGTGCATCCTCTGGTGGTGCATCAGGCCGGAGCTCTGGCTGAAGCTTTTCCCACATTCCCCACACTTGTAGGGCCTCTCCCCGGTGTGGGTGCGCCGGTGGGTGATGAGGTTTCCTTTCTGCCTGAAGCCCATCCCGCAGTCGGGACAGCGGAAGGGCCTCTCCTTTTTGTGAGTCCGCTGGTGTATGAAGAGACTGGAGCTGGCCTGAAACCTCTTCCTGCATTTATCACACTCGTAGGGCTTCTCCCCAGTGTGGATCCTCTGGTGGACAGTCAGGACATAGTTCCTCCTGAACCTCTTCCCACATTCCCCACACTCGTAGGGTCGTTCCCCAGTGTGGATCCTCTGGTGACGGATCAGGCTGGACCTCTGTCTAAAGCTCTTCTCACACTCCAAGCACTTGTGGGGCTTCTCCCCATCATGAGGCTGCTCATGGACCACCAGCTCTGAGCTCTGGCTCCATCTCCAGCCACCCTCCTGGCACAGGGTGGGTATTTCCTCCTCACATTCCCGTTATCTGAGTTTGCAGCCCCTTCTCCTGAGGGATCTCCGGGGCTTTTCCTTCCCGTTGGATTCCTGTGTCCTGGAGCCGCTCAAAACGGCCTCTTCCACGAGGCTCTGCCGCAGGGATTTGTCCTCCCTGGCCTCCATGCTCAGTTCCTTATCTGGGGGAGGAAGGACAAGGAGAGGATGGGATTTGCCCCCGTGCCAGAGGGAAGGGGAAGGAGATCCCCCGTCTGCTTGGTCCCTGCCCTCCCCAGGCTGCTGGGAGTCCCAGGAACCCGAAAACCTCCCCCCTCCTCTGTCTCCCCACTTACGGATACTGGGAGTGACTGGGCTCACGCTGGGGGTGCCGAGGAAACTGGAACCACACGGGGAGGGCAACTGGGCTCATACTGGGAGCACCCACTGCCGGCACCAGCACCCCCAAACCCTTTCCCGGCCCTCCAGCCCCAGCCGGAGCTCTGCCGCCACCGGGAACCCCCAAAAACACCTCCCGGGGAGCCCCCGATGGGCATCTGCGCCTCGGGTTGGGAGCCCTGCACGCTTCAAACATACCCCCCCCCAAAAAAAACCCAAACCCAGGGATTCCCCGGGATACTTGGGGCGAGCTACCCCTCTTAGTGCACCTGCGGGATTGAGGAGCGGTGGAGCAAGGGATGTTGCGAGGGCACTGGAGCCTCCGTTGCCTTCTCTCCCCTTCTCCTTACGCTCACAGCTGCCGCTCCGCCTCTTCCTCCCTTCCTCCTCCTCTCCCGCTCCCAACCCCTCACAGTTCCCGCCCTTTCCTTGACCTCGCCCCTTTCCCCTCACAGTTCCCGCCCTTTCCTTGACCCCGCCCCTTTCCCCTCACAGTTCCCGCCCTTTCTCTGACCCCGCCTCATTTCCTTTCGTTCCCTGCCCTTTCATTGGCCGCGCCTCTCTTTCTCTCCGGGACCCGCCCATCTGCTGGCACTTTCGCTCTGGCGCATGCGCAGTCATCCGGAAGTGGCTATCCCGGGCGCCGCCATCTTTGCTCTCGGTCCCCTGACCCGGCTCCAGCACGTCCGAGACCTGCGGTGGGGCAATGGGGGATCTCTAGGGGATTTGGGGGGTCTGTAGGGGATTTAGGGCGCTATGGGGGTACCTAAAGGGAGCTGTGGGGGGCTATAGGGGCTCTATAGGCGTCGGGGGGTTCTGTAGAGGGTTCGGAGGGGTCCGTAAAGGGGGTCTGGGCGTCTTTATAGGGGTTTTGGGGTTTTGAGTGGCCTTTTGGGGGATTTAGGGGGTGTATAGGGGATCTATAGGCGACTGCAGGAGCCTATAGGAGTCCGGGAAGGTCTGGGACTGTCTGTGGATACCTATGGGGGATTTGGGGGGTCTGGGGGTCTCTAAAGGGGGTCTAAGGGGGCCATAGGTGATCTATAGAGGGTTCAGGGGTTTCTGGGGGTCCCTATAGGGGATCTGGGGGCCTCTATGGGGGATCCGACGGTCTCTGTGGGGGATCTGGGGGTCCGTATAGAGGCTCCGTAGGGGTCTGGGGGATCCTGTAGACGGTCGAGGGGGGTCTGGGGATCTCCATTGGAGAATTCTGGGGTCCCAAAAGGGAAATTTTGGAAAATTTTGGGTCCAAACTTGGGAATTTGGGGTTCTCTAGAAGGGATTTTTGCAGAAAATTGGGGTTCAAACATGGGAAATTTGGGAAATATTTTTCCCAGATTTCCTGTTCAAGTTCTTGGTGATTGGCAGTGCCGACACTGGCAAGTCCTTTGTGCTGCACCACTTCATGGAGAGCAAGTGTAGGAAATTCTGGGGTGTCAGGGGATTTTGGGGGATTTTTTTTTTTTTTTTTTTTTGATTTTTGAGGCTGGTACGGGTATTTTGGGGGGATTTTAAAAGTTGCAATAAACATACACTTTCTAACTTTAAACTGTTAGAGAGTTTTTGTCCGTCATGATTGGATACCGAGATTAGATCAATATTCATATTTTAATAATTCACCCCCACGCCCCCCCAGGAGTGCCTCAGCCCCAGCGCTGGAGCCATCATGCTGCTCCAGGCAGATCCCAGAGGCGCAGGTTGGGAGATGCGACAGAGCCCGAGGCAGGGCTGAGGGGAGCGGGGATCGCTTCCAGTTGTCCCCATTTACAGTTGTCTCTGTAAATCCCAGTTAATCCCAGCCACCACCAATGTGTTCCCAGTCACCTTCAGTATGGCTACAGACACTTCCAGTATATCCCAGTTGCCCTCAGCATGTCCATAGTCATTCCCAGACACTCCCAGTGGCCCCAGTGAGGTGTTAGTTATCCCAGTATGACCACAGTCATGCCCAGAATACCCCAGTCATTCCCAGTTACTCCAAGTTGCTTGCAGCATGATCCCAGTTTCTCTCAGTTGCTCCAAGTAGCCAAAAGTGTGATCCAGTTGCTCCCTTTCAACACCAATATGATCCCAGTAACATCCAGTATGATCCTAGTCACATGCCAGCACTCCCAGTATGGTGCCAGTATAATCCCAGTTGCTTCCAATCACTCCCAGTATGGTGCCAGTTGCAAACAGCTAGACCAACCCAGCCAGTCCCAGTATGATGCCGTTTGCTCCCAGTGTGCTCCCAGTTGCTCCCAGTCACCCCCAGTACAGGGATGATGTGCAGGGTATGTTCCCAGTCACTCTCAGATACTCCCAGTTGTCACTGTGGAGAACGATATCAGGACACGGACTCACAGAAGGCTGAAGTTTCAAAATCTGGCTTTCTTATCAAAAACCTGCCTTTTATACCTTTTCACAACGAGCCCACCAAAGAGGTGAGATCCTTGGGCCCATTGATCACACCAAGGGGCCATCAAGCAAATTCCCTCCTCTGGGAAAGAATGTAGAAAAACAAGATTACAAAATAATGCACTTGTTTACAACAAGTGTCTCTGGGGAAAGAATTTTCTGAAATCAAAACATGGCAGGCACAAACTGTGGCTACAGTGGTGACTTGGCTTTCCCAGGGAAAAGGGTCACCGTTCATGTCTAATGGTGTCTGCCTGCCACTGGGCTTTTGGTTGCTAAAATTCCACTAAAATTCCATACAAATGAGGATTTCTGCCAGATACAAGCTGCCACCAGTCGGAAGCCTGGCTGCCCTTGGAGTGCCAAAGGCCTCCTACAAACTGACATCAGGCACCTGTGGTGGAGACTTTGGTTTCCCACGGCAAACGGCCACCGTTCGTGTCTAATGCTGTCTGCCTGCCACTGAGCTTCTGCCTGCTAAAATCCCACTAAAATTCCACACAAATGAGGATTTCTCCCAGATGCAAGCTGCCACTAGTTGGAAGCCTGGCTGCACTTGGAGTGCCAAAGGCCTCCTACAAACTGACATCAGGCACCTGTGGTGGTGACTTTGGTTTCCCATGGCAAACGGCCACTGTTCATGTCTAATGCTGTCTGCCTGCCACTGAGCTTCTGCCTGCTAAAATCCCACCAAAATTCCATACAAATGAAGATTTCTTCTAGATGCAAGCTGCCACTAGTTTGAAGGCTGGCTGCCCTTGGAGTGCCAAAGGCCTCCTACAAACTGACATCAGGCACCTGGGGAGGTGACTTTGGTTTCCCATGGAAAAAGGCCACTGTTCATGTCTAATGCCCTATGCCTGCCATTGGGCTTCTGCCAGCTAAAATCCCACTAGAATTCCGAATAGATGAAGATTTCTCCTAGATGCAAGCTGCCACCAGATGGAATCCTGGCTGCACATGGAGTGCCAAAGGCCTCCTACAAACTGACATCAGGCACCTGTGGTGGAGACTTTGGTTTCCCATGGAAAAGGGCCACTGTCCGTGTCTAATGCTGTCTGCCTGCCACTGGGCTTCTGTCTGCTAAAATCCCACTAAACTTCCATACAAATGAGGATTTCTGCCAGATGCAAGCTGCCACCAGTTGGAAGCCTGTCTGTCCCTGGAGTGCCAAAGGCCTCCTACAAACTAACATCAGGTACCTGCGGTGCAGACTTTGGTTTCCCAAGAAAAAGGACCACCGTTCCTGTCTAAAACCTTATCCCTGCCACAAGACAGGAAGCTCTGCTACGGAAAAGCAGCAGAAAGCCAGCAAAGCTCCTTCTGCTGCTGCAAGCAGAGCTAACTCCCACTCAGCTCCAAAGTGATCCTGTGCTGGAAAAAGCAGGATTCTTGCTGCACAAGCACCTTGGCTTGCTGGAAGCAGAAGCAAGCACCAGTGTTTCTCTGCAGAGTGCCCAAACAGAGCACTAGCACGTACACGGCGAAAGAAGCAACCTGACGCTTCCTGCTCTCTCTACAGCTCTCGCTTGCAGACAGGGCATGTTTGGCGTGGATCTAGCCCCGGGAGCTGTGCACTGTGCTGGGGAAGTGCTACAAGTCTGCCTGAAGCTCCTCCTGCAGCCTGCAGCCCTGACGGCTTCTGCCTGAAATTCTCCACCACCACCTTCTTCCACCGAGCTGTTCTTGCTTTCAACAGTCTTCCACTGCTGCCTCACGCTTCTGCGCACAGCCAGCATTGTGTCCTGAGGACGCTGCCTTCTCTCGCGCTAGACGCTGCTTTCTCGGCAAAAGGCAGTTTCTCGCTTCTGACAGCACTGCTATGGAAAAGCAGTAGAGAGAGCCAGCAGAGCTTCTGCTGGTGCTGCAAAAGCAGGGCTAACTCCCACTCAGCTCCAAAGTGATCCTGTGCTGGAAAAAGCAGGATTCTTGCTGCACAAGCACCTTGGCTTGCTGGAAGCAGAAGCAAGCACCAGTGTTTCTCTGCAGAGTGCACAAACAGAGCACTAGCACGTACACGGCGAAAGAAGCAACCTGACGCTTCCTGCTCTCTCTACAGCTCTCGCTTGCAGACAGGGCATGTTTGGCGTGGATCTAGCCCCGGGAGCTGTGCACTGTGCTGGGGAAGTGCTACAAGTCTGCCTGAAGCTCCTCCTGCAGCCTGCAGCCCTGACGGCTTCTGCCTGAAATTCTCCACCACCACCTTCTTCCACCGAGCTGTTCTTGCTTTCAACAGTCTTCCACTGCTGCCTCACGCTTCTGCGCACAGCCAGCATTGTGTCCTGAGGACGCTGCCTTCTCTCGCGCTAGACGCTGCTTTCTCGGCAAAAGGCAGTTTCTCGCTTCTGACAGCACTGCTATGGAAAAGCAGTACAGAGAGCCAGCAGAGCTTCTGCTGGTGCTGCAAAAGCAGGGCTAACTCCCACTCAGCTCCAAAGTGATCCTGTGCTGGAAAAAGCAGGATTCTTGCTGCACAAGCACCTTGGCTTGCTGGAAGCAGAAGCAAGCACCAGTGTTTCTCTGCAGAGTGCACAAACAGAGCACTAGCACGTACACGGCGAAAGAAGCAACCTGACGCTTCCTGCTCTCTCTACAGCTCTCGCTTGCAGACAGGGCATGTTTGGCGTGGATCTAGCCCCGGGAGCTGTGCACTGTGCTGGGGAAGTGCTACAAGTCTGCCTGAAGCTCCTCCTGCAGCCTGCAGCCCTGACGGCTTCTGCCTGAAATTCTCCACCACCACCTTCTTCCACCGAGCTGTTCTTGCTTTCAACAGTCTTCCACTGCTGCCTCACGCTTCTGCGCACAGCCAGCATTGTGTCCTGAGGACGCTGCCTTCTCTCGCGCTAGACGCTGCTTTCTCGGCAAAAGGCAGTTTCTCGCTTCTGACAGCACTGCTATGGAAAAGCAGTAGAGAGAGCCAGCAGAGCTTCTGCTGGTGCTGCAAAAGCAGGGCTAACTCCCACTCAGCTCCAAAGTGATCCTGTGCTGGAAAAAGCAGGATTCTTGCTGCACAAGCACCTTGGCTTGCTGGAAGCAGAAGCAAGCACCAGTGTTTCTCTGCAGAGTGCACAAACAGAGCACTAGCACGTACACGGCGAAAGAAGCAACCTGACGCTTCCTGCTCTCTCTACAGCTCTCGCTTGCAGACAGGGCATGTTTGGCGTGGATCTAGCCCCGGGAGCTGTGCACTGTGCTGGGGAAGTGCTACAAGTCTGCCTGAAGCTCCTCCTGCAGCCTGCAGCCCTGACGGCTTCTGCCTGAAATTCTCCACCACCACCTTCTTCCACCGAGCTGTTCTTGCTTTCAACAGTCTTCCACTGCTGCCTCACGCTTCTGCGCACAGCCAGCATTGTGTCCTGAGGACGCTGCCTTCTCTCGCGCTAGACGCTGCTTTCTCGGCAAAAGGCAGTTTCTCGCTTCTGACAGCACTGCTATGGAAAAGCAGTAGAGAGAGCCAGCAGAGCTTCTGCTGGTGCTGCAAAAGCAGGGCTAACTCCCACTCAGCTCCAAAGTGATCCTGTGCTGGAAAAAGCAGGATTCTTGCTGCACAAGCACCTTGGCTTGCTGGAAGCAGAAGCAAGCACCAGTGTTTCTCTGCAGAGTGCACAAACAGAGCACTAGCACGTACACGGCGAAAGAAGCAACCTGACGCTTCCTGCTCTCTCTACAGCTCTCGCTTGCAGACAGGGCATGTTTGGCGTGGATCTAGCCCCGGGAGCTGTGCACTGTGCTGGGGAAGTGCTACAAGTCTGCCTGAAGCTCCTCCTGCAGCCTGCAGCCCTGACGGCTTCTGCCTGAAATTCTCCACCACCACCTTCTTCCACCGAGCTGTTCTTGCTTTCAACAGTCTTCCACTGCTGCCTCACGCTTCTGGGCAGAGCCAGCATTGTGTCCTGAGGACGCTGCCTTCTCTCGCGCTAGACGCTGCTTTCTCGGCAAAAGGCAGTTTCTCGCTTCTGACAGCACTGCTATGGAAAAGCAGTACAGAGAGCCAGCAGAGCTTCTGCTGGTGCTGCAAAAGCAGGGCTAACTCCCACTCAGCTCCAAAGTGATCCTGTGCTGGAAAAAGCAGGATTCTTGCTGCACAAGCACCTTGGCTTGCTGGAAGCAGAAGCAAGCACCAGTGTTTCTCTGCAGAGTGCCCAAACAGAGCACTAGCACGTACACGGCGAAAGAAGCAACCTGACGCTTCCTGCTCTCTCTACAGCTCTCGCTTGCAGACAGGGCATGTTTGGCGTGGATCTAGCCCCGGGAGCTGTGCACTGTGCTGGGGAAGTGCTACAAGTCTGCCTGAAGCTCCTCCTGCAGCCTGCAGCCCTGACGGCTTCTGCCTGAAATTCTCCACCACCACCTTCTTCCACCGAGCTGTTCTTGCTTTCAACAGTCTTCCACTGCTGCCTCACGCTTCTGGGCACAGCCAGCATTGTGTCCTGAGGACGCTGCCTTCTCTCGCGCTAGACGCTGCTTTCTCGGCAAAAGGCAGTTTCTCGCTTCTGACAGCACTGCTATGGAAAAGCAGTAGAGAGAGCCAGCAGAGCTTCTGCTGGTGCTGCAAAAGCAGGGCTAACTCCCACTCAGCTCCAAAGTGATCCTGTGCTGGAAAAAGCAGGATTCTTGCTGCACAAGCACCTTGGCTTGCTGGAAGCAGAAGCAAGCACCAGTGTTTCTCTGCAGAGTGCACAAACAGAGCACTAGCACGTACACGGCGAAAGAAGCAACCTGACGCTTCCTGCTCTCTCTACAGCTCTCGCTTGCAGACAGGGCATGTTTGGCGTGGATCTAGCCCCGGGAGCTGTGCACTGTGCTGGGGAAGTGCTACAAGTCTGCCTGAAGCTCCTCCTGCAGCCTGCAGCCCTGACGGCTTCTGCCTCAAATTCTCCACCACCACCTTCTTCCACCGAGCTGTTCTTGCTTTCAACAGTCTTCCACTGCTGCCTCACGCTTCTGGGCACAGCCAGCATTGTGTCCTGAGGACGCTGCCTTCTCTCGCGCTAGACGCTGCTTTCTCGGCAAAAGGCAGTTTCTCGCTTCTGACAGCACTGCTATGGAAAAGCAGTACAGAGAGCAAGCAGAGCTTCTGCTGGTGCTGCAAAAGCAGGGCTAACTCCCACTCAGCTCCCAAGTGATCCTGTGCTGGAAAAAGCAGGATTCTTGCTGCACAAGCACCTTGGCTTGCTGGAAGCAGAAGCAAGCACCAGTGTTTCTCTGCAGAGTGCACCAAACAGAGCACCAGCACGTACACAGCGAAAGAAGCAACCTGACGCTTCCTGCTCTCTCTACAGCTCTCGCTTGCAGACAGGGCATGTTTGGCGTGGATCTAGCCCGGGAGCTGTGCTCTGTGCTGGGGAGT